>CAKAJK010000006.1:0-551357 GCA_916610825.1 Haliclystus octoradiatus | reverse complement strand
TTTACTGGGTAGGCATTGTTTTTGGTTATTTAGGATTGTTATCGATAATTTTGAATTCACATGGTAATTAGGCATTGTTTTTGGTAATTTTGAGATCCTATGGGAAATAGGCATTGTTCATGGTCATTTTGGACTGTTTTTGTTAAATCTGAATTCCCTTGGGAATTAGGCAATGTTTATGGTCATTTAGGACTGTTTTTATTAATTTTGAATTCCCATGGGAATTAGGCATTGTTTTTGGTTATTTAGGACTGTTATTGTTAATTTTGACTTCCCATGGGATTTAAGCATTGTTTTTGGTTATTTAGGACTGTTATTGTTAATTTTTATTTTTTATGGGAATTAGGCAATGTTTTTGGTCATTTCAAGTTCCTATGGTAGTTAGGTATTGTTTTTGGATTTTTTGGACTGATTTTGTCGAATTTCAAATCCCAAGAGGATTTATCATTGTTCACGGCCATTTTGGAATGTTTTTGTCAAATTTGAATTCTCATGGGAATTAGGCATTGTTTTTGGTCATTTAGGACTATTTTTGTCAATTAGGTCATTGTCATTGTTTTTGGTCAATTAGGACTGATTTTGTCTAGTTTGAATTCCCATGGCAATTTATCATTGTTCTCGGTCATTTTCGACTGTTTTTGTCAAATTTTAATTCTCATGGAAATTAGGCATTTTTTTGGTCATTTCAAGTTCCTATGGGAGTTAGGCATTGTTTTTGGACTTTTTGGACTGATTTTGTCGAATATTAAATCCCATAGGGATTTATCATTGTTCACGGTCATTTTGGACTGTTTTTATTAATTTTGAATTCCCATGGGAATTTGGCATTGTTTTTGGTTATATAGGATTGTTATTGTTAATTTTGAATTCCCATGGTAATTAGGCATTGTTTTTGGTAATTTCAAGTTCCTATGGGAGTTAGGCATTGTTTTTGGACTTTTCGGACAGATTTTGTCGAATTTTAAATCCCATAGGGATTTATAATTGTTCACGGTCATTTTGGACTGTTTTTATTAATTTTGAATTCCCATGGGAATTTGGCATTGTTTTTGGTTATATAGGATTGTTATTGTTAATTTTGAATTCCCATGGTAATCAGGCATTGTTTTTGGTAATTTCAAGTTCCTATGGGAGTTAGGCATTGTTTTTGGACTTTTCGGACAGATTTTGTCGAATTTTAAATCCCTTGGGGATTTATCATTGTTCATGGTCATTTTGGACTGTTTTTGTTATTTTTGAAGTCCCATGGGAATTAGGCATTGTTTTTGACTATTTAGGACTGTTATTGTTAATTTTGAATTCCCATGGTAATTAGGCATTGTTTTTGGTAATTTCAAGTTCCTATGGGAGTTAGGCATTGTTTTTGGACTTTTCGGACAGATTTTGTCGAAATTGAAATCCCATAGGGATTTATCATTGTTCGCGGTCATTTTGGACTCTTTTTGTCAAATTTGAATTCTCATGGGAATTAGACATTGTTTTTGGTTATTTAGGACTATTATTGTTAATTTTGGATTCCCATGGGAATTAGGCATTGTTTTTGGTCATTTAGGACTGTTTTTATTAATTTTGAATTCCTATGGGAATTAGGCATTGTTTTTGATCATTTCAAGCTCCTATGGGAATTTAGCATTGTTTTTGGACTTTTTGGACTGATTTTGTCGAAATTGAAATCCTATAGGGATTTATCATTGTTCGCAGTCATTTTGGACTGTTTTTGTCAAATTTGAATTCCTATGGGAATTAGGCATTGTTTTTGGTCATTTCAAGTTCCTATGGGAATTAAGCATTGTTTTCAATCATTTAGGACTGATTTTGTCTAGTTTGAATTCCCATGGGAATTTATCATTGTTCTCGGTCATTTTGGACTGTTTTTGTCAAATCTGAATTCCCTTTGGAATTAAGCATTGTTTATGGTCATTTAGGACTGATTTTATTAATTTTGAATTCCCATGGGAATTAGGCATTGTTTTTGGTCATTTAGGACTGTTTTTATTAATTTTGAATTCCTATGGGAATTAGGCATTGTTTTTGGTCATTTCAAGTTCCTATGAGAATTAAGCATTGTTTTCGTTCATTTAGGACTGATTTTGTCTAGTTTGAATTCCCATGGGAATTTATCATTGTTCTCAGTCATTTTGGACTGTTTTTGTCAAATCTGAATTCCCTTGGGAATTAGGCATTGTTTATGGTCATTTAGGACTGTTATTGTTAATTTTGAAGTCCCATGGGATTTAGGCATTGTTTTTGGTTATTTAGGACTGTTATTGTTAATTTTGAAGTCCCATGGGATTTAGGCATTGTTTTTGGTTATTTAGGATTGTTATTGTTAATTTTTATTTCCTATGGGAGTTTGGCATTGTTTGTGGTCATTTTGGACAATTTTTGTCAAATTTGAATTCTCATGGGAATTAGGCATTGTTTTTGGTCATTTCAAGTTCCTATGGGAATTTAGCATTGTTTTTGGACTTTTTGGACTGATTTTGTCGAAATTGAATCCCATGGGGATTTATCCTTTTTCGCGGTCATTTTGGACTGTTTTTATTAATTTTGAATTCCCATGGGAATTTGGCATTGTTTTTGGTTATATAGGATTGTTATTGTTAATTTTGAATTCCCATGGTAATTAGGCATTGTTTTTGGTAATTTCAAGTTCCTATGGGAGTTAGGCATTGTTTTTGGACTTTTCGGACAGATTTTGTCGAATTTTAAATCCCTTGGGGATTTATCATTGTTCATGGTCATTTTGGACTGTTTTTGTTATTTTTGAAGTCCCATGGGAATTAGGCATTGTTTTTGACTATTTAGGACTGTTATTGTTAATTTTGGATTCCCATGGGAATTAGGCATTGTTTTTGGTCATTTTGAGATCCTATGGGAAATAGGCATTGTTCATGGTCATTTTGGACTGTTTTTGTTAAATCTGAATTCCCTTGGGAATTAGGCATTGTTTATGGTCATTTAGGACTGTTTTTATTAATTTTTAATTCCCATGGGAATTAGGCATTGTTTTTGGTTATTTAGGACTGTTATTGTTAATTTTGACTTTCCATGGGATTTAAGCATTGTTTTTGGTTATTTAGGACTGTTATTGTTAATTTTTATTTCCTATGGGAATTAGGCAATGTTTTTGGTCATTTTAAGCTCGTATGGGAATTAGGCATTTTTCTTGGTCATTTCAAGTTCCTATGGGAATTTAGCATTGTTTTTGAACTTTTTGGACTGATTTTGTCGAAATTGAAATCCCATAGGGATTTATCAATGTTCGCGGTCAATTTGGACTGTTTTTGTCAAATTCGAATTCCTATGGGAATTAGGCATTGTTTTTGGTCATTTCAAGTTCCTATTTGAATTAAGCATTGTTTTCGTTCATTTAGGACTGATTTTGTCTAGTTTGAATTCCCATGGGAATTTATCATTGTTCTCAGTCATTTTGGACTGTTTTTGTCAAATCTGAATTCCCTTGGGAATTAGGCATTGTTTATGGTCATTTAGGACTGATTTTATTAATTTTGAATTCCCATGGGAATTAGGCATTGTTTTTGGTCATTTAGGACTGTTTTTATTAATTTTGAATTCCTATGGGAATTAGGCATTGTTTTTGGTCATTTCAAGTTCCTATGAGAATTAAGCATTGTTTTCGTTCATTTAGGACTGATTTTGTCTAGTTTGAATTCCCATGGGAATTTATCATTGTTCTCAGTCATTTTGGACTGTTTTTGTCAAATCTGAATTCCCTTGGGAATTAGGCATTGTTTATGGTCATTTAGGACTGTTATTGTTAATTTTGAAGTCCCATGGGATTTAGGCATTGTTTTTGGTTATTTAGGACTGTTATTGTTAATTTTGAAGTCCCATGGGATTTAGGCATTGTTTTTGGTTATTTAGGATTGTTATTGTTAATTTTTATTTCCTATGGGAGTTTGGCATTGTTTGTGGTCATTTTGGACAATTTTTGTCAAATTTGAATTCTCATGGGAATTAGGCATTGTTTTTGGTCATTTCAAGTTCCTATGGGAATTTAGCATTGTTTTTGGACTTTTTGGACTGATTTTGTCGAAATTGAATCCCATGGGGATTTATCCTTTTTCGCGGTCATTTTGGACTGTTTTTGTCAAATTTAAATTCTCATGGGAATTAGGCATTGTTTTTGGTCATTTAGGACTGTTTTTATTAATTTTGAATTCCTATGGGAATTAGGCATTGTTTTTGGTCATTTCAAGTTCCTATGAGAATTAAGCATTGTTTTCGTTCATTTAGGACTGATTTTGTCTAGTTTGAATTCCCATGGGAATTTATCATTGTTCTCGGTCATTTTAGACTGTTTTTGTCAAATCTGAATTCCCTTGGAAATTAGGCATTGTTTATGGTCATTTAGGATTGATTTTGTAAAAGTTGAATTGTCATAGGAATTAGTCATTGTTCTTGGTCATTTAGGACTGTTTTTGTTAGTTTTGAATTCCCATGGGAATTAGGCATTGTTTTTGGTTATTTAGGATTGTTATTGATAATTTTGAATTCCCATGGTAATTAGGCATTGTTTTTGGTAATTTTGAGTTCCTATGGGAAATAGGCATTGTTTTTGAACTTTTTGGACTGATTTTGTCGAAATTGAAATCCCATAGGGAATTATCAATGTTCGCGGTCATTTTGGACTGTTTTTGTCAAATTTGAATTCCTATGGGAATTAGGCATTGTTTTTGGTCATTTCTAGTTCCTATGGGAATTAAGCATTGTTTTCGTTCATTTAGGACTGATTTTGTCTAGTTTGAATTCTCATGGGAATTTATCATTGTTCTCGGTCATTTTGGACTGTTTTTGTCAAATCTGAATTCCCTTGGGAATTAGGCATTGTTTATGGTCATTTAGGACTGATTTTATTAATTTTGAATTCCCATGGGAATTACGCATTGTTTTTGGTCATTTAGGACTGTTTTTATTAATTTTGAATTCCTATGGGAATTAAGCATTGTTTTCGTTCATTTAGGACTGATTTTGTCTAGTTTGAATTCCCATGTGAATTTATCATTGTTCTCGGTCATTTTGGACTGTTTTTGTCAAATCTGAATTCCCTTGGGAGTTAGGCATTGTTTATGGTCATTTAGGACTGATTTTATTAATTTTGAATTCCCATTGGAATTAGGCATTGTTTTTGGTTATTTAGGACTGTTATTGTTAATTTTGAATTCCCATGGGAATTAGGCATTGTTTTTGGTTATTTAGGATTGTTATCGATAATTTTGAATTCCCATGGTAATTAGGCATTGTTTTTGGTAATTTTGAGATCCTATGGGAAATAGGCATTGTTCATGGTCATTTTGGACTGTTTTTGTTAAATCTGAATTCCCTTGGGAATTAGGCAATGTTTATGGTCATTTAGGACTGTTTTTATTAATTTTGAATTCCCATGGGAATTAGGCATTGTTTTTGGTTATTTAGGACTGTTATTGTTAATTTTGACTTCCCATGGGATTTAAGCATTGTTTTTGGTTATTTAGGACTGTTATTGTTAATTTTTATTTTTTATGGGAATTAGGCAATGTTTTTGGTCATTTTAAGCTCGTATGGGAATTAGGCATTTTTCTTGGTCATTTCAAGTTCCTATGGTAGTTAGGTATTGTTTTTGGATTTTTTGGACTGATTTTGTCGAATTTCAAATCCCAAGAGGATTTATAATTGTTCACGGTCATTTTGGACTGTTTTTATTAATTTTGAATTCCCATGGGAATTTGGCATTGTTTTTGGTTATATAGGATTGTTATTGTTAATTTTGAATTCCCATGGTAATTAGGCATTGTTTTTGGTAATTTCAAGTTCCTATGGGAGTTAGGCATTGTTTTTGGACTTTTCGGACAGATTTTGTCGAATTTTAAATCCCATAGGGATTTATAATTGTTCACGGTCATTTTGGACTGTTTTTATTAATTTTGAATTCCCATGGGAATTTGGCATTGTTTTTGGTTATTTAGGACTGTTATTGTTAATTTTGAATTCCCATGGGAATTAGGCATTGTTTTTGGTTATTTAGGATTGTTATCGATAATTTTGAATTCCCATGGTAATTAGGCATTGTTTTTGGTAATTTTGAGATCCTATGGGAAATAGGCATTGTTCATGGTCATTTAGGACTGATTTTATTAATTTTGAATTCCCATGGGAATTAGGCATTGTTTTTGGTCATTTAGGACTGTTTTTATTAATTTTGAATTCCTATGGGAATTAGGCATTGTTTTTGGTCATTTCAAGTTCCTATGAGAATTAAGCATTGTTTTCGTTCATTTAGGACTGATTTTGTCTAGTTTGAATTCCCATGGGAATTTATCATTGTTCTCAGTCATTTTGGACTGTTTTTGTCAAATCTGAATTCCCTTGGGAATTAGGCATTGTTTATGGTCATTTAGGACTGTTATTGTTAATTTTGAAGTCCCATGGGATTTAGGCATTGTTTTTGGTTATTTAGGACTGTTATTGTTAATTTTGAAGTCCCATGGGATTTAGGCATTGTTTTTGGTTATTTAGGATTGTTATTGTTAATTTTTATTTCCTATGGGAGTTTGGCATTGTTTGTGGTCATTTTGGACAATTTTTGTCAAATTTGAATTCTCATGGGAATTAGGCATTGTTTTTGGTCATTTCAAGTTCCTATGGGAATTTAGCATTGTTTTTGGACTTTTTGGACTGATTTTGTCGAAATTGAATCCCATGGGGATTTATCCTTTTTCGCGGTCATTTTGGACTGTTTTTGTCAAATTTAAATTCTCATGGGAATTAGGCATTGTTTTTGGTCATTTAGGACTGTTTTTATTAATTTTGAATTCCTATGGGAATTAGGCATTGTTTTTGGTCATTTCAAGTTCCTATTAGAATTAAGCATTGTTTTCGTTCATTTAGGACTGATTTTGTCTAGTTTGAATTCCCATGGGAATTTATCATTGTTCTCGGTCATTTTAGACTGTTTTTGTCAAATCTGAATTCCCTTGGAAATTAGGCATTGTTTATGGTCATTTAGGATTGATTTTGTAAAAGTTGAATTGTCATAGGAATTAGTCATTGTTCTTGGTCATTTAGGACTGTTTTTGTTAGTTTTGAATTCCCATGGGAATTAGGCATTGTTTTTGGTTATTTAGGATTGTTATTGATAATTTTGAATTCCCATGGTAATTAGGCATTGTTTTTGGTAATTTTGAGTTCCTATGGGAAATAGGCATTGTTTTTGAACTTTTTGGACTGATTTTGTCGAAATTGAAATCCCATAGGGAATTATCAATGTTCGCGGTCATTTTGGACTGTTTTTGTCAAATTTGAATTCCTATGGGAATTAGGCATTGTTTTTGGTCATTTCTAGTTCCTATGGGAATTAAGCATTGTTTTCGTTCATTTAGGACTGATTTTGTCTAGTTTGAATTCTCATGGGAATTTATCATTGTTCTCGGTCATTTTGGACTGTTTTTGTCAAATCTGAATTCCCTTGGGAATTAGGCATTGTTTATGGTCATTTAGGACTGATTTTATTAATTTTGAATTCCCATGGGAATTACGCATTGTTTTTGGTCATTTAGGACTGTTTTTATTAATTTTGAATTCCTATGGGAATTAAGCATTGTTTTCGTTCATTTAGGACTGATTTTGTCTAGTTTGAATTCCCATGTGAATTTATCATTGTTCTCGGTCATTTTGGACTGTTTTTGTCAAATCTGAATTCCCTTGGGAGTTAGGCATTGTTTATGGTCATTTAGGACTGATTTTATTAATTTTGAATTCCCATTGGAATTAGGCATTGTTTTTGGTTATTTAGGACTGTTATTGTTAATTTTGAATTCCCATGGGAATTAGGCATTGTTTTTGGTTATTTAGGATTGTTATCGATAATTTTGAATTCCCATGGTAATTAGGCATTGTTTTTGGTAATTTTGAGATCCTATGGGAAATAGGCATTGTTCATGGTCATTTTGGACTGTTTTTGTTAAATCTGAATTCCCTTGGGAATTAGGCAATGTTTATGGTCATTTAGGACTGTTTTTATTAATTTTGAATTCCCATGGGAATTAGGCATTGTTTTTGGTTATTTAGGATTGTTATCGATAATTTTGAATTCCCATGGGATTTAAGCATTGTTTTTGGTTATTTAGGACTGTTATTGTTAATTTTTATTTTTTATGGGAATTAGGCAATGTTTTTGGTCATTTTAAGCTCGTATGGGAATTAGGCATTTTTCTTGGTCATTTCAAGTTCCTATGGTAGTTAGGTATTGTTTTTGGATTTTTTGGACTGATTTTGTCGAATTTCAAATCCCAAGAGGATTTATCATTGTTCACGGTCATTTTGGACTGTTTTTATTAATTTTGAATTCCCATGGGAATTTGGCATTGTTTTTGGTTATATAGGATTGTTATTGTTAATTTTGAATTCCCATGGTAATTAGGCATTGTTTTTGGTAATTTCAAGTTCCTATGGGAGTTAGGCATTGTTTTTGGACTTTTCGGACAGATTTTGTCGAATTTTAAATCCCATAGGGATTTATAATTGTTCACGGTCATTTTGGACTGTTTTTATTAATTTTGAATTCCCATGGGAATTTGGCATTGTTTTTGGTTATTTAGGACTGTTATTGTTAATTTTGAATTCCCATGGGAATTAGGCATTGTTTTTGGTTATTTAGGATTGTTATCGATAATTTTGAATTCCCATGGTAATTAGGCATTGTTTTTGGTAATTTTGAGATCCTATGGGAAATAGGCATTGTTCATGGTCATTTTGGACTGTTTTTGTTAAATCTGAATTCCCTTGGGAATTAGGCAATGTTTATGGTCATTTAGGACTGTTTTTATTAATTTTGAATTCCCATGGGAATTAGGCATTGTTTTTGGTTATTTAGGACTGTTATTGTTAATTTTGACTTCCCATGGGATTTAAGCATTGTTTTTGGTTATTTAGGACTGTTATTGTTAATTTTTATTTTTTATGGGAATTAGGCAATGTTTTTGGTCATTTTAAGCTCGTATGGGAATTAGGCATTTTTCTTGGTCATTTCAAGTTCCTATGGTAGTTAGGTATTGTTTTTGGATTTTTTGGACTGATTTTGTCGAATTTCAAATCCCAAGAGGATTTATCATTGTTCACGGTCATTTTGGACTGTTTTTATTAATTTTGAATTCCCATGGGAATTTGGCATTGTTTTTGGTTATATAGGATTGTTATTGTTAATTTTGAATTCCCATGGTAATTAGGCATTGTTTTTGGTAATTTCAAGTTCCTATGGGAGTTAGGCATTGTTTTTGGACTTTTCGGACAGATTTTGTCGAATTTTAAATCCCATAGGGATTTATAATTGTTCACGGTCATTTTGGACTGTTTTTATTAATTTTGAATTCCCATGGGAATTTGGCATTGTTTTTGGTTATATAGGATTGTTATTGTTAATTTTGAATTCCCATGGTAATTAGGCATTGTTTTTGGTAATTTCAAGTTCCTATGGGAGTTAGGCATTGTTTTTGGACTTTTCGGACAGATTTTGTCGAAATTTAAATCCCTTGGGGATTTATCATTGTTCATGGTCATTTTGGACTGTTTTAATTATTTTTGAAGTCCCATGGGAATTAGGCATTGTTTTTGACTATTTAGGACTGTCATTGTTAATTTTGAATTCCCATGGTAATTAGGCATTGTTTTTGGTAATTTCAAGTTCCTATGGGAGTTAGGCATTGTTTTCGGACTTCTCGGACAGATTTTGTCGAATTTTAAATCCCTTGGGGATTTATCATTGTTCACGGTCATTTTGGCCTGTTTTTATTATTTTTGAAGTCCCATGGGAATTAGGCATTGTTTTTGACTATTTAGGACTGTTATTGTTAATTTTGAATTCCCATGGGATTTAGACATTGTTTTTCGTTATTTAGGACTGTTATTGTTAATTTTTATTTCCTATTGGAGTTTGGCATTGTTTGTGGTCATTTTAGACTTTTTTTGTCAAATTTGGATTCCCATGGGAATTAGGCATTGATTTTAATAATTTTGAGTTCCTATGTGAAATAGGCATTGTTCATGGTCATTTTAGACTGTTTTTGTTAAATCTGAATTCCCTTGGGAATTAGGCATTGTTTATGGTCATTTGGGACTGATTTTGTCAAATTTGAATTGTCATAGGAAGTAGGCATTGTTCTTGGTCATTTAGGACTGTTTTTACTAATTTTGAATTCCCATGGAATTTAGGCATTGTTTTTGGTTATTTAGGACTGTTATTGTTAATTTTTATTTCCTATAGGAGTTTGGCATTGTTCGTGGTCATTTTTAACAGTTTTTGTCAAATTTGAATTCTCATGGGAATTAGTCATTGTTTTTGATCATTTCAAGTTCCTATGGGAATTTAGCATTGTTTTTGGACTTTTTGGACTGATTTTGTCGAAATTGAAATCCCATAGGGATTTATCATTGTTCGCGGTCATTTTGGTCTGTTTTTGTCAAATTTGAATTCCTATGGGAATTAGGCATTGTTTTTGGTCATTTAGGATTGTTTTTATCAATTTTGAATTCCTATGGGAATTAGGCATTGTTTTTGGTCATTTCAAGTTCCTATGGGAATTAAGCATTGTTTTTGGTCATTTAGGAATGATTTTGTCTAGTTTGAATTCCCATGGGAATTTATCATTGTTCTCGGTCATTTTGGACTGTTTTTGTCAAATCTGAATTCCCTTGGAAATTAGGCATTGTTTATGGTCATTTAGGATTGACTTTGTAAAATTTGAATTGTCATACGAATTAGTCCTTGTTCTTGGTCATTTAGGACTGTTTTTGTTAGTTTTGAATTCCCATGGGAATTAGGCATTGTTTTTGGTTATTTAGGATTGTTATTGATAATTTTGAATTCCCATGGTAATTAGGCATTGTTTTTGGTAATTTTGAGTTCCTATGGGAAATAGGCATTGTTCATGGTCATTTTGGACTGTTTTTGTTGAATCTGAATTCCCTTGGGAATTATGCATTGTTTATTGTCATTTAAGACTGTTTTTATTAATTTAGAATTCCCATGGGAATTGGGCATTGTTTTTGGTTATTTAGGACTGTTACTGTTAATTTTGAATTCCAATGGGATTTAAGCATGGTTATTGGTTATTTAGGACTGTTATTGTTAATTTTGAATTCCCATGTTAATTAGGCATTGTTTTTGGTAATTTTGAGATCCTATGGGAAATAGGCATTGTTCATGGTCATTTTGGACTGTTTTTGTTAAATCTGAATTCCCATGGGAATTAGGCATTGTTTTTGGTCATTTAGGACTGTTTTTATTAATTTTGAATTCCTATGGGAATTAGGCATTGTTTTTGGTCATTTCAAGTTCCTATGAGAATTAAGCATTGTTTTCGTTCATTTAGGACTGATTTTGTCTAGTTTGAATTCCCATGGGAATTTATCATTGTTCTCAGTCATTTTGGACTGTTTTTGTCAAATCTGAATTCCCTTGGGAATTAGGCATTGTTTATGGTCATTTAGGACTGTTATTGTTAATTTTGAAGTCCCATGGGATTTAGGCATTGTTTTTGGTTATTTAGGACTGTTATTGTTAATTTTGAAGTCCCATGGGATTTAGGCATTGTTTTTGGTTATTTAGGATTGTTATTGTTAATTTTTATTTCCTATGGGAGTTTGGCATTGTTTGTGGTCATTTTGGACAATTTTTGTCAAATTTGAATTCTCATGGGAATTAGGCATTGTTTTTGGTCATTTCAAGTTCCTATGGGAATTTAGCATTGTTTTTGGACTTTTTGGACTGATTTTGTCGAAATTGAATCCCATGGGGATTTATCCTTTTTCGCGGTCATTTTGGACTGTTTTTGTCAAATTTAAATTCTCATGGGAATTAGGCATTGTTTTTGGTCATTTAGGACTGTTTTTATTAATTTTGAATTCCTATGGGAATTAGGCATTGTTTTTGGTCATTTCAAGTTCCTATGAGAATTAAGCATTGTTTTCGTTCATTTAGGACTGATTTTGTCTAGTTTGAATTCCCATGGGAATTTATCATTGTTCTCGGTCATTTTAGACTGTTTTTGTCAAATCTGAATTCCCTTGGAAATTAGGCATTGTTTATGGTCATTTAGGATTGATTTTGTAAAAGTTGAATTGTCATAGGAATTAGTCATTGTTCTTGGTCATTTAGGACTGTTTTTGTTAGTTTTGAATTCCCATGGGAATTAGGCATTGTTTTTGGTTATTTAGGATTGTTATTGATAATTTTGAATTCCCATGGTAATTAGGCATTGTTTTTGGTAATTTTGAGTTCCTATGGGAAATAGGCATTGTTTTTGAACTTTTTGGACTGATTTTGTCGAAATTGAAATCCCATAGGGAATTATCAATGTTCGCGGTCATTTTGGACTGTTTTTGTCAAATTTGAATTCCTATGGGAATTAGGCATTGTTTTTGGTCATTTCTAGTTCCTATGGGAATTAAGCATTGTTTTCGTTCATTTAGGACTGATTTTGTCTAGTTTGAATTCTCATGGGAATTTATCATTGTTCTCGGTCATTTTGGACTGTTTTTGTCAAATCTAAATTCCCTTGGGAATTAGGCATTGTTTATGGTCATTTAGGACTGATTTTATTAATTTTGAATTCCCATGGGAATTACGCATTGTTTTTGGTCATTTAGGACTGTTTTTATTAATTTTGAATTCCTATGGGAATTAAGCATTGTTTTCGTTCATTTAGGACTGATTTTGTCTAGTTTGAATTCCCATGTGAATTTATCATTGTTCTCGGTCATTTTGGACTGTTTTTGTCAAATCTGAATTCCCTTGGGAGTTAGGCATTGTTTATGGTCATTTAGGACTGATTTTATTAATTTTGAATTCCCATTGGAATTAGGCATTGTTTTTGGTTATTTAGGACTGTTATTGTTAATTTTGAATTCCCATGGGAATTAGGCATTGTTTTTGGTTATTTAGGATTGTTATCGATAATTTTGAATTCCCATGGTAATTAGGCATTGTTTTTGGTAATTTTGAGATCCTATGGGAAATAGGCATTGTTCATGGTCATTTTGGACTGTTTTTGTTAAATCTGAATTCCCTTGGGAATTAGGCAATGTTTATGGTCATTTAGGACTGTTTTTATTAATTTTGAATTCCCATGGGAATTAGGCATTGTTTTTGGTTATTTAGGACTGTTATTGTTAATTTTGACTTCCCATGGGATTTAAGCATTGTTTTTGGTTATTTAGGACTGTTATTGTTAATTTTTATTTTTTATGGGAATTAGGCAATGTTTTTGGTCATTTTAAGCTCGTATGGGAATTAGGCATTTTTCTTGGTCATTTCAAGTTCCTATGGTAGTTAGGTATTGTTTTTGGATTTTTTGGACTGATTTTGTCGAATTTCAAATCCCAAGAGGATTTATCATTGTTCACGGTCATTTTGGACTGTTTTTATTAATTTTGAATTCCCATGGGAATTTGGCATTGTTTTTGGTTATATAGGATTGTTATTGTTAATTTTGAATTCCCATGGTAATTAGGCATTGTTTTTGGTAATTTCAAGTTCCTATGGGAGTTAGGCATTGTTTTTGGACTTTTCGGACAGATTTTGTCGAATTTTAAATCCCATAGGGATTTATAATTGTTCACGGTCATTTTGGACTGTTTTTATTAATTTTGAATTCCCATGGGTATTTGGCATTGTTTTTGGTTATTTAGGACTGTTATTGTTAATTTTGAATTCCCATGGGAATTAGGCATTGTTTTTGGTTATTTAGGATTGTTATCGATAATTTTGAATTCCCATGGTAATTAGGCATTGTTTTTGGTAATTTTGAGATCCTATGGGAAATAGGCATTGTTCATGGTCATTTTGGACTGTTTTTGTTAAATCTGAATTCCCTTGGGAATTAGGCAATGTTTATGGTCATTTAGGACTGTTTTTATTAATTTTGAATTCCCATGGGAATTAGGCATTGTTTTTGGTTATTTAGGACTGTTATTGTTAATTTTGACTTCCCATGGGATTTAAGCATTGTTTTTGGTTATTTAGGACTGTTATTGTTAATTTTTATTTTTTATGGGAATTAGGCAATGTTTTTGGTCATTTTAAGCTCGTATGGGAATTAGGCATTTTTCTTGGTCATTTCAAGTTCCTATGGTAGTTAGGTATTGTTTTTGGATTTTTTGGACTGATTTTGTCGAATTTCAAATCCCAAGAGGATTTATCATTGTTCACGGTCATTTTGGACTGTTTTTATTAATTTTGAATTCCCATGGGAATTTGGCATTGTTTTTGGTTATATAGGATTGTTATTGTTAATTTTGAATTCCCATGGTAATTAGGCATTGTTTTTGGTAATTTCAAGTTCCTATGGGAGTTAGGCATTGTTTTTGGACTTTTCGGACAGATTTTGTCGAATTTTAAATCCCATAGGGATTTATAATTGTTCACGGTCATTTTGGACTGTTTTTATTAATTTTGAATTCCCATGGGAATTTGGCATTGTTTTTGGTTATATAGGATTGTTATTGTTAATTTTGAATTCCCATGGTAATTAGGCATTGTTTTTGGTAATTTCAAGTTCCTATGGGAGTTAGGCATTGTTTTTGGACTTTTCGGACAGATTTTGTCGAAATTTAAATCCCTTGGGGATTTATCATTGTTCATGGTCATTTTGGACTGTTTTAATTATTTTTGAAGTCCCATGGGAATTAGGCATTGTTTTTGACTATTTAGGACTGTCATTGTTAATTTTGAATTCCCATGGTAATTAGGCATTGTTTTTGGTAATTTCAAGTTCCTATGGGAGTTAGGCATTGTTTTCGGACTTCTCGGACAGATTTTGTCGAATTTTAAATCCCTTGGGGATTTATCATTGTTCACGGTCATTTTGGCCTGTTTTTATTATTTTTGAAGTCCCATGGGAATTAGGCATTGTTTTTGACTATTTAGGACTGTTATTGTTAATTTTGAATTCCCATGGGATTTAGACATTGTTTTTCGTTATTTGGGACTGTTATTGTTAATTTTTATTTCCTATTGGAGTTTGGCATTGTTTGTGGTCATTTTAGACTTTTTTTGTCAAATTTGGATTCCCATGGGAATTAGGCATTGATTTTAATAATTTTGAGTTCCTATGTGAAATAGGCATTGTTCATGGTCATTTTAGACTGTTTTTGTTAAATCTGAATTCCCTTGGGAATTAGGCATTGTTTATGGTCATTTGGGACTGATTTTGTCAAATTTGAATTGTCATAGGAAGTAGGCATTGTTCTTGGTCATTTAGGACTGTTTTTACTAATTTTGAATTCCCATGGAATTTAGGCATTGTTTTTGGTTATTTAGGACTGTTATTGTTAATTTTTATTTCCTATAGGAGTTTGGCATTGTTCGTGGTCATTTTTAACAGTTTTTGTCAAATTTGAATTCTCATGGGAATTAGTCATTGTTTTTGATCATTTCAAGTTCCTATGGGAATTTAGCATTGTTTTTGGACTTTTTGGACTGATTTTGTCGAAATTGAAATCCCATAGGGATTTATCATTGTTCGCGGTCATTTTGGTCTGTTTTTGTCAAATTTGAATTCCTATGGGAATTAGGCATTGTTTTTGGTCATTTAGGATTGTTTTTATCAATTTTGAATTCCTATGGGAATTAGGCATTGTTTTTGGTCATTTCAAGTTCCTATAGGAATTAAGCATTGTTTTTGGTCATTTAGGAATGATTTTGTCTAGTTTGAATTCCCATGGGAATTTATCATTGTTCTCGGTCATTTTGGACTGTTTTTGTCAAATCTGAATTCCCTTGGAAATTAGGCATTGTTTATGGTCATTTAGGATTGACTTTGTAAAATTTGAATTGTCATACGAATTAGTCCTTGTTCTTGGTCATTTAGGACTGTTTTTGTTAGTTTTGAATTCCCATGGGAATTAGGCATTGTTTTTGGTTATTTAGGATTGTTATTGATAATTTTGAATTCCCATGGTAATTAGGCATTGTTTTTGGTAATTTTGAGTTCCTATGGGAAATAGGCATTGTTCATGGTCATTTTGGACTGTTTTTGTTGAATCTGAATTCCCTTGGGAATTATGCATTGTTTATTGTCATTTAAGACTGTTTTTATTAATTTAGAATTCCCATGGGAATTGGGCATTGTTTTTGGTTATTTAGGACTGTTACTGTTAATTTTGAATTCCAATGGGATTTAAGCATGGTTATTGGTTATTTAGGACTGTTATTGTTAATTTTGAATTCCCATGTTAATTAGGCATTGTTTTTGGTAATTTTGAGATCCTATGGGAAATAGGCATTGTTCATGGTCATTTTGGACTGTTTTTGTTAAATCTGAATTCCCTTGGGAATTAGGCAATGTTTATGGTCATTTAGGACTGTTTTTATTAATTTTGAATTCCCATGGGAATTAGGCATTGTTTTTGGTTATTTAGGACTGTTATTGCTAATTTTGACTTTCCATGGGATTCAAGCATTGTTTTTGGTTATTTAGGACTGTTATTGTTAATTTTTATTTCCTATGGGAATTAGGCAATGTTTTTGGGAATTTTAAGCTCGTATGGGAATTAGGCATTTTTCTTGGTCATTTCAAGTTCCTATGGGAGTTAGGTATTGTTTTTGGATTTTTTGGACAGATTTTGTCGAATTTCAAATCCTAAGGGGATTTATCATTGTTCACGGTCATTTTGGAATGTTTTTGTCAAATTTGAATTCCCATGGGAATTTGGCATTGTTTTTGGTTATATAGGATTGTTATTGTTAATTTTGAATTCCCATGGTAATTAGGCATTGTTTTTGGTAATTTCAAGTTCCTATGGGAGTTAGGCATTGTTTTTGGACTTTTCGGACAGATTTTGTCGAATTTTAAATCCCATAGGGATTTATAATTGTTCACGGTCATTTTGGACTGTTTTTATTAATTTTGAATTCCCATGGGAATTTGGCATTGTTTTTGGTTATATAGGATTGTTATTGTTAATTTTGAATTCCCATGGTAATTAGGCATTGTTTTTGGTAATTTCAAGTTCCTATGGGAGTTAGGCATTGTTTTTGGACTTTTCGGACAGATTTTGTCGAAATTTAAATCCCTTGGGGATTTATCATTGTTCATGGTCATTTTGGACTGTTTTAATTATTTTTGAAGTCCCATGGGAATTAGGCATTGTTTTTGACTATTTAGGACTGTCATTGTTAATTTTGAATTCCCATGGTAATTAGGCATTGTTTTTGGTAATTTCAAGTTCCTATGGGAGTTAGGCATTGTTTTCGGACTTCTCGGACAGATTTTGTCGAATTTTAAATCCCTTGGGGATTTATCATTGTTCACGGTCATTTTGGCCTGTTTTTATTATTTTTGAAGTCCCATGGGAATTAGGCATTGTTTTTGACTATTTAGGACTGTTATTGTTAATTTTGAATTCCCATGGGATTTAGACATTGTTTTTCGTTATTTGGGACTGTTATTGTTAATTTTTATTTCCTATTGGAGTTTGGCATTGTTTGTGGTCATTTTAGACTTTTTTTGTCAAATTTGGATTCCCATGGGAATTAGGCATTGATTTTAATAATTTTGAGTTCCTATGTGAAATAGGCATTGTTCATGGTCATTTTAGACTGTTTTTGTTAAATCTGAATTCCCTTGGGAATTAGGCATTGTTTATGGTCATTTGGGACTGATTTTGTCAAATTTGAATTGTCATAGGAAGTAGGCATTGTTCTTGGTCATTTAGGACTGTTTTTACTAATTTTGAATTCCCATGGAATTTAGGCATTGTTTTTGGTTATTTAGGACTGTTATTGTTAATTTTTATTTCCTATAGGAGTTTGGCATTGTTCGTGGTCATTTTTAACAGTTTTTGTCAAATTTGAATTCTCATGGGAATTAGTCATTGTTTTTGATCATTTCAAGTTCCTATGGGAATTTAGCATTGTTTTTGGACTTTTTGGACTGATTTTGTCGAAATTGAAATCCCATAGGGATTTATCATTGTTCGCGGTCATTTTGGTCTGTTTTTGTCAAATTTGAATTCCTATGGGAATTAGGCATTGTTTTTGGTCATTTAGGATTGTTTTTATCAATTTTGAATTCCTATGGGAATTAGGCATTGTTTTTGGTCATTTCAAGTTCCTATAGGAATTAAGCATTGTTTTTGGTCATTTAGGAATGATTTTGTCTAGTTTGAATTCCCATGGGAATTTATCATTGTTCTCGGTCATTTTGGACTGTTTTTGTCAAATCTGAATTCCCTTGGAAATTAGGCATTGTTTATGGTCATTTAGGATTGACTTTGTAAAATTTGAATTGTCATACGAATTAGTCCTTGTTCTTGGTCATTTAGGACTGTTTTTGTTAGTTTTGAATTCCCATGGGAATTAGGCATTGTTTTTGGTTATTTAGGATTGTTATTGATAATTTTGAATTCCCATGGTAATTAGGCATTGTTTTTGGTAATTTTGAGTTCCTATGGGAAATAGGCATTGTTCATGGTCATTTTGGACTGTTTTTGTTGAATCTGAATTCCCTTGGGAATTATGCATTGTTTATTGTCATTTAAGACTGTTTTTATTAATTTAGAATTCCCATGGGAATTGGGCATTGTTTTTGGTTATTTAGGACTGTTACTGTTAATTTTGAATTCCAATGGGATTTAAGCATGGTTATTGGTTATTTAGGACTGTTATTGTTAATTTTGAATTCCCATGTTAATTAGGCATTGTTTTTGGTAATTTTGAGATCCTATGGGAAATAGGCATTGTTCATGGTCATTTTGGACTGTTTTTGTTAAATCTGAATTCCCTTGGGAATTAGGCAATGTTTATGGTCATTTAGGACTGTTTTTATTAATTTTGAATTCCCATGGGAATTAGGCATTGTTTTTGGTTATTTAGGACTGTTATTGCTAATTTTGACTTTCCATGGGATTCAAGCATTGTTTTTGGTTATTTAGGACTGTTATTGTTAATTTTTATTTCCTATGGGAATTAGGCAATGTTTTTGGTCATTTTAAGCTCGTATGGGAATTAGGCATTTTTCTTGGTCATTTCAAGTTCCTATGGGAATTTAGCATTGTTTTTGAACTTTGTGGACTGATTTTGTCGAAATTGAAATCCCATAGGGATTTATCAATGTTCGCGGTCATTTTGGACTGTTTTTGTCAAATTCGAATTCCTATGGGAATTAGGCATTGTTTTTGGTCATTTCAAGTTCCTATTTGAATTAAGCATTGTTTTCGTTCATTTAGGACTGATTTTGTCTAGTTTGAATTCCCATGGGAATTTATCATTGTTCTCTGTCATTTTGGACTGTTTTTGTCAAATCTGAATTCCCTTGGGAATTAGGCATTGTTTATGGTCATTTCGGACTGATTTTATTAATTTTGAATTCCCATGGGAATTACGCATTATTTTTGGTCATTTAGAACTGTTTTTATTAATTTTGAATTCCTATGGGAATTAAGCATTGTTTTCGTTCATTTAGGACTGATTTTGTCTAGTTTGAATTCCCATGGGAATTTATCATCGTTCTCGGTCATTTTGGACTGTTTTTGTCAAATCTGAATTCCCTTGGGAGTTAGGCATTGTTTATGGTCATTTAGGACTGATTTTATTAATTTTGAATTCCTATGGCAATTAGGCATTGTTTTTGGTCATTTAGGACTGTTACTGTTAATTTTGAATTCCAATGGGATTTAAGCATTGTTATTGGTTATTTAGGACTGTTATTGTTAATTTTGAATTCCCATGTTAATTAGGCATTGTTTTTGGTAATTTTGAGATCCTATGGGAAATAGGCATTGTTCATGGTCATTTTGGACTGTTTTTGTTAAATCTGAATTCCCTTGGGAATTAGGCATTGTTTATGGTCATTTAGGACTGTTTTTATTAATTTTGAATTCCCATGGGAATTAGGCATTGTTTTTGGTTATTTAGGACTGTTATTGTTAATTTTGACTTTCCATGGGATTTAAGCATTGTTTTTGGTTATTTAGGACTGTTATTGTTAATTTTTATTTCCTATGGGAATTAGGCAATGTTTTTGGTCATTTAGGATTGTTTTTATCAATTTTGAATTCCTATGGGAATTAGGCATTGTTTTTGGTCATTTCAAGTTCCTATGGGAATTAAGCATTGTTTTTGGTCATTTAGGAATGATTTTGTCTAGTTTGAATTCCCATGGGAATTTATCATTGTTCTCGGTCATTTTGGACTGTTTTTGTCAAATCTGAATTCCCTTGGAAATTAGGCATTGTTTATGGTCATTTAGGATTGACTTTGTAAAATTTGAATTGTCATAGGAATTAGTCATTGTTCTTGGTCATTTAGGACTGTTTTTGTTAGTTTTGAATTCCCATGGGAATTAGGCATTGTCCTTGGTTATTTAGGATTGTTATTGATAATTTTGAATTCCCATGGTAATTAGGCATTGTTTTTGGTAATTTCAAGTTCCTATGGGAGTTAGGCATTGTTTTCGGACTTCTCGGACAGATTTTGTCGAATTTTAAATCCCTTGGGGATTTATCATTGTTCACGGTCATTTTGGCCTGTTTTTATTATTTTTGAAGTCCCATGGGAATTAGGCATTGTTTTTGACTATTTAGGACTGTTATTGTTAATTTTGAATTCCCATGGGATTTAGACATTGTTTTTCGTTATTTAGGACTGTTATTGTTAATTTTTATTTCCTATTGGAGTTTGGCATTGTTTGTGGTCATTTTAGACCTTTTTTGTCAAATTTGGATTCCCATGGGAATTAGGCATTGATTTTAATAATTTTGAGTTCCTATGTGAAATAGGCATTGTTCATGGTCATTTTAGACTGTTTTTGTTAAATCTGAATTCCCTTGGGAATTAGGCATTGTTTATGGTCATTTGGGACTGATTTTGTCAAATTTGAATTGTCATAGGAATTAGGCATTGTTCTTGGTCATTTAGGACTGTTTTTACTAATTTTGAATTCCCATGGAATTTAGGCATTGTTTTTGGTTATTTAGGACTGTTATTGTTAATTTTTATTTCCTATAGGAGTTTGGCATTGTTCGTGGTCATTTTAAACAGTTTTTGTCAAATTTGAATTCTCATGGGAATTAGTCATTGTTTTTGATCATTTCAAGTTCCTATGGGAATTTAGCATTGTTTTTGGACTTTTTGGACTGATTTTGTCGAAATTGAAATCCCATAGGGATTTATCATTGTTCGCGGTCATTTTGGTCTGTTTTTGTCAAATTTGAATTCCTATGGGAATTAGGTATTGTTTTTGGTCATTTCAAGTTCCTATGGGAATTAAGCATTGTTTTTGGTCATTTAGGAATGATTTTGTCTAGTATGAATTCCCATGGGAATTTATCATTGTTCTCGGTCATTTTGGACTGTTTTTGTCAAATCTGAATTCCCTTGGAAATTAGGCATTGTTTATGGTCATTTAGGATTGACTTTGTAAAATTTGAATTGTCATAGGAATTAGTCCTTGTTCTTGGTCATTTAGGACTGTTTTTGTTAGTTTTGAATTCCCATGGGAATTAGGCATTGTTTTTGGTCATTTAAGACTGTTTTTATTAATTTAGAATTCCCATGGGAATTGGGCATTGTTTTTGGTTATTTAGGACTGTTACTGTTAATTTTGAATTCCAATGGGATTTAAGCATTGTTATTGGTTATTTAGGACTGTTATTGTTAATTTTGAATTCCCATGTTAATTAGGCATTGTTTTTGGTAATTTTGAGATCCTATGGGAAATAGGCATTGTTCATGGTCATTTTGGACTGTTTTTGTTAAATCTGAATTCCCTTGGGAATTAGGCAATGTTTATGGTCATTTAGGACTGTTTTTATTAATTTTGAATTCCCATGGGAATTAGGCATTGTTTTTGGTTATTTAGGACTGTTATTGTTAATTTTGACTTTCCATGGGATTCAAGCATTGTTTTTGGTTATTTAGGACTGTTATTGTTAATTTTTATTTCCTATGGGAATTAGGCAATGTTTTTGGTCATTTTAAGCTCGTATGGGAATTAGGCATTTTTCTTGGTCATTTCAAGTTCCTATGGGAGTTAGGTATTGTTTTTGGATTTTTTGGACTGATTTTGTCGAATTTCAAATCCCAAGGGGATTTATCATTGTTCACGGTCATTTTGGAATGTTTTTGTCAAATTTGAATTTTCATGGGAATTAGGCATTGTTTTTGGTCATTTAGGACTATTTTTGTCAATTAGGTCATTGTCATTGTTTTTGGTCAATTAGGACTGATTTTGTCTAGTTTGAATTCGCATGGGAATTTATCATTGTTCTCGGTCATTTTCGACTGTTGTTGTCAAATTTGAATTATCATGGGAATTAGGCATTTTTTTGGTCATTACAAGTTCCTATGGGAGTTAGGCATTGTTTTTGGACTTTTTGGACTGATTTTGTCGAATTTTAAATCCCATAGGGATTTATCATTGTTCACGGTCATTTTGGACTGTTTTTATTAATTTTGAATTCCTATGGGAATTATGCATTGTTTTTGGTTATATAGGATTGTTATTGTTAATTTTGAAGTCCCATGGTAATTAGGCATTGTTTTTGGTAATTTCAAGTTCCTATAGGAGTTAAGCATTGTTTTCGGAATTTTTGGACAGATTTTGTCGAATTTTAAATTCCTTGGAGATTTATCATTGTTCACGGTCATTTTGGACCGGTTTATTTTATTTTGAAGTCCCATGGGAATTAGGCATTGTTTTTGACTATTTAGGACTGTTATTGTTAATTTTGAATTCCCATGTTAATTAGGCATTGTTTTTGGTAATTTTGAGATCCTATGGGAAATAGGCATTGTTCATGGTCATTTTGGACTGTTTTTGTTAAATCTGAATTCCCTTGGGAATTAGGCATTGTTTATGGTCATTTAGGACTGTTTTTATTAATTTTGAATTCCCATGGGAATTAAGCATTGTTTTTGGTTATTTAGGACTGTTATTGTTAATTTTGACTTTCCATGGGATTTAAGCATTGTTTTTGGTTATTTAGGACTGTTATTGTTAATTTTTATTTCCTATGGGAATTAGGCAATGTTTTTGGTCATTTAGGATTGTTTTTATCAATTTTGAATTCCTATGGGAATTAGGCATTGTTTTTGGTCATTTCAAGTTCCTATGGGAATTAAGCATTGTTTTTGGTCATTTAGGAATGATTTTGTCTAGTTTGAATTCCCATGGGAATTTATCATTGTTCTCGGTCATTTTGGACTGTTTTTGTCAAATCTGAATTCCCTTGGAAATTAGGCATTGTTTATGGTCATTTAGGATTGACTTTGTAAAATTTGAATTGTCATAGGAATTAGTCATTGTTCTTGATCATTTAGGACTGTTTTTGTTAGTTTTGAATTCCCATGGGAATTAGGCATTGTTTTTGGTTATTTAGGATTGTTATTAATAATTTTGAATTCCCATGGTAATTAGGCATTTTTTTTGGTAATTTTGAGTTCCTATGGGAAATAGGCATTGTTCATGGTCATTTTGGACTGTTTTTGTTGAATCTGAATTCCCTTGGGAATTATGCATTGTTTATTGTCATTTAAGACTGTTTTTATTAATTTAGAATTCCCATGGGAATTGGGCATTGTTTTTGGTTATTTAGGACTGTTACTGTTAATTTTGAATTCCAATGGGATTTAAGCATTGTTATTGGTTATTTAGGACTGTTATTGTTAATTTTGAATTCCCATGTTAATTAGGCATTGTTTTTGGTAATTTTGAGATCCTATGGGAAATAGGCATTGTTCATGGTCATTTTGGACTGTTTTTGTTAAATCTGAATTCCCTTTGGAATTAGGCAATGTTTATGGTCATTTGGGAATGTTTTTATTAATTTTGAATTCCCATGGGAATTAGGCATTGTTTTTGGTTATTTAGGACTGTTATTGTTAATTTTGACTTTCCATGGGATTCAAGCATTGTTTTTGGTTATTTAGGACTGTTATTGTTAATTTTTATTTCCTATAGAAATTAGGCAATGTTTTTGGTCATTTTAAGCTCGTATGGGAATTAGGCATTTTTCTTGGTCATTTCAAGCTCCTATTGGAGTTAGGTATTGTTTTTGGATTTTTTGGACTGATTTTGTCGAATTTCAAATCCCAAGGGGATTTATCATTGTTCACGGTCATTTTGGAATGTTTTTGTCAAATTTGAATTTTCATGGGAATTAGGCATTGTTTTTGGTCATTTAGGACTATTTTTGTCAATTAGGTCATTGTCATTGTTTTTGGTCAATTAGGACTGATTTTGTCTAGTTTGAATTCGCATGGGAATTTATCATTGTTCTCGGTCATTTTCGACTGTTGTTGTTAAATTTGAATTATCATGGGAATTAGGCATTTTTTTGGTCATTACAAGTTCCAATGGGAGTTAGGCATTGTTTTTGGACTTTTTGGACTGATTTTGTCGAATTTTAAATCCCATAGGGATTTATCATTGTTCACGGTCATTTTGGACTGTTTTTATTAATTTTGAATTCCTATGGGAATTATGCATTGTTTTTGGTTATATAGGATTGTTATTGTTAATTTTGAATTCCCATGGTAATTAGGCATTGTTTTTGGTAATTTCAAGTTCCTATGGGAGTTAAGCATTGTTTTCGGAATTTTTGGACAGATTTTGTCGAATTTTAAATTCCTTGGAGATTTATCATTGTTCACGGTCATTTTGGACCGGTTTATTTTATTTTGAAGTCCCATGGGAATTAGGCATTGTTTTTGACTATTTAGGACTGTTATTGTTAATTTTGAATTCCCATGGGATTTAGGCATTGTTTTTGGTTATTTAGGACTGTTATTGTTAATTTTATTTCCTATGGGAGTTAGGCATTGTTTTTGGACTTTTTGGACTGATTTTGTCGAATTTTAAATCCCATAGGGATTTATCATTGTTCACGGTCATTTTGGACTGTTTTTATTAATTTTGAATTCCTTTGGGAATTATGCATTGTTTTTGGTTATATAGGATTGTTATTGTTAATTTTGAATTCCCATGGTAATTAGGCATTGTTTTTGGTAATTTCAAGTTCCTATGGGAGTTAAGCATTGTTTTCGGAATTTTTGGACAGATTTTGTCGAATTTTAAATTCCTTGGAGATTTATCATTGTTCACGGTCATTTTGGACCGGTTTATTTTATTTTGAAGTCCCATGGGAATTAGGCATTGTTTTTACTATTTAGGACTGTTATTGTTAATTTTGAATTCCCATGGGATTTAGGCATTGTTTTTGGTTATTTAGGACTGTTATTGTTAATTTTATTTCCTATGGGAGTTTGGCATTGTTTTTGACTATTTAGGACTGTTATTGTTAATTTTGAATTCCCATGGGAATTAGGCATTGTTTTTGGTTATTTAGGACTGTTATTGTTAATTTTTATTTCCTATGGGAGTTTGATATTGTTTGTGGTCAATTTAGACTTTTTTTGTCAAATTTGAATTCTCAAGGGAATTAGGCATTGTTTTTGGGCATTTAAGACTGTTTTTATTAATTTTGGATTCCCATGGGAATTAGGCATTGATTTTAATAATTTTGAGTTCCTATGGGAAATAGGCATTGTTTTTGGTCATTTCAAGTTCCTATGAGAATTTGGCATTGTTTTTGGACTTTTTGGACTGATTTTGTCGAAATTGAAATCCCATAGGGATTTATCATTGTTCGCGGTCATTTTGGACTGTTTATGTCAAATTTGAATTCTCATGGGAATTAGACATTGTTTTTGGTTATTTAGGACTGTTATTGTTAATTTTGGATTCCCATGGGAATTAGGCATTGTTTTTGGTCATTTTGAGATCCTATGGGAAATAGGCATTGTTCATGGTCATTTTGGACTGTTTTTGTTAAATCTGAATTCCCTTGGGAATTAGGCATTGTTTATGGTCATTTAGGACTGTTTTTATTAATTTTGAATTCCCATGGGAATTAGGCATTGTTTTTGGTTATTTAGGACTGTTATTGTTAATTTTGACTTTCCATGGGATTTAAGCATTGTTTTTGGTTATTTAGGACTGTTATTGTTAATTTTTATTTCCTATGGGAATTAGGCAATGTTTTTGGTCATTTTAAGCTCGTATGGGAATTAGGCATTTTTCTTGGTCATTTCAAGTTCCTGTTATTGTTAATTTTTATTTCCTATGGGAGTTTGGCATTGTTTGTGGTCATTTTAGACTTTTTTTGTCAAATTTGAATTCCCATGGGAATTAGGCATTGATTTTAATAATTTTGAGTTCCTATGGGAAATAGGCATTGTTTTTGGTCATTTCAAGTTCCTATCGGAATTTAGCATTGTTTTTGAACTTTTTGGACTGATTTTGTCGAAATTGAAATCCCATAGGGATTTATCAATGTTCGCGGTCATTTTGGACTGTTTTTGTCAAATTTGAATTCCTATGGGAATTAGGCATTGTTTTTGGTCATTTCAAGTTCCTATGGGAATTAAGCATTGTTTTCGTTCATTTAGGACTGATTTTGTCTAGTTTGAATTCCCATGGGAATTTATCATTGTTCTCGGTCATTTTGGACTGTTTTTGTCAAATCTGAATTCCCTTGGGAATTAGGCATTGTTTATGGTCATTTCGGACTGATTTTATTAATTTTGAATTCCCATGGGAATTACGCATTATTTTTGGTCATTTAGAACTGTTTTTATTAATTTTGAATTCCTATGGGAATTAAGCATTGTTTTCGTTCATTTAGGACTGATTTTGTCTAGTTTGAATTCCCATGGGAATTTATCATTGTTCTCGGTCATTTTGGACTGTTTTTGTCAAATCTGAATTCCCTTGGGAGTTAGGCATTGTTTATGGTCATTTAGGACTGATTTTATTAATTTTGAATTCCCATTAGAATTAGGCATTGTTTTTGGTTATTTAGGACTGTTACTGTTAATTTTGAATTCCAATGGGATTTAAGCATTGTTATTGGTTATTTAGGACTGTTATTGTTAATTTTGAATTCCCATGTTAATTAGGCATTGTTTTTGGTAATTTTGAGATCCTATGGGAAATAGGCATTGTTCATGGTCATTTTGGACTGTTTTTGTTAAATCTGAATTCCCTTGGGAATTAGGCATTGTTTATGGTCATTTAGGACTGTTTTTATTAATTTTGAATTCCCATGGGAATTAGGCATTGTTTTTGGTTATTTAGGACTGTTATTGTTAATTTTGACTTTCCATGGGATTTAAGCATTGTTTTTGGTTATTTAGGACTGTTATTGTTAATTTTTATTTCCTATGGGAATTAGGCAATGTTTTTGGTCATTTCAAGTTCCTATGGTAGTTAGGTATTGTTTTTGGATTTTTTGGACTGATTTTGTCGAATTTCAAATCCCAAGGGGATTTATCATTGTTCACGGTCATTTTGGAATGTTTTTTTTTAAATTTGAATTTTCATGGGAATTAGGCATTGTTTTTGATCATTTAGGACTATTTTTGTCAATTAGGTCATTGTCATTGTTTTTGGTCAATTATGACTGATTTTGTCTAGTTTGAATTCGTATGGGAATTTATCATTGTTCTCGGTCATTTTCGACTGTTGTTGTCAAATTTGAATTATCATGGGAATTAGGCATTTTTTTGGTCATTACAAGTTCCTATGGAAGTTAGGCATTGTTTTTGGACTTTTTGGACTGATTTTGTCAAATTTTAAATCCCATAGGGATTTATCATTGTTCACGGTCATTTTGGACTGTTTTTATTAATTTTGAATTCCCATGGGAATTAGGCATTGTTTTTGGTTATATAGGATTGTTATTGTTAATTTTGAATTCCCATGGTAATTAGGCATTGTTTTTGATAATTTCAAGTTCCTATGGGAGTTAAGCATTGTTTTCGGAATTTTTGGACAGATTTTGTCGAATTTTAAATTCCTTGGAGATTTATCATTGTTCACGGTCATTTTGGACCGGTTTATTTTATTTTGAAGTCCCATGGGAATTAGGCATTGTTTTTGACTATTTAGGACTGTTATTGTTAATTTTGAATTCCCATGGGATTTAGGCATTGTTTTTGGTTATTTAGGACTGTTATTGTTAATTTTATTTCCCATGGGAGTTTGGCATTGTTTTTGACTATTTAGAACTGTTATTGTTAATTTTGAATTCCCATGGGATTTAGGCATTGTTTTTGGTTATTTAGGACTGTTATTGTTAATTTTTATTTCCTATGGGAGTTTGGCATTGTTTGTGGTCATTTTAGACTTTTTTTGTCAAATTTGAATTCTCAAGGGAATTAGGCATTGTTTTTGGGCATTTAAGACTGTTTTTATTAATTTTGGATTCCCATGGGAATTAGGCATTGATTTTAATAATTTTGAGTTCCTATGGGAAATAGGCATTGTTTTTGGTCATTTCAAGTTCCTATGAGAATTTAGCATTGTTTTTGGACTTTTTGGACTGATTTTGTCGAAATTGAAATCCCATAGGGATTTATCATTGTTCGCGGTCATTTTGTACTGTTTTTGTCAAATTTGAATTCTCATGGGAATTAGACATTGTTTTTGGTTATTTAGGACTGTTATTGTTAATTTTGGATTCCCATGGGAATTAGGCATTGTTTTTGGTCATTTAGGACTGTTTTTATTAATTTTGAATTCCTATGGGAATTAGGCATTGTTTTTGATCATTTCAAGTTCCTATGGGAATTTAGCATTGTTTTTGGACTTTTTGGACTGATTTTGTCGAAATTGAAATCCCATAGGGATTTATCATTGTTCGCGGTCATTTTGGACTGTTTTTGTCAAATTTGAATTCTCATGGGAATTAGACATTGTTTTTGGTTATTTAGGACTGTTATTGTTAATTTTGGATTCCCTTGGGAATTAGGCATTGTTTATGGTCATTTAGGACTGTTTTTATTAATTTTGAATTCCCATGGGAATTAGGCATTGTTTTTGGTTATTTAGGACTGTTATTGTTAATTTTGACTTTCCATGGGATTTAAGCATTGTTTTTGGTTATTTAGGACTGTTATTGTTAATTTTGGATTCCCATGGGAATTAGGCATTGTTTTTGGTCATTTAGGACTGTTTTTATTAATTTTGAATTCCTATGGGAATTAGGCATTGTTTTTGATCATTTCAAGTTCCTATGGGAATTTAGCATTGTTTTTGGACTTTTTGGACTGATTTTGTCGAAATTGAAATCCCATAGGGATTTATCATTGTTCGCGGTCATTTTGGACTGTTTTTGTCAAATTTGAATTCTCATGGGAATTAGACATTGTTTTTGGTTATTTAGGACTGTTATTGTTAATTTTGGATTCCCTTGGGAATTAGGCATTGTTTATGGTCATTTAGGACTGTTTTTATTAATTTTGAATTCCCATGGGAATTAGGCATTGTTTTTGGTTATTTAGGACTGTTATTGTTAATTTTGACTTTCCATGGGATTTAAGCATTGTTTTTGGTCATTTAGGACTGTTTTTATTAATTTTGAATTCCTATGGGAATTAGGCATTGTTTTTGATCATTTCAAGTTCCTATGGGAATTTAGCATTGTTTTTGGACTTTTTGGACTGATTTTGTCGAAATTGAAATCCCATAGGGATTTATCATTGTTCGCGGTCATTTTGGACTGTTTTTGTCAAATTTGAATTCTCATGGGAATTAGACATTGTTTTTGGTTATTTAGGACTGTTATTGTTAATTTTGGATTCCCTTGGGAATTAGGCATTGTTTATGGTCATTTAGGACTGTTTTTATTAATTTTGAATTCCCATGGGAATTAGGCATTGTTTTTGGTTATTTAGGACTGTTATTGTTAATTTTGACTTTCCATGGGATTTAAGCATTGTTTTTGGTTATTTAGGACTGTTATTGTTAATTTTGGATTCCCATGGGAATTAGGCATTGTTTTTGGTCATTTAGGACTGTTTTTATTAATTTTGAATTCCTATGGGAATTAGGCATTGTTTTTGATCATTTCAAGTTCCTATGGGAATTTAGCATTGTTTTTGGACTTTTTGGACTGATTTTGTCGAAATTGAAATCCCATAGGGATTTATCATTGTTCGCGGTCATTTTGGACTGTTTTTGTCAAATTTGAATTTTCATGGGAATTAGACATTGTTTTTGGTTATTTAGGACTGTTATTGTTAATTTTGGATTCCCATGGGAATTAGGCATTGTTTTTGGTCATTTAGGACTGTTTTTATTAATTTTGAATTCCTATGGGAATTAGGCATTGTTTTTGGTCATTTCAAGTTCCTATGAGAATTAAGCATTGTTTTCGTTCATTTAGGACTGATTTTGTCTAGTTTGAATTCCCATGGGAATTTATCATTGTTCTCGGTCATTTTGGACTGTTTTTGTCAAATCTGAATTCCCTTGGGAATTAGGCATTGTTTATGGTCATTTGGGACTGATTTTATTAATTTTGAATTCCCATGGGAATTAGGCATTGTTCGTGGTCATTTTGGACAATTTTTGTCAAATTTGAATTCTCATGGGAATTAGGCATTGTTTTTGGTCATTTCAAGTTCCTATGGGAATTTAGCATTGTTTTTGGACTTTTTGGACTGATTTTGTCGAAATTGAAATCCCATAAGGATTTATCATTGTTCGCGGTCATTTTGGACTGTTTTTGTCAAATTTGAATTTTCATGGGAATTAGACATTGTTTTTGGTTATTTAGGACAGTTATTGTTAATTTTGGATTCCCTTGGGAATTAGGCATTGTTTATGGTCATTTAGGACTGTTTTTATTAATTTTGAATTCCCATGGGAATTAGGCATTGTTTTTGGTTATTTAGGACTGTTATTGTTAATTTTGACTTTCCATGGGATTTAAGCATTGTTTTTGGTTATTTAGGACTGTTATTGTTAATTTTTATTTCCTATGGGAATTAGGCAATGTTTTTGGTCATTTTAAGCTCGTATGGGAATTAGGCATTTTTCTTGGTCATTTCAAGTTCCTATCGGAATTTAGCATTGTTTTTGAACTTTTTGGACTGATTTTGTCGAAATTGAAATCCCATAGGGATTTATCAATGTTCGCGGTCATTTTGGACTGTTTTTGTCAAATTTGAATTCCTATGGGAATTAGGCATTGTTTTTGGTCATTTCAAGTTCCTATGGGAATTAAGCATTGTTTTCGTTCATTTAGGACTGATTTTGTCTAGTTTGAATTCCCATGGGAATTTATCATTGTTCTCGGTCATTTTGGACTGTTTTTGTCAAATCTGAATTCCCTTGGGAATTAGGCATTGTTTATGGTCATTTCGGACTGATTTTATTAATTTTGAATTCCCATGGGAATTACGCATTATTTTTGGTCATTTAGAACTGTTTTTATTAATTTTGAATTTCTATGGGAATTAAGCATTGTTTTCGTTCATTTAGGACTGATTTTGTCTAGTTTGAATTCCCATGGGAATTTATCATTGTTCTCGGTCATTTTGGACTGTTTTTGTCAAATCTGAATTCCCTTGGGAGTTAGGCATTGTTTATGGTCATTTAGGACTGATTTTATTAATTTTGAATTCCCATTAGAATTAGGCATTGTTTTTGGTTATTTAGGACTGTTACTGTTAATTTTGAATTCCAATGGGATTTAAGCATTGTTATTGGTTATTTAGGACTGTTATTGTTAATTTTGAATTCCCATGTTAATTAGGCATTGTTTTTGGTAATTTTGAGATCCTATGGGAAATAGGCATTGTTCATGGTCATTTTGGACTGTTTTTGTTAAATCTGAATTCCCTTGGGAATTAGGCATTGTTTATGGTCATTTAGGACTGTTTTTATTAATTTTGAGTTCCCATGGGAATTAGGCATTGTTTTTGGTTATTTAGGACTGTTATTGTTAATTTTGACTTTCCATGGGATTTAAGCATTGTTTTTGGTTATTTAGGACTGTTATTGTTAATTTTTATTTCCTATGGGAATTAGGCAATGTTTTTGGTCATTTCAAGTTCCTATGGTAGTTAGGTATTGTTTTTGGATTTTTTGGACTGATTTTGTCGAATTTCAAATCCCAAGGGGATTTATCATTGTTCACGGTCATTTAGGAATGTTTTTTTTTAAATTTGAATTTTCATGGGAATTAGGCATTGTTTTTGATCATTTAGGACTATTTTTGTCAATTAGGTCATTGTCATTGTTTTTGGTAAATTATGACTGATTTTGTCTAGTTTGAATTCGTATGGGAATTTATCATTGTTCTCGGTCATTTTCGACTGTTGTTGTCAAATTTGAATTATCATGGGAATTAGGCATTTTTTTGGTCATTACAAGTTCCTATGGAAGTTAGGCATTGTTTTTGGACTTTTTGGACTGATTTTGTCAAATTTTAAATCCCATAGGGATTTATCATTGTTCACAGTCATTTTGAACTGTTTTTATTAATTTTGAATTCCCATGGGAATTAGGCATTGTTTTTGGTTATATAGGATTGTTATTGTTAATTTTGAATTCCCATGGTAATTAGGCATTGTTTTTGATAATTTCAAGTTCCTATGGGAGTTAAGCATTGTTTTCGGAATTTTTGGACAGATTTTGTCGAATTTTAAATTCCTTGGAGATTTATCATTGTTCACGGTCATTTTGGACCGGTTTATTTTATTTTGAAGTCCCATGGGAATTAGGCATTGTTTTTGACTATTTAGGACTGTTATTGTTAATTTTGAATTCCCATGGGATTTAGGCATTGTTTTTGGTTATTTAGGACTGTTATTGTTAATTTTATTTCCCATGGGAGTTTGGCATTGTTTTTGACTATTTAGAACTGTTATTGTTAATTTTGAATTCCCATGGGATTTAGGCATTGTTTTTGGTTATTTAGGACTGTTATTGTTAATTTTTATTTCCTATGGGAGTTTGGCATTGTTTGTGGTCATTTTAGACTTTTTTTGTCAAATTTGAATTCTCAAGGGAATTAGGCATTGTTTTTGGGCATTTAAGACTGTTTTTATTAATTTTGGATTCCCATGGGAATTAGGCATTGATTTTAATAATTTTGAGTTCCTATGGGAAATAGGCATTGTTTTTGGTCATTTCAAGTTCCTATGAGAATTTAGCATTGTTTTTGGACTTTTTGGACTGATTTTGTCGAAATTGAAATCCCATAGGGATTTATCATTGTTCGCGGTCATTTTGTACTGTTTTTGTCAAATTTGAATTCTCATGGGAATTAGACATTGTTTTTGGTTATTTAGGACTGTTATTGTTAATTTTGGATTCCCATGGGAATTAGGCATTGTTTTTGGTCATTTAGGACTGTTTTTATTAATTTTGAATTCCTATGGGAATTAGGCATTGTTTTTGATCATTTCAAGTTCCTATGGGAATTTAGCATTGTTTTTGGACTTTTTGGACTGATTTTGTCGAAATTGAAATCCCATAGGGATTTATCATTGTTCGCAGTCATTTTGGACTGTTTTTGTCAAATTTGAATTCTCATGGGAATTAGACATTGTTTTTGGTCATTTCAAGTTCCTATGGGAATTTAGCATTGTTTTTGGACTTTTTGGACTGATTTTGTCGAAATTGAATCCCATGGGGATTTATCCTTTTTCGCGGTCATTTTGGACTGTTTTTGTCAAATTTAAATTCTCATGGGAATTAGGCATTGTTTTTGGTCATTTAGGACTGTTTTTATTAATTTTGAATTCCTATGGCAATTAGGCATTGTTTTTGGTAATTTCAAGTTCCTATGGGAATTAAGCATTGTTTTTGGTCATTTAGGAATGATTTTGTCTAGTTTGAATTCCCATGGGAATTTATCATTGTTCTCGGTCATTTTAGACTGTTTTTGTCAAATCTGAATTCCCTTGGAAATTAGGCATTGTTTATGGTCATTTAGGATTGATTTTGTAAAAGTTGAATTGTCATAGGAATTAGTCATTGTTCTTGGTCATTTAGGACTGTTTTTGTTAGTTTTGAATTCCCATGGGAATTAGGCATTGTTTTTGGTTATTTAGGATTGTTATTGATAATTTTGAATTCCCATGGTAATTAGGCATTGTTTTTGGTAATTTTGAGTTCCTATGGGAAATAGGCATTGTTTTTGAACTTTTTGGACTGATTTTGTCGAAATTGAAATCCCATAGGGAATTATCAATGTTCGCGGTCATTTTGGACTGTTTTTGTCAAATTTGAATTCCTATGGGAATTAGGCATTGTTTTTGGTCATTTCTAGTTCCTATGGGAATTAAGCATTGTTTTCGTTCATTTAGGACTGATTTTGTCTAGTTTGAATTCTCATGGGAATTTATCATTGTTCTCGGTCATTTTGGACTGTTTTTGTCAAATCTGAATTCCCTTGGGAATTAGGCATTGTTTATGGTCATTTAGGACTGATTTTATTAATTTTGAATTCCCATGGGAATTACGCATTGTTTTTGGTCATTTAGGACTGTTTTTATTAATTTTGAATTCCTATGGGAATTAAGCATTGTTTTCGTTCATTTAGGACTGATTTTGTCTAGTTTGAATTCCCATGTGAATTTATCATTGTTCTCGGTCATTTTGGACTGTTTTTGTCAAATCTGAATTCCCTTGGGAGTTAGGCATTGTTTATGGTCATTTAGGACTGATTTTATTAATTTTGAGTTCCCATGGGAATTAGGCATTGTTTTTGGTTATTTAGGACTGTTATTGTTAATTTTGACTTTCCATGGGATTTAAGCATTGTTTTTGGTTATTTAGGACTGTTATTGTTAATTTTTATTTCCTATGGGAATTAGGCAATGTTTTTGGTCATTTCAAGTTCCTATGGTAGTTAGGTATTGTTTTTGGATTTTTTGGACTGATTTTGTCGAATTTCAAATCCCAAGGGGATTTATCATTGTTCACGGTCATTTAGGAATGTTTTTTTTTAAATTTGAATTTTCATGGGAATTAGGCATTGTTTTTGATCATTTAGGACTATTTTTGTCAATTAGGTCATTGTCATTGTTTTTGGTAAATTATGACTGATTTTGTCTAGTTTGAATTCGTATGGGAATTTATCATTGTTCTCGGTCATTTTCGACTGTTGTTGTCAAATTTGAATTATCATGGGAATTAGGCATTTTTTTGGTCATTACAAGTTCCTATGGAAGTTAGGCATTCTTTTTGGACTTTTTGGACTGATTTTGTCAAATTTTAAATCCCATAGGGATTTATCATTGTTCACAGTCATTTTGAACTGTTTTTATTAATTTTGAATTCCCATGGGAATTAGGCATTGTTTTTGGTTATATAGGATTGTTATTGTTAATTTTGAATTCCCATGGTAATTAGGCATTGTTTTTGATAATTTCAAGTTCCTATGGGAGTTAAGCATTGTTTTCGGAATTTTTGGACAGATTTTGTCGAATTTTAAATTCCTTGGAGATTTATCATTGTTCACGGTCATTTTGGACCGGTTTATTTTATTTTGAAGTCCCATGGGAATTAGGCATTGTTTTTGACTATTTAGGACTGTTATTGTTAATTTTGAATTCCCATGGGATTTAGGCATTGTTTTTGGTTATTTAGGACTGTTATTGTTAATTTTATTTCCCATGGGAGTTTGGCATTGTTTTTGACTATTTAGAACTGTTATTGTTAATTTTGAATTCCCATGGGATTTAGGCATTGTTTTTGGTTATTTAGGACTGTTATTGTTAATTTTTATTTCCTATGGGAGTTTGGCATTGTTTGTGGTCATTTTAGACTTTTTTTGTCAAATTTGAATTCTCAAGGGAATTAGGCATTGTTTTTGGGCATTTAAGACTGTTTTTATTAATTTTGGATTCCCATGGGAATTAGGCATTGATTTTAATAATTTTGAGTTCCTATGGGAAATAGGCATTGTTTTTGGTCATTTCAAGTTCCTATGAGAATTTAGCATTGTTTTTGGACTTTTTGGACTGATTTTGTCGAAATTGAAATCCCATAGGGATTTATCATTGTTCGCGGTCATTTTGTACTGTTTTTGTCAAATTTGAATTCTCATGGGAATTAGACATTGTTTTTGGTTATTTAGGACTGTTATTGTTAATTTTGGATTCCCATGGGAATTAGGCATTGTTTTTGGTCATTTAGGACTGTTTTTATTAATTTTGAATTCCTATGGGAATTAGGCATTGTTTTTGATCATTTCAAGTTCCTATGGGAATTTAGCATTGTTTTTGGACTTTTTGGACTGATTTTGTCGAAATTGAAATCCCATAGGGATTTATCATTGTTCGCAGTCATTTTGGACTGTTTTTGTCAAATTTGAATTCTCATGGGAATTAGACATTGTTTTTGGTCATTTCAAGTTCCTATGGGAATTTAGCATTGTTTTTGGACTTTTTGGACTGATTTTGTCGAAATTGAATCCCATGGGGATTTATCCTTTTTCGCGGTCATTTTGGACTGTTTTTGTCAAATTTAAATTCTCATGGGAATTAGGCATTGTTTTTGGTCATTTAGGACTGTTTTTATTAATTTTGAATTCCTATGGCAATTAGGCATTGTTTTTGGTAATTTCAAGTTCCTATGGGAATTAAGCATTGTTTTTGGTCATTTAGGAATGATTTTGTCTAGTTTGAATTCCCATGGGAATTTATCATTGTTCTCGGTCATTTTAGACTGTTTTTGTCAAATCTGAATTCCCTTGGAAATTAGGCATTGTTTATGGTCATTTAGGATTGATTTTGTAAAAGTTGAATTGTCATAGGAATTAGTCATTGTTCTTGGTCATTTAGGACTGTTTTTGTTAGTTTTGAATTCCCATGGGAATTAGGCATTGTTTTTGGTTATTTAGGATTGTTATTGATAATTTTGAATTCCCATGGTAATTAGGCATTGTTTTTGGTAATTTTGAGTTCCTATGGGAAATAGGCATTGTTTTTGAACTTTTTGGACTGATTTTGTCGAAATTGAAATCCCATAGGGAATTATCAATGTTCGCGGTCATTTTGGACTGTTTTTGTCAAATTTGAATTCCTATGGGAATTAGGCATTGTTTTTGGTCATTTCTAGTTCCTATGGGAATTAAGCATTGTTTTCGTTCATTTAGGACTGATTTTGTCTAGTTTGAATTCTCATGGGAATTTATCATTGTTCTCGGTCATTTTGGACTGTTTTTGTCAAATCTGAATTCCCTTGGGAATTAGGCATTGTTTATGGTCATTTAGGACTGATTTTATTAATTTTGAATTCCCATGGGAATTACGCATTGTTTTTGGTCATTTAGGACTGTTTTTATTAATTTTGAATTCCTATGGGAATTAAGCATTGTTTTCGTTCATTTAGGACTGATTTTGTCTAGTTTGAATTCCCATGTGAATTTATCATTGTTCTCGGTCATTTTGGACTGTTTTTGTCAAATCTGAATTCCCTTGGGAGTTAGGCATTGTTTATGGTCATTTAGGACTGATTTTATTAATTTTGAATTCCCATTGGAATTAGGCATTGTTTTTGGTTATTTAGGACTGTTATTGTTAATTTTGAATTCCCATGGGAATTAGGCATTGTTTTTGGTTATTTAGGATTGTTATTGTTAATTTTGAATTCCCATGGTAATTAGGCATTGTTTTTGGTAATTTCAAGTTCCTATGGGAGTTAGGCATTGTTTTCGGACTTCTCGGACAGATTTTGTCGAATTTTAAATCCCTTGGGGATTTATCATTGTTCACGGTCATTTTGGCCTGTTTTTATTATTTTTGAAGTCCCATGGGAATTAGGCATTGTTTTTGACTATTTAGGACTGTTATTGTTAATTTTGAATTCCCATGGGATTTAGACATTGTTTTTCGTTATTTAGGACTGTTATTGTTAATTTTTATTTCCTATTGGAGTTTGGCATTGTTTGTGGTCATTTTAGACTTTTTTTGTCAAATTTGGATTCCCATGGGAATTAGGCATTGATTTTAATAATTTTGAGTTCCTATGTGAAATAGGCATTGTTCATGGTCATTTTAGACTGTTTTTGTTAAATCTGAATTCCCTTGGGAATTAGGCATTGTTTATGGTCATTTGGGACTGATTTTGTCAAATTTGAATTGTCATAGGAAGTAGGCATTGTTCTTGGTCATTTAGGACTGTTTTTACTAATTTTGAATTCCCATGGAATTTAGGCATTGTTTTTGGTTATTTAGGACTGTTATTGTTAATTTTTATTTCCTATAGGAGTTTGGCATTGTTCGTGGTCATTTTAAACAGTTTTTGTCAAATTTGAATTCTCATGGGAATTAGTCATTATTTTTGATCATTTCAAGTTCCTATGGGAATTTAGCATTGTTTTTGGACTTTTTGGACTGATTTTGTCGAAATTGAAATCCCATAGGGATTTATCATTGTTCGCGGTCATTTTGGTCTGTTTTTGTCAAATTTGAATTCCTATGGGAATTAGGCATTGTTTTTGGTCATTTAGGATTGTTTTTATCAATTTTGAATTCCTATGGGAATTAGGCATTGTTTTTGGTCATTTCAAGTTCCTATGGGAATTAAGCATTGTTTTTGGTCATTTAGGAATGATTTTGTCTAGTTTGAATTCCCATGGGAATTTATCATTGTTCTCGGTCATTTTGGACTGTTTTTGTCAAATCTGAATTCCCTTGGAAATTAGGCATTGTTTATGGTCATTTAGGATTGACTTTGTAAAATTTGAATTGTCATAGGAATTAGTCCTTGTTCTTGGTCATTTAGGACTGTTTTTGTTAGTTTTGAATTCCCATGGGAATTAGGCATTGTTTTTGGTTATTTAGGATTGTTATTGATAATTTTGAATTCCCATGGTAATTAGGCATTGTTTTTGGTAATTTTGAGTTCCTATGGGAAATAGGCATTGTTCATGGTCATTTTGGACTGTTTTTGTTGAATCTGAATTCCCTTGGGAATTATGCATTGTTTATTGTCATTTAAGACTGTTTTTATTAATTTAGAATTCCCATGGGAATTGGGCATTGTTTTTGGTTATTTAGGACTGTTACTGTTAATTTTGAATTCCAATGGGATTTAAGCATTGTTATTGGTTATTTAGGACTGTTATTGTTAATTTTGAATTCCCATGTTAATTAGGCATTGTTTTTGGTAATTTTGAGATCCTATGGGAAATAGGCATTGTTCATGGTCATTTTGGACTGTTTTTGTTAAATCTGAATTCCCTTGGGAATTAGGCAATGTTTATGGTCATTTAGGACTGTTATTATTAATTTTGAATTCCCATGGGAATTAGGCATTGTTTTTGGTTATTTAGGACTGTTATTGTTAATTTTGACTTTCCATGGGATTCAAGCATTGTTTTTGGTTATTTAGGACTGTTATTGTTAATTTTTATTTCCTATGGGAATTAGGCAATGTTTTTGGTCATTTTAAGCTCGTATGGGAATTAGGCATTTTTCTTGGTCATTTCAAGTTCCTATGGGAGTTAGGTATTGTTTTTGGATTTTTTGGACAGATTTTGTCGAATTTCAAATCCCAAGGGGATTTATCATTGTTCACGGTCATTTTAAAATGTTTTTGTCAAATTTGAATTTTCATGGGAATTAGGCATTGTTTTTGGTCATTTAGGACTATTTTTGTCAATTAGGTCATTGTCATTGTTTTTGGTCAATTAGGACTGATTTTGTCTAGTTTGAATTCGCATGGGAATTTATCATTGTTCTCGGTCATTTTCTACTGTTGTTGTCAAATTTGAATTATCATGGGAATTAGGCATTTTTTTGGTCATTACAAGTTCCTATAGGAGTTAGGCATTGTTTTTGGACTTTTTGGACTGATTTTGTCGAATTTTAAATCCCATAGGGATTTATCATTGTTCACGGTCATTTTGGACTGTTTTTATTAATTTTGAATTCCTATGGGAATTATGCATTGTTTTTGGTTATATAGGATTGTTATTGTTAATTTTGAATTCCCATGGTAATTAGGCATTGTTTTTGGTAATTTCAAGTTCCTATGGGAGTTAAGCATTGTTTTCGGAATTTTTGAACAGATTTTGTCGAATTTTAAATTCCTTGGAGATTTATCATTGTTCACGGTCATTTTGGACCGGTTTATTTTATTTTGAAGTCCCATGGGAATTAGGCATTGTTTTGACTATTTAGGACTGTTATTGTTAATTTTGAATTCCCATGGGATTTAGGCATTGTTTTTGGTTATTTAGGACTGTTATTGTTAATTTTATTTCCTATGGGAGTTTGGCATTGTTTTTGACTATTTAGGACTGTTATTGTTAATTTTGAATTCCCATGGGAATTAGGCATTGTTTTTGGTTATTTAGGACTGTTATTGTTAATTTTTATTTCCTATGGGAGTTTGACATTGTTTGTGGTCAATTTAGACTTTTTTTGTCAAATTTGAATTCTCAAGGGAATTAGGCATTGTTTTTGGGCATTTAAGACTGTTTTTATTAATTTTGGATTCCCATGGGAATTAGGCATTGATTTTAATAATTTTGAGTTCCTATGTGAAATAGGCATTGTTCATGGTCATTTTAGACTGTTTTTGTTAAATCTGAATTTCCTTGGGAATTAGGCATTGTTTATGGTCATTTGGGACTGATTTTGTCAAATTCGAATTGTCATAGGAATTAGGCATTGTTCTTGGTCATTTAGGACTGTTTTTACTAATTTTGAATTCCCATGGAATTTAGGCATTGTTTTTGGTTATTTAGGACTGTTATTGTTAATTTTTATTTCCTATAGGAGTTTGGCATTGTTCGTGGTCATTTTAAACAGTTTTTGTCAAATTTGAATTCTCATGGGAATTAGTCATTGTTTTTGATCATTTCAAGTTCCTATGGGAATTTAGCATTGTTTTTGGACTTTTTGGACTGATTTTGTCGAAATTGAAATCCCATAGGGATTTATCATTGTTCGCGGTCATTTTGGTCTGTTTTTGTCAAATTTGAATTCCTATGGGAATTAGGCATTGTTTTTGGTCATTTAGGATTGTTTTTATCAATTTTGAATTCCTATGGGAATTAGGCATTGTTTTTGGTCATTTCAAGTTCCTATGGGAATTAAGCATTGTTTTTGGTCATTTAGGAATGATTTTGTCTAGTTTGAATTCCCATGGGAATTTATCATTGTTCTCGGTCATTTTGGACTGTTTTTGTCAAATCTGAATTCCCTTGGAAATTAGGCATTGTTTATGGTCATTTAGGATTGACTTTGTAAAATTTGAATTGTCATAGGAATTAGTCCTTGTTCTTGGTCATTTAGGACTGTTTTTGTTAGTTTTGAATTCCCATGGGAATTAGGCATTGTTTTTGGTTATTTAGGAATGATTTTGTCTAGTTTGAATTCCCATGGGAATTTATCATTGTTCTCGGTCATTTTGGACTGTTTTTGTCAAATCTGAATTCCCTTGGAAATTAGGCATTGTTTATGGTCATTTAGGATTGACTTTGTAAAATTTGAATTGTCATAGGAATTAGTCCTTGTTCTTGGTCATTTAGGACTGTTTTTGTTAGTTTTGAATTCCCATGGGAATTAGGCATTGTTTTTGGTTATTTAGGATTGTTATTGATAATTTTGAATTCCCATGGTAATTAGGCATTGTTTTTGGTAATTTTGAGTTCCTATGGGAAATAGGCATTGTTCATGGTCATTTTGGACTGTTTTTGTTAAATCTGAATTCCCTTGGGAATTAGGCAATGTTTATGGTCATTTAGGACTGTTATTATTAATTTTGAATTCCCATGGGAATTAGGCATTGTTTTTGGTTATTTAGGACTGTTATTGTTAATTTTGACTTTCCATGGGATTCAAGCATTGTTTTTGGTTATTTAGGACTGTTATTGTTAATTTTTATTTCCTATGGGAATTAGGCAATGTTTTTGGTCATTTTAAGCTCGTATGGGAATTAGGCATTTTTCTTGGTCATTTCAAGTTCCTATGGGAGTTAGGTATTGTTTTTGGATTTTTTGGACAGATTTTGTCGAATTTCAAATCCCAAGGGGATTTATCATTGTTCACGGTCATTTTAAAATGTTTTTGTCAAATTTGAATTTTCATGGGAATTAGGCATTGTTTTTGGTCATTTAGGACTATTTTTGTCAATTAGGTCATTGTCATTGTTTTTGGTCAATTAGGACTGATTTTGTCTAGTTTGAATTCGCATGGGAATTTATCATTGTTCTCGGTCATTTTCTACTGTTGTTGTCAAATTTGAATTATCATGGGAATTAGGCATTTTTTTGGTCATTACAAGTTCCTATAGGAGTTAGGCATTGTTTTTGGACTTTTTGGACTGATTTTGTCGAATTTTAAATCCCATAGGGATTTATCATTGTTCACGGTCATTTTGGACTGTTTTTATTAATTTTGAATTCCTATGGGAATTATGCATTGTTTTTGGTTATATAGGATTGTTATTGTTAATTTTGAATTCCCATGGTAATTAGGCATTGTTTTTGGTAATTTCAAGTTCCTATGGGAGTTAAGCATTGTTTTCGGAATTTTTGAACAGATTTTGTCGAATTTTAAATTCCTTGGAGATTTATCATTGTTCACGGTCATTTTGGACCGGTTTATTTTATTTTGAAGTCCCATGGGAATTAGGCATTGTTTTGACTATTTAGGACTGTTATTGTTAATTTTGAATTCCCATGGGATTTAGGCATTGTTTTTGGTTATTTAGGACTGTTATTGTTAATTTTATTTCCTATGGGAGTTTGGCATTGTTTTTGACTATTTAGGACTGTTATTGTTAATTTTGAATTCCCATGGGAATTAGGCATTGTTTTTGGTTATTTAGGACTGTTATTGTTAATTTTTATTTCCTATGGGAGTTTGACATTGTTTGTGGTCAATTTAGACTTTTTTTGTCAAATTTGAATTCTCAAGGGAATTAGGCATTGTTTTTGGGCATTTAAGACTGTTTTTATTAATTTTGGATTCCCATGGGAATTAGGCATTGATTTTAATAATTTTGAGTTCCTATGTGAAATAGGCATTGTTCATGGTCATTTTAGACTGTTTTTGTTAAATCTGAATTTCCTTGGGAATTAGGCATTGTTTATGGTCATTTGGGACTGATTTTGTCAAATTCGAATTGTCATAGGAATTAGGCATTGTTCTTGGTCATTTAGGACTGTTTTTACTAATTTTGAATTCCCATGGAATTTAGGCATTGTTTTTGGTTATTTAGGACTGTTATTGTTAATTTTTATTTCCTATAGGAGTTTGGCATTGTTCGTGGTCATTTTAAACAGTTTTTGTCAAATTTGAATTCTCATGGGAATTAGTCATTGTTTTTGATCATTTCAAGTTCCTATGGGAATTTAGCATTGTTTTTGGACTTTTTGGACTGATTTTGTCGAAATTGAAATCCCATAGGGATTTATCATTGTTCGCGGTCATTTTGGTCTGTTTTTGTCAAATTTGAATTCCTATGGGAATTAGGCATTGTTTTTGGTCATTTAGGATTGTTTTTATCAATTTTGAATTCCTATGGGAATTAGGCATTGTTTTTGGTCATTTCAAGTTCCTATGGGAATTAAGCATTGTTTTTGGTCATTTAGGAATGATTTTGTCTAGTTTGAATTCCCATGGGAATTTATCATTGTTCTCGGTCATTTTGGACTGTTTTTGTCAAATCTGAATTCCCTTGGAAATTAGGCATTGTTTATGGTCATTTAGGATTGACTTTGTAAAATTTGAATTGTCATAGGAATTAGTCCTTGTTCTTGGTCATTTAGGACTGTTTTTGTTAGTTTTGAATTCCCATGGGAATTAGGCATTGTTTTTGGTTATTTAGGAATGATTTTGTCTAGTTTGAATTCCCATGGGAATTTATCATTGTTCTCGGTCATTTTGGACTGTTTTTGTCAAATCTGAATTCCCTTGGAAATTAGGCATTGTTTATGGTCATTTAGGATTGACTTTGTAAAATTTGAATTGTCATAGGAATTAGTCCTTGTTCTTGGTCATTTAGGACTGTTTTTGTTAGTTTTGAATTCCCATGGGAATTAGGCATTGTTTTTGGTTATTTAGGATTGTTATTGATAATTTTGAATTCCCATGGTAATTAGGCATTGTTTTTGGTAATTTTGAGTTCCTATGGGAAATAGGCATTGTTCATGGTCATTTTGGACTGTTTTTGTTAAATCTGAATTCCCTTGGGAATTAGGCAATGTTTATGGTCATTTAGGACTGTTTTTATTAATTTTGAATTCCCATGGGAATTAGGCATTGTTTTTGGTTATTTAGGACTGTTATTGTTAATTTTGACTTTCCATGGGATTCAAGCATTGTTTTTGGTTATTTAGGACTGTTATTGTTAATTTTTATTTCCTATGGGAATTAGGCAATGTTTTTGGTCATTTTAAGCTCGTATGGGAATTAGGCATTTTTCTTGGTCATTTCAAGTTCCTATGGGAGTTAGGTATTGTTTTTGGATTTTTTGGACTGATTTTGTCGAATTTCAAATCCCAAGGGGATTTATCATTGTTCACGGTCATTTTGGAATGTTTTTGTCAAATTTGAATTTTCATGGGAATTAGGCATTGTTTTTGGTCATTTAGGACTATTTTTGTCAATTAGGTCATTGTCATTGTTTTTGGTCAATTAGGACTGATTTTGTCTAGTTTGAATTCGCATGGGAATTTATCATTGTTCTCGGTCATTTTCGACTGTTGTTGTCAAATTTGAATTATCATGGGAATTAGGCATTTTTTTGGTCATTACAAGTTCCTATAGGAGTTAGGCATTGTTTTTGGACTTTTTGGACTGATTTTGTCGAATTTTAAATCCCATAGGGATTTATCATTGTTCACGGTCATTTTGGACTGTTTTTATTAATTTTGAATTCCTATGGGAATTATGCATTGTTTTTGGTTATATAGGATTGTTATTGTTAATTTTGAATTCCCATGGTAATTAGGCATTGTTTTTGGTAATTTCAAGTTCCTATGGGAGTTAAGCATTGTTTTCGGAATTTTTGAACAGATTTTGTCGAATTTTAAATTCCTTGGAGATTTATCATTGTTCACGGTCATTTTGGACCGGTTTATTTTATTTTGAAGTCCCATGGGAATTAGGCATTGTTTTTGACTATTTAGGACTGTTATTGTTAATTTTGAATTCCCATGGGATTTAGGCATTGTTTTTGGTTATTTAGGACTGTTATTGTTAATTTTATTTCCTATGGGAGTTTGGCATTGTTTTTGACTATTTAGGACTGTTATTGTTAATTTTGAATTCCCATGGGAATTAGGCATTGTTTTTGGTTATTTAGGACTGTTATTGTTAATTTTTATTTCCTATGGGAGTTTGACATTGTTTGTGGTCAATTTAGACTTTTTTTGTCAAATTTGAATTCTCAAGGGAATTAGGCATTGTTTTTGGGCATTTAAGACTGTTTTTATTAATTTTGGATTCCCATGGGAATTAGGCATTGATTTTAATAATTTTGAGTTCCTATGGGAAATAGGCATTGTTTTTGGTCATTTCAAGTTCCTATGAGAATTCAGCATTGTTTTTGGACTTTTTGGACTGATTTTGTCGAAATTGAAATCCCATAGGGATTTATCATTGTTCGCGGTCATTTTGGACTGTTTTTGTCAAATTTGAATTCTCATGGGAATTAGACATTGTTTTTGGTTATTTAGGACTGTTATTGTTAATTTTGGATTCAAATGGGAATTAGGCATTGTTTTTGGTCATTTTGAGATCCTATGGGAAATAGGCATTGTTCATGGTCATTTTGGACTGTTTTTGTTAAATCTGAATTCCCTTGGGAATTAGGCATTGTTTATGGTCATTTAGGACTGTTTTTATTAATTTTGAATTCCCATGGGAATTAGGCATTGTTTTTGGTTATTTAGGACTGTTATTGTTAATTTTGACTTTCCATGGGATTTAAGCATTGTTTTTGGTTATTTAGGACTGTTATTGTTAATTTTTATTTCCTATGGGAATTAGGCAATGTTTTTGGTCATTTGAAGCTCGTATGGGAATTAGGCATTTTTCTTGGTCATTTCAAGTTCCTATGGGAATTTAGCATTGTTTTTGAACTTTTTGGACTGATTTTGTCGAAATTGAAATCCCATAGGGATTTATCAATGTTCGCGGTCATTTTGGACTGTTTTTGTCAAATTCGAATTCCTATGGGAATTAGGCATTGTTTTTGGTCATTTCAAGTTCGTATTTGAATTAAGCATTGTTTTCGTTCATTTAGGACTGATTTTGTCTAGTTTGAATTCCCATGGGAATTTATCATTGTTCTCTGTCATTTTGGACTGTTTTTGTCAAATCTGAATTCCCTTGGGAATTAGGCATTGTTTATGGTCATTTCGGACTGATTTTATTAATTTTGAATTCCCATGGGAATTACGCATTATTTTTGGTCATTTAGAACTGTTTTTATTAATTTTGAATTCCTATGGGAATTAAGCATTGTTTTCGTTCATTTAGGACTGATTTTGTCTAGTTTGAATTCCCATGGGAATTTATCATCGTTCTCGGTCATTTTGGACTGTTTTTGTCAAATCTGAATTCCCTTGGGAGTTAGGCATTGTTTATGGTCATTTAGGACTGATTTTATTAATTTTGAATTCCCATTGGAATTAGGCATTGTTTTTGGTTATTTAGGACTGTTACTGTTAATTTTGAATTCCAATGGGATTTAAGCATTGTTATTGGTTATTTAGGACTGTTATTGTTAATTTTGAATTCCCATGTTAATTAGGCATTGTTTTTGGTAATTTTGAGATCCTATGGGAAATAGGCATTGTTCATGGTCATTTTGGACTGTTTTTGTTAAATCTGAATTCCCTTGGGAATTAGGCATTGTTTATGGTCATTTAGGACTGTTTTTATTAATTTTGAATTCCCATGGGAATTAGGCATTGTTTTTGGTTATTTAGGACTGTTATTGTTAATTTTGACTTTCCATGGGATTTAAGCATTGTTTTTGGTTATTTAGGACTGTTATTGTTAATTTTTATTTCCTATGGGAATTAGGCAATGTTTTTGGTCATTTAGGATTGTTTCTATCAATTTTGAATTCCTATGGGAATTAGGCATTGTTTTTGGTCATTTCAAGTTCCTATGGGAATTAAGCATTGTTTTTGGTCATTTAGGAATGATTTTGTCTAGTTTGAATTCCCATGGGAATTTATCATTGTTCTCGGTCATTTTGGACTGTTTTTGTCAAATCTGAATTCCCTTGGAAATTAGGCATTGTTCTTGGTTATTTAGGATTGTTATTGATAATTTTGAATTCCCATGGTAATTAGGCATTGTTTTTGGTAATTTCAAGTTCCTATGGAATTAGGCATTGTTTTCCGACTTCTCGGACAGATTTTGTCGAATTTTAAATCCCTTGGGGATTTATCATTGTTCACGGTCATTTTGGCCTGTTTTTATTATTTTTGAAGTCCCATGGGAATTAGGCATTGTTTTTGACTATTTAGGACTGTTATTGTTAATTTTGAATTCCCATGGGATTTAGACATTGTTTTTCGTTATTTAGGACTGTTATTGTTAATTTTTATTTCCTATTGGAGTTTGGCATTGTTTGTGGTCATTTTAGACTTTTTTTGTCAAATTTGGATTCCCATGGGAATTAGGCATTGATTTTAATAATTTTGAGTTCCTATGTGAAATAGGCATTGTTCATGGTCATTTTAGACTGTTTTTGTTAAATCTGAATTCCCTTGGGAATTAGGCATTGTTTATGGTCATTTGGGACTGATTTTGTCAAATTTGAATTGTCATAGGAATTAGGCATTGTTCTTGGTCATTTAGGACTGTTTTTACTAATTTTGAATTCCCATGGAATTTAGGCATTGTTTTTGGTTATTTAGGACTGTTATTGTTAATTTTTATTTCCTATAGGAGTTTGGCATTGTTCGTGGTCATTTTAAACAGATTTTGTCAAATTTGAATTCTCATGGGAATTAGTCATTGTTTTTGATCATTTCAAGTTCCTATGGGAATTTAGCATTGTTTTTGGACTTTTTGGACTGATTTTGTCGAAATTGAAATCCCATAGGGATTTATCATTGTTCGCGGTCATTTTGGTCTGTTTTTGTCAAATTTGAATTCCTATGGGAATTAGGCATTGTTTTTGGTCATTTAGGATTGTTTTTATCAATTTTGAATTCCTATGGGAATTAGGCATTGTTTTTGGTCATTTCAAGTTCCTATGGGAATTAAGCATTGTTTTTGGTCATTTAGGAATGATTTTGTCTAGTATGAATTCCCATGGGAATTTATCATTGTTCTCGGTCATTTTGGACTGTTTTTGTCAAATCTGAATTCCCTTGGAAATTAGGCATTGTTTATGGTCATTTAGGATTGACTTTGTAAAATTTGAATTGTCATAGGAATTAGTCCTTGTTCTTGGTCATTTAGGACTGTTTTTGTTAGTTTTGAATTCCCATGGGAATTAGGCATTGTTTTTGGTTATTTAGGATTGTTATTGATAATTTTGAATTCCCATGGTAATTAGGCATTGTTTTTGGTAATTTTGAGTTCCTATGGGAAATAGGCATTGTTCATGGTCATTTTGGACTGTTTTTGTTAAATCTGAATTCCCTTGGGAATTAGGCAATGTTTATGGTCATTTAGGACTGTTTTTATTAATTTTGAATTCCCATGGGAATTAGGCATTGTTTTTGGTTATTTAGGACTGTTATTGTTAATTTTGACTTTCCATGGGATTCAAGCATTGTTTTTGGTTATTTAGGACTGTTATTGTTAATTTTTATTTCCTATGGGAATTAGGCAATGTTTTTGGTCATTTTAAGCTCGTATGGGAATTAGGCATTTTTCTTGGTCATTTCAAGTTCCTATGGGAGTTAGGTATTGTTTTTGGATTTTTTGGACTGATTTTGTCGAATTTCAAATCCCAAGGGGATTTATCATTGTTCACGGTCATTTTGGAATGTTTTTGTCAAATTTGAATTTTCATGGGAATTAGGCATTGTTTTTGGTCATTTAGGACTATTTTTGTCAATTAGGTCATTGTCATTGTTTTTGGTCAATTAGGACTGATTTTGTCTAGTTTGAATTCGCATGGGAATTTATCATTGTTCTCGGTCATTTTCGACTGTTGTTGTCAAATTTGAATTATCATGGGAATTAGGCATTTTTTTGGTCATTACAAGTTCCTATAGGAGTTAGGCATTGTTTTTGGACTTTTTGGACTGATTTTGTCGAATTTTAAATCCCATAGGGATTTATCATTGTTCACGGTCATTTTGGACTGTTTTTATTAATTTTGAATTCCTATGGGAATTATGCATTGTTTTTGGTTATATAGGATTGTTATTGTTAATTTTGAATTCCCATGGTAATTAGGCATTGTTTTTGGTAATTTCAAGTTCCTATGGGAGTTAAGCATTGTTTTCGGAATTTTTGAACAGATTTTGTCGAATTTTAAATTCCTTGGAGATTTATCATTGTTCACGGTCATTTTGGACCGGTTTATTTTATTTTGAAGTCCCATGGGAATTAGGCATTGTTTTTGACTATTTAGGACTGTTATTGTTAATTTTGAATTCCCATGGGATTTAGGCATTGTTTTTGGTTATTTAGGACTGTTATTGTTAATTTTATTTCCTATGGGAGTTTGGCATTGTTTTTGACTATTTAGGACTGTTATTGTTAATTTTGAATTCCCATGGGAATTAGGCATTGTTTTTGGTTATTTAGGACTGTTATTGTTAATTTTTATTTCCTATGGGAGTTTGACATTGTTTGTGGTCAATTTAGACTTTTTTTGTCAAATTTGAATTCTCAAGGGAATTAGGCATTGTTTTTGGGCATTTAAGACTGTTTTTATTAATTTTGGATTCCCATGGGAATTAGGCATTGATTTTAATAATTTTGAGTTCCTATGGGAAATAGGCATTGTTTTTGGTCATTTCAAGTTCCTATGAGAATTCAGCATTGTTTTTGGACTTTTTGGACTGATTTTGTCGAAATTGAAATCCCATAGGGATTTATCATTGTTCGCGGTCATTTTGGACTGTTTTTGTCAAATTTGAATTCTCATGGGAATTAGACATTGTTTTTGGTTATTTAGGACTGTTATTGTTAATTTTGGATTCAAATGGGAATTAGGCATTGTTTTTGGTCATTTTGAGATCCTATGGGAAATAGGCATTGTTCATGGTCATTTTGGACTGTTTTTGTTAAATCTGAATTCCCTTGGGAATTAGGCATTGTTTATGGTCATTTAGGACTGTTTTTATTAATTTTGAATTCCCATGGGAATTAGGCATTGTTTTTGGTTATTTAGGACTGTTATTGTTAATTTTGACTTTCCATGGGATTTAAGCATTGTTTTTGGTTATTTAGGACTGTTATTGTTAATTTTTATTTCCTATGGGAATTAGGCAATGTTTTTGGTCATTTTAAGCTCGTATGGGAATTAGGCATTTTTCTTGGTCATTTCAAGTTCCTATGGGAATTTAGCATTGTTTTTGAACTTTTTGGACTGATTTTGTCGAAATTGAAATCCCATAGGGATTTATCAATGTTCGCGGTCATTTTGGACTGTTTTTGTCAAATTCGAATTCCTATGGGAATTAGGCATTGTTTTTGGTCATTTCAAGTTCGTATTTGAATTAAGCATTGTTTTCGTTCATTTAGAACTGATTTTGTCTAGTTTGAATTCCCATGGGAATTTATCATTGTTCTCTGTCATTTTGGACTGTTTTTGTCAAATCTGAATTCCCTTGGGAATTAGGCATTGTTTATGGTCATTTCGGACTGATTTTATTAATTTTGAATTCCCATGGGAATTACGCATTATTTTTGGTCATTTAGAACTGTTTTTATTAATTTTGAATTCCTATGGGAATTAAGCATTGTTTTCGTTCATTTAGGACTGATTTTGTCTAGTTTGAATTCCCATGGGAATTTATCATCGTTCTCGGTCATTTTGGACTGTTTTTGTCAAATCTGAATTCCCTTGGGAGTTAGGCATTGTTTATGGTCATTTAGGACTGATTTTATTAATTTTGAATTCCCATTGGAATTAGGCATTGTTTTTGGTTATTTAGGACTGTTACTGTTAATTTTGAATTCCAATGGGATTTAAGCATTGTTATTGGTTATTTAGGACTGTTATTGTTAATTTTGAATTCCCATGTTAATTAGGCATTGTTTTTGGTAATTTTGAGATCCTATGGGAAATAGGCATTGTTCATGGTCATTTTGGACTGTTTTTGTTAAATCTGAATTCCCTTGGGAATTAGGCATTGTTTATGGTCATTTAGGACTGTTTTTACTAATTTTGAATTCCCATGGGAATTAGGCATTGTTTTTGGTTATTTAGGACTGTTATTGTTAATTTTGACTTTCCATGGGTTTTAAGCATTGTTTTTGGTTATTTAGGACTGTTATTGTTAATTTTTATTTCCTATGGGAATTAGGCAATGTTTTTGGTCATTTAGGATTGTTTTTATCAATTTTGAATTCCTATGGGAATTAGGCATTGTTTTTGGTCATTTCAAGTTCCTATGGGAATTAAGCATTGTTTTTGGTCATTTAGGAATGATTTTGTCTAGTTTGAATTCCCATGGGAATTTATCATTGTTCTCGGTCATTTTGGACTGTTTTTGTCAAATCTGAATTCCCTTGGAAATTAGGCATTGTTTATGGTCATTTAGGATTGACTTTGTAAAATTTGAATTGTCATAGGAATTAGTCATTGTTCTTGGTCATTTAGGACTGTTTTTGTTAGTTTTGAATTCCCATGGGAATTAGGCATTGTTCTTGGTTATTTAGGATTGTTATTGATAATTTTGAATTCCCATGGTAATTAGGCATTGTTTTTGGTAATTTCAAGTTCCTATGGAATTAGGCATTGTTTTCCGACTTCTCGGACAGATTTTGTCGAATTTTAAATCCCTTGGGGATTTATCATTGTTCACGGTCATTTTGGCCTGTTTTTATTATTTCTGAAGTCCCATGGGAATTAGGCATTGTTTTTGACTATTTAGGACTGTTATTGTTAATTTTGAATTCCCATGGGATTTAGACATTGTTTTTCGTTATTTAGGACTGTTATTGTTAATTTTTATTTCCTATTGGAGTTTGGCATTGTTTGTGGTCATTTTAGACTTTTTTTGTCAAATTTGGATTCCCATGGGAATTAGGCATTGATTTTAATAATTTTTAGTTCCTATGTGAAATAGGCATTGTTCATGGTCATTTTAGACTGTTTTTGTTAAATCTGAATTCCCTTGGGAATTAGGCATTGTTTATGGTCATTTGGGACTGATTTTGTCAAATTTGAATTGTCATAGGAATTAGGCATTGTTCTTGGTCATTTAGGACTGTTTTTACTAATTTTGAATTCCCATGGAATTTAGGCATTGTTTTTGGTTATTTAGGACTGTTATTGTTAATTTTTATTTCCTATAGGAGTTTGGCATTGTTCGTGGTCATTTTAAACAGTTTTTGTCAAATTTGAATTCTCATGGGAATTAGTCATTGTTTTTGATCATTTCAAGTTCCTATGGGAATTTAGCATTGTTTTTGGACTTTTTGGACTGATTTTGTCGAAATTGAAATCCCATAGGGATTTATCATTGTTCGCGGTCATTTTGGTCTGTTTTTGTCAAATTTGAATTCCTATGGGAATTAGGCATTGTTTTTGGTCATTTAGGATTGTTTTTATCAATTTTGAATTCCTATGGGAATTAGGCATTGTTTTTGGTCATTTCAAGTTCCTATGGGAATTAAGCATTGTTTTTGGTCATTTAGGAATGATTTTGTCTAGTATGAATTCCCATGGGAATTTATCATTGTTCTCGGTCATTTTGGACTGTTTTTGTCAAATCTGAATTCCCTTGGAAATTAGGCATTGTTTATGGTCATTTAGGATTGACTTTGTAAAATTTGAATTGTCATAGGAATTAGTCCTTGTTCTTGGTCATTTAGGACTGTTTTTGTTAGTTTTGAATTCCCATGGGAATTAGGCATTGTTTTTGGTTATTTAGGATTTTTATTGATAATTTTGAATTCCCATGGTAATTAGGCATTGTTTTTGGTAATTTTGAGTTCCTATGGGAAATAGGCATTGTTCATGGTCATTTTGGACTGTTTTTGTTGAATCTGAATTCCCTTGGGAATTATGCATTGTTTATTGTCATTTAAGACTGTTTTTATTAATTTAGAATTCCCATGGGAATTGGGCATTGTTTTTGGTTATTTAGGACTGTTACTGTTAATTTTGAATTCCAATGGGATTTAAGCATTGTTATTGGTTATTTAGGACTGTTATTGTTAATTTTGAATTCCCATGTTAATTAGGCATTGTTTTTGGTAATTTTGAGATCCTATGGGAAATAGGCATTGTTCATGGTCATTTTGGACTGTTTTTGTTGAATCTGAATTCCCTTGGGAATTAGGCAATGTTTATGGTCATTTAGGACTGTTTTTATTAATTTTGAATTCCCATGGGAATTAGGCATTGTTTTTGGTTATTTAGGACTGTTATTGTTAATTTTGACTTTCCATGGGATTCAAGCATTGTTTTTGGTTATTTAGGACTGTTATTGTTAATTTTTATTTCCTATGGGAATTAGGCAATGTTTTTGGTCATTTTAAGCTCGTATGGGAATTAGGCACTTTTCTTGGTCATTTCAAGTTCCTATGGGAGTTAGGTATTGTTTTTGGATTTTTTGGACTGATTTTGTCGAATTTCAAATCCCAAGGGGATTTATCATTGTTCACGGTCATTTTGGAATGTTTTTGTCAAATTTGAATTTTCATGGGAATTAGGCATTGTTTTTGGTCATTTAGGACTATTTTTGTCAATTAGGTCATTGTCATTGTTTTTGGTCAATTAGGACTGATTTTGTCTAGTTTGAATTCGCATGGGAATTTATCATTGTTCTCGGTCATTTTCGACTGTTGTTGTCAAATTTGAATTATCATGGGAATTAGGCATTTTTTTGGTCATTACAAGTTCCTATAGGAGTTAGGCATGGTTTTTGGACTTTTTGGACTGATTTTGTCGAATTTTAAATCCCATAGGGATTTATCATTGTTCACGGTCATTTTGGACTGTTTTTATTAATTTTGAATTCCTATGGGAATTATGCATTGTTTTTGGTTATATAGGATTGTTATTGTTAATTTTGAATTCCCATGGTAATTAGGCATTGTTTTTGGTAATTTCAAGTTCCTATGGGAGTTAAGCATTGTTTTCGGAATTTTTGAACAGATTTTGTCGAATTTTAAATTCCTTGGAGATTTATCATTGTTCACGGTCATTTTGGACCGGTTTATTTTATTTTGAAGTCCCATGGGAATTAGGCATTGTTTTTGACTATTTAGGACTGTTATTGTTAATTTTGAATTCCCATGGGATTTAGGCATTGTTTTTGGTTATTTAGGACTGTTATTGTTAATTTTATTTCCTATGGGAGTTTGGCATTGTTTTTGACTATTTAGGACTGTTATTGTTAATTTTGAATTCCCATGGGAATTAGGCATTGTTTTTGGTTATTTAGGATTGTTATTGATAATTTTGAATTCCCATGGTAATTAGGCATTGTTTTTGGTAATTTTGAGTTCCTATGGGAAATTGGCATTGTTCATGGTCATTTTGGACTGTTTTTGTTGAATCTGAATTCCCTTGGGAATTATGCATTGTTTATTGTCATTTAAGACTGTTTTTATTAATTTAGAATTCCCATGGGAATTGGGCATTGTTTTTGGTTATTTAGGACTGTTACTGTTAATTTTGAATTCCAATGGGATTTAAGCATTGTTATTGGTTATTTAGGACTGTTATTGTTAATTTTGAATTCCCATGTTAATTAGGCATTGTTTTTGGTACTTTTGAGATCCTATGGGAAATAGGCATTGTTCATGGTCATTTTGGACTGTTTTTGTTAAATCTGAATTCCCTTGGGAATTAGGCAATGTTTATGGTCATTTAGGACTGTTTTTATTAATTTTGAATTCCCATGGGAATTAGGCATTGTTTTTGGTTATTTAGGACTGTTATTGTTAATTTTGACTTTCCATGGGATTCAAGCATTGTTTTTGGTTATTTAGGACTGTTATTGTTAATTTTTATCTCCTATAGGAATTAGGCAATGTTTTTGGTCATTTTAAGCTCGTATGGGAATTAGGCATTTTTCTTGGTCATTTCAAGTTCCTATGGGAGTTAGGTATTGTTTTTGGATTTTTTGGACTGATTTTGTCGAATTTCAAATCCCAAGGGGATTTATCATTGTTCACGTTCATTTTGGAATGTTTTTGTCAAATTTGAATTTTCATGGGAATTAGGCATTGTTTTTGGTCATTTAGGACTATTTTTGTCAATTAGGTCATTGTCATTGTTTTTGGTCAATTAGGACTGATTTTGTCTAGTTTGAATTCGCATGGGAATTTATCATTGTTCTCGGTCATTTTCGACTGTTGTTGTCAAATTTGAATTATCATGGGAATTAGGCATTTTTTTGGTCATTACAAGTTCCTATGGGAGTTAGGCATTGTTTTTGGACTTTTTGGACTGATTTTGTCGAATTTTAAATCCCATAGGGATTTATCATTGTTCACGGTCATTTTGGACTGTTTTTATTAATTTTGAATTCCTATGGGAATTATGCATTGTTTTTGGTTATATAGGATTGTTATTGTTAATTTTGAATTCCCATGGTAATTAGGCATTGTTTTTGGTAATTTCAAGTTCCTATGGGAGTTAAGCATTGTTTTCGGAATTTTTGGACAGATTTTGTCGAATTTTAAATTCCTTGGAGATTTATCATTGTTCACGGTCATTTTGGACCGGTTTATTTTATTTTGAAGTCCCATGGGAATTAGGCATTGTTTTTGACTATTTAGGACTGTTATTGTTAATTTTGAATTCCCATATTAATTAGGCATTGTTTTTGGTAATTTTGAGATCCTATGGGAAATAGGCATTGTTCATGGTCATTTTGGACTGTTTTTGTTAAATCTGAATTCCCTTGGGAATTAGGCATTGTTTATGGTCATTTAGGACTGTTTTTATTAATTTTGAATTCCCATGGGAATTAGGCATTGTTTTTGGTTATTTAGGACTGTTATTGTTAATTTTGACTTTCCATGGGATTTAAGCATTGTTTTTGGTTATTTAGGACTGTTATTGATAATTTTTATTTCCTATGGGAATTAGGCAATGTTTTTGGTCATTTAGGATTGTTTTTATCAATTTTGAATTCCTATGGGAATTAGGCATTGTTTTTGGTCATTTCAAGTTCCTATGGGAATTAAGCATTGTTTTTGGTCATTTAGGAATGATTTTGTCTAGTTTGAATTCCCATGGGAATTTATCATTGTTCTCGGTCATTTTGGACTGTTTTTGTCAAATCTGAATTCCCTTGGAAATTAGGCATTGTTTATGGTCATTTAGGATTGACTTTGTAAAATTTGAATTGTCATAGGAATTAGTCATTGTTCTTGATCATTTAGGACTGTTTTTGTTAGTTTTGAATTCCCATGGGAATTAGGCATTGTTTTTGGTTATTTAGGATTGTTATTGATAATTTTGAATTCCCATGGTAATTAGGCATTGTTTTTGGTAATTTTGAGTTCCTATGGGAAATAGGCATTGTTCATGGTCATTTTGGACTGTTTTTGTTGAATCTGAATTCCCTTGGGAATTATGCATTGTTTATTGTCATTTAAGACTGTTTTTATTAATTTAGAATTCCCATGGGAATTGGGCATTGTTTTTGGTTATTTAGGACTGTTATTGTTAATTTTGAATTCCCATGTTAATTAGGCATTGTTTTTGGTTAATTTGAGATCCTATGGGAAATAGGCATTGTTCATGGTCATTTTGGACTGTTTTTGTTAAATCTGAATTCCCTTTGGAATTAGGCAATGTTTATGGTCATTTGGGACTGTTTTTATTAATTTTGAATTCCCATGGGAATTAGGCATTGTTTTTGGTTATTTAGGACTGTTATTGTTAATTTTGACTTTCCATGGGATTCAAGCATTGTTTTTGGTTATTTAGGACTGTTATTGTTAATTTTTATTTCCTATAGGAATTAGGCAATGTTTTTGGTCATTTTAAGCTCGTATGGGAATCAGGCATTTTTCTTGGTCATTTCAAGTTCCTATGGGAGTTAGGTATTGTTTTTGGATTTTTTGGACTGATTTTGTCGAATTTCAAATCCCAAGGGGATTTATCATTGTTCACGGTCATTTTGGAATGTTTTTGTCAAATTTGAATTTTCATGGGAATTAGGCATTGTTTTTGGTCATTTAGGACTATTTTTGTCAATTAGGTCATTGTCATTGTTTTTGGTCAATTAGGACTGATTTTGTCTAGTTTGAATTCGCATGGGAATTTATCATTGTTCTCGGTCATTTTCGACTGTTGTTGTCAAATTTGAATTATCATGGGAATTAGGCATTTTTTTGGTCATTACAAGTTCCAATGGGAGTTAGGCATTGTTTTTGGACTTTTTGGACTGATTTTGTCGAATTTTAAATCCCATAGGGATTTATCATTGTTCACGGTCATTTTGGACTGTTTTTATTAATTTTGAATTCCTATGGGAATTATGCATTGTTTTTGGTTATATAGGATTGTTATTGTTAATTTTGAATTCCCATGGTAATTAGGCATTGTTTTTGGTAATTTCAAGTTCCTATGGGAGTTAAGCATTGTTTTCGGAATTTTTGGACAGATTTTGTCGAATTTTAAATTCCTTGGAGATTTATCATTGTTCACGGTCATTTTGGACCGGTTTATTTTATTTTGAAGTCCCATGGGAATTAGGCATTGTTTTTGACTATTTAGGACTGTTATTGTTAATTTTGAATTCCCATGGGATTTAGGCATTGTTTTTGGTTATTTAGGACTGTTATTGTTAATTTTATTTCCTATGGGAGTTAGGCATTGTTTTTGGACTTTTTGGACTGATTTTGTCGAATTTTAAATCCCATAGGGATTTATCATTGTTCACGGTCATTTTGGACTGTTTTTATTAATTTTGAATTCCTATGGGAATTATGCATTGTTTTTGGTTATATAGGATTGTTATTGTTAATTTTGAATTCCCATGGTAATTAGGCATTGTTTTTGGTAATTTCAAGTTCCTATGGGAGTTAAGCATTGTTTTCGGAATTTTTGGACAGATTTTGTCGAATTTTAAATTCCTTGGAGATTTATCATTGTTCACGGTCATTTTGGACCGGTTTATTTTATTTTGAAGTCCCATGGGAATTAGGCATTGTTTTTGACTATTTAGGACTGTTATTGTTAATTTTGAATTCCCATGGGATTTAGGCATTGTTTTTGGTTATTTAGGACTGTTATTGTTAATTTTATTTCCTATGGGAGTTTGGCATTGTTTTTGACTATTTAGGACTGTTATTGTTAATTTTGAATTCCCATGGGAATTAGGCATTGTTTTTGGTTATTTAGGACTGTTATTGTTAATTTTTATTTCCTATGGGAGTTTGATATTGTTTGTGGTCAATTTAGACTTTTTTTTGTCAAATTTGAATTCTCAAGGGAATTAGGCATTGTTTTTGGGCATTTAAGACTGTTTTTATTAATTTTGGATTCCCATGGGAATTAGGCATTGATTTTAATAATTTTGAGTTCCTATGGGAAATAGGCATTGTTTTTGGTCATTTCAAGTTCCTATGAGAATTTGGCATTGTTTTTGGACTTTTTGGACTGATTTTGTCGAAATTGAAATCCCATAGGGATTTATCATTGTTCGCGGTCATTTTGGACTGTTTTTGTCAAATTTGAATTCTCATGGGAATTAGACATTGTTTTTGGTTATTTAGGACTGTTATTGTTAACTTTGGATTCCCATGGGAATTAGGCATTGTTTTTGGTCATTTTGAGATCCTATGGGAAATAGGCATTGTTCATGGTCATTTTGGACTGTTTTTGTTAAATCTGAATTCCCTTGGGAATTAGGCATTGTTTATGGTCATTTAGGACTGTTTTTATTAATTTTGAATTCCCATGGGAATTAGGCATTGTTTTTTGTTATTTAGGACTGTTATTGTTAATTTTGACTTTCCATGGGATTTAAGCATTGCTTTTGGTTATTTAGGACTGTTATTGTTAATTTTTATTTCCTATGGGAATTAGGCAATGTTTTTGGTCATTTTAAGCTCGTATGGGAATTAGGCATTTTTCTTGGTCATTTCAAGTTCCTATGGGAATTTAGCATTGTTTTTGAACTTTTTGGACTGATTTTGTCGAAATTGAAATCCCATAGGGATTTATCAATGTTCGCGGTCATTTTGGACTGTTTTTGTCAAATTTGAATTCCTATGGGAATTAGGCATTGTTTTTGGTCATTTCAAGTTCCTATGGGAATTAAGCATTGTTTTCGTTCATTTAGGACTGATTTTGTCTAGTTTGAATTCCCATGGGAATTTATCATTGTTCTCGGTCATTTTGGACTGTTTTTGTCAAATCTGAATTCCCTTGGGAATTAAGCATTGTTTATGGTCATTTCGGACTGATTTTATTAATTTTGAATTCCCATGGGAATTACGCATTATTTTTGGTCATTTAGAACTGTTTTTATTAATTTTGAATTCCTATGGGAATTAAGCATTGTTTTCGTTCATTTAGGACTGATTTTGTCTAGTTTGAATTCCCATGTGAATTTATCATTGTTCTCGGTCATTTTGGACTGTTTTTGTCAAATCTGAATTCCCTTGGGAGTTAGGCATTGTTTATGGTCATTTAGGACTGATTTTATTAATTTTGAATTCCCATTGGAATTAGGCATTGTTTTTGGTTATTTAGGACTGTTACTGTTAATTTTGAATTCCAATGGGATTTAAGCATTGTTATTGGTTATTTAGGACTGTTATTGTTAATTTTGAATTCCCATGTTAATTAGGCATTGTTTTTGGTAATTTTGAGATCCTATGGGAAATAGGCATTGTTCATGGTCATTTTGGACTGTTTTTGTTAATTTTGAATTCCCATGGGAATTAGGCATTGTTTTTGGTTATTTAGGACTGTTATTGTTAATTTTTATTTCCTATGGGAATTAGGCAATGTTTTTTGTCATTTTAAGCTCGTATGGGAATTAGGCATTTTTCTTGGTCATTTCAAGTTCCTATGGTAGTTAGGTATTGTTTTTGGATTTTTTGGACTGATTTTGTCGAATTTCAAATCCCAAGGGGATTTATCATTGTTCACGGTCATTTTGGAATGTTTTTGTCAAATTTGAATTTTCATCGGAATTAGGCATTGTTTTTGGTCATTTAGGACTATTTTTGTCAATTAGGTCATTGTCATTGTTTTTGGTCAATTAGGACTGATTTTGTCTAGTTTGAATTTGCATGGGAATTTATCATTGTTCTCGGTCATTTTCGACTGTTGTTGTCAAATTTGAATTATCATGGGAATTAGGCATTTTTTTGGTCATTACAAGTTCCTATGGGAGTTAGGCATTGTTTTTGGACTTTTTGGACTGATTTTGTCGAATTTTAAATCCCATAGGGATTTATCATTGTTCACGGTCATTTTGGACTGTTTTTATTAATTTTGAATTCCCATGGGAATTAGGCATTGTTTTTGGTTATATAGGATTGTTATTGTTAATTTTGAATTCCCATGGTAACTAGGCATTGTTTTTGATAATTTCAAGTTCCTATGGGAGTTAAGCATTGTTTTCGGAATTTTTGGACAGATTTTGTCGAATTTTAAATTCCTTGGAGATTTATCATTGTTCACGGTCATTTTGGACCGGTTTATTTTATTTTGAAGTCCCATGGGAATTAGGCATTGTTTTTGACTATTTAGTACTGTTATTGTTAATTTTGAATTCCCATGGGATTTAGGCATTGTTTTTGGTTATTTAGGACTGTTATTGTTAATTTTATTTCCTATGGGAGTTTGGCATTGTTTTTGACTATTTAGGACTGTTATTGTTAATTTTGAATTCCCATGGGATTTAGGCATTGTTTTTGGTTATTTAGGACTGTTATTGTTAATTTTTATTTCCTATGGGAGTTTGGCATTGTTTGTGGTCATTTTAGACTTTTTTTGTCAAATTTGAATTCCCATGGGAATTAGGCATTGATTTTAATAATTTTGAGTTCCTATGGGAAATAGGCATTGTTTTTGGTCATTTCAAGTTCCTATGAGAATTTAGCATTGTTTTTGGACTTTTTGGAATGATTTTGTCGAAATTGAAATCCCATAGGGATTTATCATTGTTCGCGGTCATTTTGTACTGTTTTTGTCAAATTTGAATTCTCATGGGAATTAGACATTGTTTTTGATTATTTAGGACTGTTATTGTTAATTTTGGATTCCCATGGGAATTAGGCATTGTTTTTGGTCATTTAGGACTGTTTTTATTAATTTTGAATTCCTATGGGAATTAGGCATTGTTTTTGGTCATTTCAAGTTCCTATGGGAATTAAGCATTGTTTTCGTTCATTTAGGACTGATTTTGTCTAGTTTTAATTCCCATGGGAATTTATCATTGTCCTCGGTCATTTTGGACTGTTTTTGTCAAATCTGAATTCCCTTGGGAGTTAGGCATTGTTTATGGTCATTTAGGACTGATTTTATTAATTTTGAATTCCCATTGGAATTAGGCATTGTTTTTGGTTATTTAGGACTGTTACTGTTAATTTTGAATTCCAATGGGATTTAAGCATTGTTATTGGTTATTTAGGACTGTTATTGTTAATTTTGAATTCCCATGTTAATTAGGCATTGTTTTTGGTAATTTTGAGATCCTATGGGAAATAGGCATTGTTCATGGTCATTTTGGACTGTTTTTGTTAAATCTGAATTCCCTTGGGAATTAGGCATTGTTTATGGTCATTTAGGACTGTTTTTATTAATTTTGAATTCCCATGGGAATTAGGCATTGTTTTTGGTTATTTAGGACTGTTATTGTTAATTTTGACTTTCCATGGGATTTAAGCATTGTTTTTGGTTATTTAGGACTGTTATTGTTAATTTTTATTTCCTATGGGAATTATGCAATGTTTTTGGTCATTTCAAGTTCCTATGGTAGTTAGGTATTGTTTTTGGATTTTTTGGACTGATTTTGTCGAATTTCAAATCCCAAGGGGATTTATCATTGTTCACGGTCATTTTGGAATGTTTTTTTTAAATTTGAATTTTCATGGGAATTAGGCATTGTTTTTGATCATTTAGGACTATTTTTGTCAATTAGGTCATTGTCATTGTTTTTGGTCAATTATGACTGATTTTGTCTAGTTTGAATTCGTATGGGAATTTATCATTGTTCTCGGTCATTTTCGACTGTTGTTGTCAAATTTGAATTATCATGGGAATTAGGCATTTTTTTGGTCATTACAAGTTCCTATGGGAGTTAGGCATTGTTTTTGGACTTTTTGGACTGATTTTGTCAAATTTTAAATCCCATAGGGATTTATCATTGTTCACGGTCATTTTGGACTGTTTTTATTAATTTTGAATTCCCATGGGAATTAGGCATTGTTTTTGGTTATATAGGATTGTTATTGTTAATTTTGAATTCCCATGGTAATTAGGCATTGTTTTTGATAATTTCAAGTTCCTATGGGAGTTAAGCATTGTTTTCGGAATTTTTGGACAGATTTTGTCGAATTTTAAATTCCTTGGAGATTTATCATTGTTCACGGTCATTTTGGACCGGTTTATTTTATTTTGAAGTCCCATGGGAATTAGGCATTGTTTTTGACTATTTAGGACTGTTATTGTTAATTTTGAATTCCCATGGGATTTAGGCATTGTTTTTGGTTATTTAGGACTGTTATTGTTAATTTTATTTCCCATGGGAGTTTGGCATTGTTTTTGACTATTTAGAACTGTTATTGTTAATTTTGAATTCCCATGGGATTTAGGCATTGTTTTTGGTTATTTAGGACTGTTATTGTTAATTTTTATTTCCTATGGGAGTTTGGCATTGTTTGTGGTCATTTTAGACTTTTTTTGTCAAATTTGAATTCTCAAGGGAATTAGGCATTGTTTTTGGGCATTTAAGACTGTTTTTATTAATTTTGGATTCCCATGGGAATTAGGCATTGATTTTAATAATTTTGAGTTCCTATGGGAAATAGGCATTGTTTTTGGTCATTTCAAGTTCCTATGAGAATTTAGCATTGTTTTTGGACTTTTTGGACTGATTTTGTCGAAATTGAAATCCCATAGGGATTTATCATTGTTCGCGGTCATTTTGTACTGTTTTTGTCAAATTTGAATTCTCATGGGAATTAGACATTGTTTTTGGTTATTTAGGACTGTTATTGTTAATTTTGGATTCCCATGGGAATTAGGCATTGTTTTTGGTCATTTAGGACTGTTTTTATTAATTTTGAATTCCTATGGGAATTAGGCATTGTTTTTGGTCATTTCAAGTTCCTATGAGAATTAAGCATTGTTTTCGTTCATTTAGGACTGATTTTGTCTAGTTTGAATTCCCATGGGAATTTATCATTGTTCTCGGTCATTTTGGACTGTTTTTGTCAAATCTGAATTCCCTTGGGAATTAGGCATTGTTTATGGTCATTTGGGACTTATTTTATTAATTTTGAATTCCCATGGGAATTAGGCATTGTTCGTGGTCATTTTGGACAATTTTTGTCAAATTTGAATTCTCATGGGAATTAGGCATTGTTTTTGGTCATTTCAAGTTCCTATGGGAATTTAGCATTGTTTTTGGACTTTTTGGACTGATTTTGTCGAAATTGAATCCCATGGGGATTTATCCTTTTTCGCGGTCATTTTGGACTGTTTTTGTCAAATTTAAATTCTCATGGGAATTAGGCATTGTTTTTGGTCATTTAGGACTGTTTTTATTAATTTTGAATTCCTATGGCAATTAGGCATTGTTTTTGGTAATTTTGAGTTCCTATGGGAAATAGGCATTGTTCGTGGTCATTTTGGACTGTTTTTGTTGAATCTGAATTCCCTTGGGAATTATGCATTGTTTATTGTCATTTAAGACTGTTTTTATTAATTTAGAATTCCCATGGGAATTGGGCATTGTTTTTGGTTATTTAGGACTGTTACTGTTAATTTTGAATTCTAATGGGATTTAAGAATTGTTATTGGTTATTTAGGACTGTTATTGTTAATTTTGAATTCCCATGTTAATTAGTCATTGTTTTTGGTAATTTTGAGATCCTATGGGAAATAGGCATTGTTCATGGTCATTTTGGACTGTTTTTGTTAAATCTGAATTCCCTTGGGAATTAGGCATTGTTTATGGTCATTTAGGACTGTTTTTATTAATTTTGAATTCCCATGGGAATTAGGCATTGTTTTTGGTTATTGAGGACTGTTATTGTTAATTTTGACTTTCCATGGGATTTAAGCATTGTTTTTGGTTATTTAGGACTGTTATTGTTAATTTTTATTTCCTATGGGAATTAGGCAATGTTTTTGGTCATTTTAAGCTCGTATGGGAATTAGGCATTTTTCTTGGTCATTTCAAGTTCCTATGGGAATTTAGCATTGTTTTTGAACTTTTTGGACTGATTTTGTCGAAATTGAAATCCCATGGGAATTTATCATTGTTCTTGGTCATTTTGGACTGTTTTTGTCAAATTTGAATTCCTATGGGAATTAGGCATTGTTTTTGGTCATTTCAAGTTCCTATGGGAATTAAGCATTGTTTTCGTTCATTTAGGACTGATTTTGTCTAGTTTGAATTCCCATGGGAATTTGTCATTGTTCTTGGTCATTTTGGACTGTTTTTGTCAAATCTGAATTCCCTTGGGAATTAGGCATTGTTTATGGTCATTTCGGACTGATTTTATTAATTTTGAATTCCCATGGGAATTACGCATTGTTTTTGGTCATTTAGAACTGTTTTTATTAATTTTGAATTCCCTATGGGAATTAAGCATTGTTTTCGTTCATTTAGGACTGATTTTGTCTAGTTTGAATTCCCATGGGAATTTATTATTGTTCTCGGTCATTTTGGACTGTTTTTGTCAAATCTGAATTCCCTTGGGAGTTAGGCATTGTTTATGGTCATTTAGGACTGATTTTATTAATTTTGAATTCCCATTGGAATTAGGCATTGTTTTTGGTTATTTAGGACTGTTATTGTTAATTTTGAATTCCCATGGGAATTAGGCATTGTTTTTGGTTATTTAGGATTGTTATCGATAATTTTGAATTACCATGGTAATTAGGCATTGTTTTTGGTAATTTTGAGATCCTATGGGAAATAGGCATTGGTCATGGTCATTTTGGACTGTTTTTGTTAAATCTGAATTCCCTTGGGAATTAGGCATTGTTTATGGTCATTTAGGACTGTTTTTATTAATTTTGAATTCCCATGGGAATTAGGCATTGTTTTTGGTTATTTAGGACTGTTATTGTTAATTTTGACTTCCCATGGGATTTAAGCATTGTTTTTGGTTACTTAGGACTGTTATTGTTAATTTTTATTTTTTATGGGAATTAGGCAATGTTTTTGGTCATTTTAAGCTCGTATGGGAATTAGGCATTTTTCTTGGTCATTTCAAGTTCCTATGGTAGTTAGGTATTGTTTTTGGATTTTTTGGACTGATTTTGTCGAATTTCAAATCCCAAGAGGATTTATCATTGTTCACGGTCATTTTGGAATGTTTTTGTCAAATTTGAATTCCCTTGGGAATTAGGCATTGTTTATGGTCATTTCGGACTGATTTTATTAATTTTGAATTCCCATGGGAATTACGCATTGTTTTTGGTCATTTAGAACTGTTTTTATTAATTTTGAATTCCTATGGGAATTAAGCATTGTTTTCGTTCATTTAGGACTGATTTTGTCTAGTTTGAATTCCCATGGGAATTTATCATTGTTCTCGGTCATTTTGGACTGTTTTTGTCAAATCTGAATTCCCTTGGGAGTTAGGCATTGTTTATGGTCATTTAGGACTGATTTTATTAATTTTGAATTCCCATTGGAATTAGGCATTGTTTTTGGTTATTTAGGACTGTTATTGTTAATTTTGAATTCCCATGGGAATTAGGCATTGTTTTTGGTTATTTAGGATTGTTATCGATAATTTTGAATTACCATGGTAATTAGGCATTGTTTTTGGTAATTTTGAGATCCTATGGGAAATAGGCATTGGTCATGGTCATTTTGGTCTGTTTTTGTTAAATCTGAATTCCCTTGGGAATTAGGCATTGTTTATGGTCATTTAGGACTGTTTTTATTAATTTTGAATTCCCATGGGAATTAGGCATTGTTTTTGGTTATTTAGGACTGTTATTGTTAATTTTGACTTCCCATGGGATTTAAGCATTGTTTTTGGTTACTTAGGACTGTTATTGTTAATTTTTATTTTTTATGGGAATTAGGCAATGTTTTTGGTCATTTTAAGCTCGTATGGGAATTAGGCATTTTTCTTGGTCATTTCAAGTTCCTATGGTAGTTAGGTATTGTTTTTGGATTTTTTGGACTGATTTTGTCGAATTTCAAATCCCAAGAGGATTTATCATTGTTCACGGTCATTTTGGAATGTTTTTGTCAAATTTGAATTCCCTTGGGAATTAGGCATTGTTTATGGTCATTTCGGACTGATTTTATTAATTTTGAATTCCCATGGGAATTACGCATTGTTTTTGGTCATTTAGAACTGTTTTTATTAATTTTGAATTCCTATGGGAATTAAGCATTGTTTTCGTTCATTTAGGACTGATTTTGTCTAGTTTGAATTCCCATGGGAATTTATCATTGTTCTCGGTCATTTTGGACTGTTTTTGTCAAATCTGAATTCCCTTGGGAGTTAGGCATTGTTTATGGTCATTTAGGACTGATTTTATTAATTTTGAATTCCCATTGGAATTAGGCATTGTTTTTGGTTATTTAGGACTGTTATTGTTAATTTTGAATTCCCATGGGAATTAGGCATTGTTTTTGGTTATTTAGGATTGTTATCGATAATTTTGAATTACCATGGTAATTAGGCATTGTTTTTGGTAATTTTGAGATCCTATGGGAAATAGGCATTGGTCATGGTCATTTTGGACTGTTTTTGTTAAATCTGAATTCCCTTGGGAATTAGGCATTGTTTATGGTCATTTAGGACTGTTTTTATTAATTTTGAATTCCCATGGGAATTAGGCATTGTTTTTGGTTATTTAGGACTGTTATTGTTAATTTTGACTTCCCATGGGATTTAAGCATTGTTTTTGGTTACTTAGGACTGTTATTGTTAATTTTTTTTTTTATGGGAATTAGGCAATGTTTTTGGTCATTTTAAGCTCGTATGGGAATTAGGCATTTTTCTTGGTCATTTCAAGTTCCTATGGTAGTTAGGTATTGTTTTTGGATTTTTTGGACTGATTTTGTCGAATTTCAAATCCCAAGAGGATTTATCATTGTTCACGGTCATTTTGGAATGTTTTTGTCAAATTTGAATTCTCATGGGAATTAGGCATTGTTTTTGGTCATTTAGGACTATTTTTGTCAATTAGGTCATTGTCATTGTTTTTGGTCAATTGGGACTGATTTTTTCTAGTTTGAATTCCCATGGGAATTTATCATTGTTCTCGGTCATTTTCGACTGTTTTTGTCAAATTTTAATTCTCATGGGAATTAGGCATTTTTTTGGTCATTTCAAGTTCCTATGGGAGTTAGGCATTGTTTTTGGACTTTTTGGACTGATTTTGTCGAATTTTAAATCCCATAGGGATTTATCATTGTTCACGGTCATTTTGGACTGTTTTTATTAATTTTGAATTCCCATTGGAATTTGGCATTGTTTTTGGTTATATAGGATTGTTATTGTTAATTTTGAATTCCCATGGTAATTAGGCATTGTTTTTGGTAATTTCAAGTTCCTATGGGAGTTAGGCATTGTTTTTGGACTTTTCGGACAGATTTTGTCGAATTTTAAATCCCTTGGGGATTTATCATTGTTCACGGTCATTTTGGACTGTTTTTATTATTTTTGAAGTCCCATGGGAATTAGGCATTGTTTTTGACTATTTAGGACTGTTATTGTTAATTTTGAATTCCCATGGGATTTAGACATTGTTTTTCGTTATTTAGGACTGTTATTGTTAATTTTTATTTCCTATTGGAGTTTGGCATTGTTTGTGGTCATTTTAGACTTTTTTTGTCAAATTTGGATTCCCATGGGAATTAGGCATTGATTTTAATAATTTTGAGTTCCTATGTGAAATAGGCATTGTTCATGGTCATTTTAGACTGTTTTTGTTAAATCTGAATTCCCTTGGGGATTAGGCATTGTTTATGGTCATTTGGGACTGATTTTGTCAAATTTGAATTGTCATAGGAATTAGGCATTGTTCTTGGTCATTTAGGACTGTTTTTACTAATTTTGAATTCCCATGGAATTTAGGCATTGTTTTAGGTTATTTAGGACTGTTATTGTTAATTTTCATTTCCTATAGGAGTTTGGCATTGTTTGTGGTCATTTTAGACTTTTTTTGTCAAATTTGAATTTTCATTAGAATTAGGCATTGTTTTTGATCATTTCAAGTTCCTATGGGAATTTAGCATTGTTTTTGGACTTTTTGGACTGATTTTGTCGAAATTGAAATCCCATAGGGATTTATCATTGTTCGCGGTCATTTTGGTCCGTTTTTGTCACATTTGAATTCCTATGGGAATTAGGCATTGTTTTTGGTCATTTCAAGTTCCTATAGGAATTAAGCATTGTTTTCATTCATTTAGGACTGATTTTGTCTAGTTTGAATTCCCATGTGAATTTATCATTGTTCTCGGTCATTTTCGACTGTTTTTGTCAAATTTTAATTCTCATGGGAATTAGGCATTTTTTTGGTCATTTCAAGTTCTTATGGGAGTTAGATATTGTATTTGGACTTTTTGGACTGATTTTGTCGAATTTTCAATCCCATAGGGATTTATCATTGTTCACGGTCATTTTGGACTGTTTTTATTAATTTTGAATTCCCATGGGAATTTGGCATTGTTTTTGGTTATATAGGATTGTTATTGTTAATTTTGAATTCCCATTGTAATTAGGCATTGTTTTTGGTAATTTCAAGTTCCTATGGGAGTTAGGCATTGTTTTTGGACTTTTCGGACATATTTTGCCGAATTTTAAATCCCTTGGGGATTTATCATTGTTCACGGTCATTTTGGACTGTTTTTATTATTTTTGAAGTCCTATGGGAATTAGGCATTGTTTTTGACTATTTAGGACTGTTATTGTTAATTTTGAATTCCCATGGGATTTAGACATTGTTTTTCGTTATTTAGGACTGTTATTGTTAATTTTTATTTCCTATGGGAGTTTGGCATTGTTTGTGGTCATTTTAGACTTTTTTGTCAAATTTGAATTCTCATGGGAATTAGGCATTGTTTTTGGTCATTTAGGACTGTTATTGTTAATTTTTATTTCCTATTGGAGTTTGGCATTGTTTGTGGTCATTTTAGACTTTTTTTGTCAAATTTGGATTCCCATGGGAATTAGGCATTGATTTTAATAATTTTGAGTTCCTATGGGAATTTAGCATTGTTTTTTGACTTTTTGGACAGATTTTGTCGAAATTGAATCCCATGGGGATTTATCCTTTTTCGCGGTCATTTTGGACTGTTTTTGTCAAATTTAAATTCTCATGGGAATTAGGAATTGTTTTTGGTCATTTAGGACTGTTTTTATCAATTTTGAATTCCTATGGGAATTAGGCATTGTTTTTGGTCATTTCAAGTTCCTATGGGAATTAAGCATTGTTTTTGGTCATTTAGGAATGATTTTGTCTAGTTTGAATTCCCATGGAAATTTATCATTGTTCTCGGTCATTTTGGACTGTTTTTGTCAAATCTGAATTCCCTTGGAAATTAGGCATTGTTCTTGGTCATTTAGGACTGTTTTTGTTAGTTTTGAATTCCCATGGGAATTAGGCATTGTTTTTGGTTATTTAGGATTGTTATTGATAATTTTGAATTCCCATGGTAATTAGGCATTGTTTTTGGTAATTTTGAGTTCCTATGGGAAATAGGCATTGTTCATGGTCATTTTGGACTTTTTTTGTTGAATCTGAATTCCCTTGGGAATTATGCATTGTTTATTGTCATTTAAGACTGTTTATATTAATTTAGAATTCCCATGGGAATTGGGCATTGTTTTTGGTTATTTAGGACTGTTACTGTTAATTTTGAATTCCAATGAGATTTAAGCATTGTTATTGGTTATTTAGGACTGTTATTGTTAATTTTGAATTCCCATGTTGATTAGGCATTGTTTTTGGTAATTTTGAGATCCTATGGGAAATGGGCATTGTTCATGGTCATTTTGGACTGTTTTTGTTAAATCTGAATTCCCTTGGGAATTAGGCATTGTTTATGGTCATTTAGGACTGTTTTTATTAATTTTGAATTCCCATGGGAATTAGGCATTGTTCGTGGTCATTTTGGACAATTTTTGTCAAATTTGAATTCTCATGGGAATTAGGCATTGTTTTTGGTCATTTCAAGTTCCTATGGGAATTTAGCATTGTTTTTGGACTTTTTGGACTGATTTTGTCGAAATTGAAATCCCATAAGGATTTATCATTGTTCGCGGTCATTTTGGACTGTTTTTGTCAAATTTGAATTTTCATGGGAATTAGACATTGTTTTTGGTTATTTAGGACAGTTATTGTTAATTTTGGATTCCCTTGGGAATTAGGCATTGTTTATGGTCATTTAGGACTGTTTTTATTAATTTTGAATTCCCATGGGAATTAGGCATTGTTTTTGGTTATTTAGGACTGTTATTGTTAATTTTGACTTTCCATGGGATTTAAGCATTGTTTTTGGTTATTTAGGACTGTTATTGTTAATTTTTATTTCCTATGGGAATTAGGCAATGTTTTTGGTCATTTTAAGCTCGTATGGGAATTAGGCATTTTTCTTGGTCATTTCAAGTTCCTATGGGAATTTAGCATTGTTTTTGAACTTTTTGGACTGATTTTGTCGAAATTGAAATCCCATAGGGATTTATCAATGTTCGCGGTCATTTTGGACTGTTTTTGTCAAATTTGAAGCTCGTATGGGAATTAGGCATTTTTCTTGGTCATTTCAAGTTCCTATGGTAGTTAGGTATTGTTTTTGGATTTTTTGGACTGATTTTGTCGAATTTCAAATCCCAAGGGGATTTATCATTGTTCACGGTCATTTTGGAATGTTTTTTTTTAAATTTGAATTTTCATGGGAATTAGGCATTGTTTTTGGTCATTTAGGACTATTTTTGTCAATTAGGTCATTGTCATTGTTTTTGGTCAATTAGGACTGATTTTGTCTAGTTTGAATTCGCATGGGAATTTATCATTGTTCTCGGTCATTTTCGACTGTTGTTGTCAAATTTGAATTATTATGGGAATTAGGCATTTTTTTGGTCATTACAAGTTCCTATGGGAGTTAGGCATTGTTTTTGGACTTTTTGGACTGATTTTGTCGAATTTTAAATCCCATAGGGATTTATCATTGTTCACGGTCATTTTGGACTGTTTTTATTAATTTTGAATTCCCATGGGAATTAGGCATTGTTTTTGGTTATATAGGATTGTTATTGTTAATTTTGAATTCCCATGGTAATTAGGCATTGTTTTTGGTAATTTCAAGTTCCTATGGGAGTTAAGCATTGTTTTCGGAATTTTTGGACAGATTTTGTCGAATTTTAAATTCCTTGGAGATTTATCATTGTTCACGGTCATTTTGGACCGGTTTATTTTATTTTGAAGTCCCATGTGAATTAGGCATTGTTTTTGACTATTTAGGACTGTTATTGTTAATTTTGAATTCCCATGGGATTTAGGCATTGTTTTTGGTTATTTAGGACTGTTATTGTTAATTTTATTTCCTATGGGAGTTTGGCATTGTTTTTGACTATTTAGGACTGTTATTGTTAATTTTGAATTCCCATGGGATTTAGGCATTGTTTTTGGTTATTTAGGACTGTTATTGTTAATTTTTATTTCCTATGGGAGTTTGGCATTGTTTGTGGTCATTTTAGACTTTTTTTGTCAAATTTGAATTCTCAAGGGAATTAGGCATTGTTTTTGGGCATTTAAGACTGTTTTTATTAATTTTGGATTCCCATGGGAATTAGGCATTGATTTTAATAATTTTGAGTTCCTATGGGAAATAGGCATTGTTTTTGGTCATTTCAAGTTCCTATGAGAATTTAGCATTGTTTTTGGACTTTTTGGACTGATTTTGTCGAAATTGAAATCCCATAGGGATTTATCATTGTTCGCGGTCATTTTGTACTGTTTTTGTCAAATTTGAATTCTCATGGGAATTAGACATTGTTTTTGGTTATTTAGGACTGTTATTGTTAATTTTGGATTCCCATGGGAATTAGGCATTGTTTTTGGTCATTTAGGACTGTTTTTATTAATTTTGAATTCCTATGGGAATTAGGCATTGTTTTTGATCATTTCAAGTTCCTATGGGAATTTAGCATTGTTTTTGGACTTTTTGGACTGATTTTGTCGAAATTGAAATCCCATAGGGATTTATCATTGTTCGCGGTCATTTTGGACCGTTTTTGTCAAATTTGAATTCTCATGGGAATTAAACATTGTTTTTGGTTATTTAGGACTGTTATTGTTAATTTTGGATTCCCATGGGAATTAGGCATTGTTTTTGGTCATTTAGGAATGATTTTGTCTAGTTTGAATTCCCATGGGAATTTATCATTGTTCTCGGTCATTTTGGACTGTTTTTGTCAAATCTGAATTCCCTTGGAAATTAGGCATTGTTTATGGTCATTTAGGATTTATTTTGTAAAAGTTGAATTTTCATAGGAATTAGTCATTGTTCTTGGTCATTTAGGACTGTTTTTGTTAGTTTTGAATTCCCATGGGAATTAGGCATTGTTTTTGGTTATTTAGGATTGTTATTGATAATTTTGAATTCCCATGGTAATTAGGCATTGTTTTTGGTAATTTTGAGTTCCTATGGGAAATAGGCATTGTTCATGGTCATTTTGGACTGTTTTTGTTGAATCTGAATTCCCTTGGGAATTATGCATTGTTTATTGTCATTTAAGACTGTTTTTATTAATTTAGAATTCCCATGGGAATTGGGCATTGTTTTTGGTTATTTAGGACTGTTACTGTTAATTTTGAATTCCAATGGGATTTAAGCATTGTTATTGGTTATTTAGGACTGTTATTGTTAATTTTGAATTCCCATGTTAATTAGGCATTGTTTTTGGTAATTTTGAGATCCTATGGGAAATAGGCATTGTTCATGGTCATTTTGGACTGTTTTTGTTAAATCTGAATTCCCTTGGGAATTAGGCATTGTTTATGGTCATTTAGGACTGTTTTTATTAATTTTGAATTCCCATGGGAATTAGGCATTGTTTTTGGTTATTTAGGACTGTTATTGTTAATTTTGACTTTCCATGGGATTTAAGCATTGTTTTTGGTTATTTAGGACTGTTATTGTTAATTTTTATTTCCTATGGGAATTAGGCAATGTTTTTGGTCATTTTAAGCTCGTATGGGAATTAGGCATTTTTCTTGGTCATTTCAAGTTCCTATGGGAATTTAGCATTGTTTTTGAACTTTTTGGACTGATTTTGTCGAAATTGAAATCCCATAGGGATTTATCAATGTTCGCGGTCATTTTGGACTGTTTTTGTCAAATTTGAATTCCTATGGGAATTAGGCATTGTTTTTGGTCATTTCACGTTCCTATGGGAATTAAGCATAGTTTTCGTTCATTTAGGACTGATTTTGTCTAGTTTGAATTCCCATGGGAATTTATCATTGTTCTCGGTCATTTTGGACTGTTTTTGTCAAATCTGAATTCCCTTGGGAATTAGGCATTGTTTATGGTCATTTCGGACTGATTTTATTAATTTTGAATTCCCATGGGAATTACGCATTGTTTTTGGTCATTTAGAACTGTTTTTATTAATTTTGAATTCCTATGGGAATTAAGCATTGTTTTCGTTCATTTAGGACTGATTTTGTCTAGTTTGAATTCCCATGGGAATTTATCATTGTTCTCGGTCATTTTGGACTGTTTTTGTCAAATCTGAATTCCCTTGGGAGTTAGGCATTGTTTATGGTCATTTAGGACTGATTTTATTAATTTTGAATTCCCATTGGAATTAGGCATTGTTTTTGGTTATTTAGGACTGTTATTGTTAATTTTGAATTCCCATGGGAATTAGGCATTGTTTTTGGTTATTTAGGATTGTTATCGATAATTTTGAATTACCATGGTAATTAGGCATTGTTTTTGGTAATTTTGAGATCCTATGGGAAATAGGCATTGGTCATGGTCATTTTGGACTGTTTTTGTTAAATCTATATTCCCTTGGGAATTAGGCATTGTTTATGGTCATTTAGGACTGTTTTTATTAATTTTGAATTCCCATGGGAATTAGGCATTGTTTTTGGTTATTTAGGACTGTTATTGTAAATTTTGACTTCCCATGGGATTTAAGCATTGTTTTTGGTTACTTAGGACTGTTATTGTTAATTTTTATTTTTTATGGTAATTAGGCAATGTTTTTGGTCATTTTAAGCTCGTATGGGAATTAGGCATTTTTCTTGGTCATTTCAAGTTCCTATGGTAGTTAGGTATTGTTTTTGGATTTTTTGGACTGATTTTGTCGAATTTCAAATACCAAGAGGATTTATCATTGTTCACGGTCATTTTGGACTGTTTTTATTAATTTTGAATTCCCATGGGAATTAGGCATTGTTTTTGGTTATATAGGATTGTTATTGTTAATTTTGAATTCCCATGGTAATTAGGCATTGTTTTTGGTAATTTCAAGTTCCTATGGGAGTTAAGCATTGTTTTCGGAATTTTTGGACAGATTTTGTCGAATTTTAAATTCCTTGGAGATTTATCATTGTTCACGGTCATTTTGGACCGGTTTATTTTATTTTGAAGTCCCATGTGAATTAGGCATTGTTTTTGACTATTTAGGACTGTTATTGTTAATTTTGAATTCCCATGGGATTTAGGCATTGTTTTTGGTTATTTAGGACTGTTATTGTTAATTTTATTTCCTATGGGAGTTTGGCATTGTTTTTGACTATTTAGGACTGTTATTGTTAATTTTGAATTCCCATGGGATTTAGGCATTGTTTTTGGTTATTTAGGACTGTTATTGTTAATTTTTATTTCCTATGGGAGTTTGGCATTGTTTGTGGTCATTTTAGACTTTTTTTGTCAAATTTGAATTCTCAAGGGAATTAGGCATTGTTTTTGGGCATTTAAGACTGTTTTTATTAATTTTGGATTCCCATGGGAATTAGGCATTGATTTTAATAATTTTGAGTTCCTATGGGAAATAGGCATTGTTTTTGGTCATTTCAAGTTCCTATGAGAATTTAGCATTGTTTTTGGACTTTTTGGACTGATTTTGTCGAAATTGAAATCCCATAGGGATTTATCATTGTTCGCGGTCATTTTGTACTGTTTTTGTCAAATTTGAATTCTCATGGGAATTAGACATTGTTTTTGGTTATTTAGGACTGTTATTGTTAATTTTGGATTCCCATGGGAATTAGGCATTGTTTTTGGTCATTTAGGACTGTTTTTATTAATTTTGAATTCCTATGGGAATTAGGCATTGTTTTTGATCATTTCAAGTTCCTATGGGAATTTAGCATTGTTTTTGGACTTTTTGGACTGATTTTGTCGAAATTGAAATCCCATAGGGATTTATCATTGTTCGCGGTCATTTTGGACCGTTTTTGTCAAATTTGAATTCTCATGGGAATTAAACATTGTTTTTGGTTATTTAGGACTGTTATTGTTAATTTTGGATTCCCATGGGAATTAGGCATTGTTTTTGGTCATTTAGGAATGATTTTGTCTAGTTTGAATTCCCATGGGAATTTATCATTGTTCTCGGTCATTTTGGACTGTTTTTGTCAAATCTGAATTCCCTTGGAAATTAGGCATTGTTTATGGTCATTTAGGATTTATTTTGTAAAAGTTGAATTTTCATAGGAATTAGTCATTGTTCTTGGTCATTTAGGACTGTTTTTGTTAGTTTTGAATTCCCATGGGAATTAGGCATTGTTTTTGGTTATTTAGGATTGTTATTGATAATTTTGAATTCCCATGGTAATTAGGCATTGTTTTTGGTAATTTTGAGTTCCTATGGGAAATAGGCATTGTTCATGGTCATTTTGGACTGTTTTTGTTGAATCTGAATTCCCTTGGGAATTATGCATTGTTTATTGTCATTTAAGACTGTTTTTATTAATTTAGAATTCCCATGGGAATTGGGCATTGTTTTTGGTTATTTAGGACTGTTACTGTTAATTTTGAATTCCAATGGGATTTAAGCATTGTTATTGGTTATTTAGGACTGTTATTGTTAATTTTGAATTCCCATGTTAATTAGGCATTGTTTTTGGTAATTTTGAGATCCTATGGGAAATAGGCATTGTTCATGGTCATTTTGGACTGTTTTTGTTAAATCTGAATTCCCTTGGGAATTAGGCATTGTTTATGGTCATTTAGGACTGTTTTTATTAATTTTGAATTCCCATGGGAATTAGGCATTGTTTTTGGTTATTTAGGACTGTTATTGTTAATTTTGACTTTCCATGGGATTTAAGCATTGTTTTTGGTTATTTAGGACTGTTATTGTTAATTTTTATTTCCTATGGGAATTAGGCAATGTTTTTGGTCATTTTAAGCTCGTATGGGAATTAGGCATTTTTCTTGGTCATTTCAAGTTCCTATGGGAATTTAGCATTGTTTTTGAACTTTTTGGACTGATTTTGTCGAAATTGAAATCCCATAGGGATTTATCAATGTTCGCGGTCATTTTGGACTGTTTTTGTCAAATTTGAATTCCTATGGGAATTAGGCATTGTTTTTGGTCATTTCACGTTCCTATGGGAATTAAGCATAGTTTTCGTTCATTTAGGACTGATTTTGTCTAGTTTGAATTCCCATGGGAATTTATCATTGTTCTCGGTCATTTTGGACTGTTTTTGTCAAATCTGAATTCCCTTGGGAATTAGGCATTGTTTATGGTCATTTCGGACTGATTTTATTAATTTTGAATTCCCATGGGAATTACGCATTGTTTTTGGTCATTTAGAACTGTTTTTATTAATTTTGAATTCCTATGGGAATTAAGCATTGTTTTCGTTCATTTAGGACTGATTTTGTCTAGTTTGAATTCCCATGGGAATTTATCATTGTTCTCGGTCATTTTGGACTGTTTTTGTCAAATCTGAATTCCCTTGGGAGTTAGGCATTGTTTATGGTCATTTAGGACTGATTTTATTAATTTTGAATTCCCATTGGAATTAGGCATTGTTTTTGGTTATTTAGGACTGTTATTGTTAATTTTGAATTCCCATGGGAATTAGGCATTGTTTTTGGTTATTTAGGATTGTTATCGATAATTTTGAATTACCATGGTAATTAGGCATTGTTTTTGGTAATTTTGAGATCCTATGGGAAATAGGCATTGGTCATGGTCATTTTGGACTGTTTTTGTTAAATCTGAATTCCCTTGGGAATTAGGCATTGTTTATGGTCATTTAGGACTGTTTTTATTAATTTTGAATTCCCATGGGAATTAGGCATTGTTTTTGGTTATTTAGGACTGTTATTGTAAATTTTGACTTCCCATGGGATTTAAGCATTGTTTTTGGTTACTTAGGACTGTTATTGTTAATTTTTATTTTTTATGGTAATTAGGCAATGTTTTTGGTCATTTTAAGCTCGTATGGGAATTAGGCATTTTTCTTGGTCATTTCAAGTTCCTATGGTAGTTAGGTATTGTTTTTGGATTTTTTGGACTGATTTTGTCGAATTTCAAATACCAAGAGGATTTATCATTGTTCACGGTCATTTTGGACTGTTTTTATTAATTTTGAATTCCCATGGGAATTAGGCATTGTTTTTGGTTATATAGGATTGTTATTGTTAATTTTGAATTCCCATGGTAATTAGGCATTGTTTTTGGTAATTTCAAGTTCCTATGGGAGTTAAGCATTGTTTTCGGAATTTTTGGACAGATTTTGTCGAATTTTAAATTCCTTGGAGATTTATCATTGTTCACGGTCATTTTGGACCGGTTTATTTTATTTTGAAGTCCCATGTGAATTAGGCATTGTTTTTGACTATTTAGGACTGTTATTGTTAATTTTGAATTCCCATGGGATTTAGGCATTGTTTTTGGTTATTTAGGACTGTTATTGTTAATTTTATTTCCTATGGGAGTTTGGCATTGTTTTTGACTATTTAGGACTGTTATTGTTAATTTTGAATTCCCATGGGATTTGGGCATTGTTTTTGGTTATTTAGGACTGTTATTGTTAATTTTTATTTCCTATGGGAGTTTGGCATTGTTTGTGGTCATTTTAGACTTTTTTTGTCAAATTTGAATTCTCAAGGGAATTAGGCATTGTTTTTGGGCATTTAAGACTGTTTTTATTAATTTTGGATTCCCATGGGAATTAGGCATTGATTTTAATAATTTTGAGTTCCTATGGGAAATAGGCATTGTTTTTGGTCATTTCAAGTTCCTATGAGAATTTAGCATTGTTTTTGGACTTTTTGGACTGATTTTGTCGAAATTGAAATCCCATAGGGATTTATCATTGTTCGCGGTCATTTTGTACTGTTTTTGTCAAATTTGAATTCTCATGGGAATTAGACATTGTTTATGGTTATTTAGGACTGTTATTGTTAATTTTGGATTCCCATGGGAATTAGGCATTGTTTTTGGTCATTTAGGACTGTTTTTATTAATTTTGAATTCCTATGGGAATTAGGCATTGTTTTTGATCATTTCAAGTTCCTATGGGAATTTAGCATTGTTTTTGGACTCTTTGGACTGATTTTGTCGAAATTGAAATCCCATAGGGATTTATCATTGTTCGCGGTCATTTTGGACTGTTTTTGTCAAATTTGAATTCTCTTGGGAATTAGACATTGTTTTTGGTTATTTAGGACTGTTATTGTTAATTTTGGATTCCCATGGGAATTAGGCATTGTTTTTGGTCATTTAGGAATGATTTTGTCTAGTTTGAATTCCCATGGGAATTTATCATTGTTCTCGGTCATTTTGGACTGTTTTTGTCAAATCTGAATTCCCTTGGAAATTAGGCATTGTTTATGGTCATTTAGGATTGATTTTGTAAAAGTTGAATTTTCATAGGAATTAGTCATTGTTCTTGGTCATTTAGGACTGTTTTTGTTAGTTTTGAATTCCCATGGGAATTAGGCATTGTTTTTGGTTATTTAGGATTGTTATTGATAATTTTGAATTCCCATGGTAATTAGGCATTGTTTTTGGAAATTTTGAGTTCCTATGGGAAATAGGCATTGTTCATGGTCATTTTGGACTGTTTTTGTTGAATCTGAATTCCCTTGGGAATTATGCATTGTTTATTGTCATTTAAGACTGTTTTTATTAATTTAGAATTCCCATGGGAATTGGGCATTGTTTTTGGTTATTTAGGACTGTTACTGTTAATTTTGAATTCCAATGGGATTTAAGCATTGTTATTGGTTATTTAGGACTGTTATTGTTAATTCTGAATTCCCATGTTAATTAGGCATTGTTTTTGGTAATTTTGAGATCCTATGGGAAATAGGCATTGTTCATGGTCATTTTGGACTGTTTTTGTTAAATTTGAATTCCCTTGGGAATTAGGCATTGTTTATGGTCATTTAGGACTGTTTTTATTAATTTTGAATTCCCATGGGAATTAGGCATTGTTTTTGGTTATTTAGGACTGTTATTGTTAATTTTGACTTTCCATGGGATTTAAGCATTGTTTTTTGTTATTTAGGACTGTTATTGTTAATTTTTATTTCCTATGGGAATTAGGCAATGTTTTTGGTCATTTTAAGCTCGTATGGGAATTAGGCATTTTTCTTGGTCATTTCAAGTTCCTATGGGAATTTAGCATTGTTTTTGAACTTTTTGGACTGATTTTGTCGAAATTGAAATCCCATAGGGATTTATCAATGTTCGCGGTCATTTTGGACTGTTTTTGTCAAATTTGAATTCCTATGGGAATTAGGCATTGTTTTTGGTCATTTCAAGTTCCTATGGGAATTAAGCATTGTTTTCGTTCATTTAGGACTGATTTTGTCTAGTTTGAATTCCCATGGGAATTTATCATTGTTCTCGGTCATTTTGGACTGTTTTTGTCAAATCTGAATTCCCTTGGGAATTAGGCATTGTTTATGGTCATTTCGGACTGATTTTATTAATTTTGAATTCCCATGGGAATTACGCATTGTTTTTGGTCATTTAGAACTGTTTTTATTAATTTTGAATTCCTATGGGAATTAAGCATTGTTTTCGTTCATTTAGGACTGATTTTGTCTAGTTTGAATTCCCATGGGAATTTATCATTGTTCTCGGTCATTTTGGACTGTTTTTGTCAAATCTGAATTCCCTTGGGAGTTAGGCATTGTTTATGGTCATTTAGGACTGATTTTATTAATTTTGAATTCCCATTGGAATTAGGCATTGTTTTTGGTTATTTAGGACTGTTATTGTTAATTTTGAATTCCCATGGGAATTAGGCATTGTTTTTGGTTATTTAGGATTGTTATCGTTAATTTTGAATTACCATGGTAATTAGGCATTGTTTTTGGTAATTTTGAGATCCTATGGGAAATAGGCATTGGTCATGGTCATTTTGGACTGTTTTTGTTAAATCTGAATTCCCTTGGGAATTAGGCATTGTTTATGGTCATTTAGGACTGTTTTTATTAATTTTGAATTCCCATGGGAATTAGGCATAGTTTTTGGTTATTTAGGACTGTTATTGTTAATTTTGACTTCCCATGGGATTTAAGCATTGTTTTTGGTTACTTAGGACTGTTATTGTTAATTTTTATTTTTTATGGGAATTAGGCAATGTTTTTGGTCATTTTAAGCTCGTATGGGAATTAGGCATTTTTCTTGGTCATTTCAAGTTCCTATGGTAGTTAGGTATTGTTTTTGGATTTTTTGGACTGATTTTGTCGAATTTCAAATACCAAGAGGATTTATCATTGTTCACGGTCATTTTGGAATGTTTTTGTCAAATTTGAATTCTCATGGGAATTAGGCATTGTTTTTGGTCATTTAGGACTATTTTTGTCAATTAGGTCATTGTCATTGTTTTTGGTCAATTGGGACTGATTTTGTCTAGTTTGAATTCCCATGGGATTTTATCATTGTTCTCGGTCATTTTCGACTGTTTTTGTCAAATTTTAATTCTCATGGGAATTAGGCATTTTTTTGGTCATTTCAAGTTCCTATGGGAGTTAGGCATTGTTTTTGGACTTTTTGGACTGATTTTGTCGAATTTTAAATCCCATAGGGATTTATCATTGTTCACGGTCATTTTGGACTGTTTTTATTAATTTTGAATTCCCATGGTAATTAGGCATTGTTTTTGGTAATTTCAAGTTCCTATGGGAGTTAGGCATTGTTTTTGGACTTTTCGGACAGATTTTGTTGAATTTTAAATCCCATAGGGATTTATAATTGTTCACGGTCATTTTGGACTGTTTTTGTCAAATTTAAATTCTCATGGGAATTAGGCATTGTTTTTGGTCATTTTGGACTGTTTTTTTCAATTTTGAATTCCTATGGGAATTAGGCATTGTTTTTGGTCATTTCAAGTTCCTATGGGAATTAAGCATTGTTTTTGGTCATTTAGGAATGATTTTGTCTAGTTTGAATTCCCATGGAAATTTATCATTGTTTTCGGTCATTTTGGACTGTTTTTGTCAAATCTGAATTCCCTTGGAATTTAGGCATTGTTCTTGGTCATTTAGGACTGTTTTTGTTAGTTTTGAATTCCCATGGGAATTAGGCATTGTTTTTGGGTATTTAGGATTGTTATTGATAATTTTGAATTCCCATGGTAATTAGGCATTGTTTTTGGTAATTTTGAGTTCCTATGGGAAATAGGCATTGTTCATGGTCATTTTGGACTTTTTTTGTTGAATCTGAATTCCCTTGGGAATTATGCATTGTTTATTGTCATTTAAGACTGTTTTTATTAATTTAGAATTCCCATGGGAATTGGGCATTGTTTTTGGTTATTTATGACTGTTACTGTTAATTTTGAATTCCAATGAGATTTAAGCATTGTTATTGGTTATTTAGGACTGTTATTGTTAATTTTGAATTCCCATGTTAATTAGGCATTGTTTTTGGTAATTTTGAGATCCTATGGGAAATGGGCATTGTTCATGGTCATTTTGGACTGTTTTTGTTAAATCTGAATTCCCTTGGGAATTAGGCATTGTTTATGGTCATTTAGGACTGTTTTTATTAATTTTGAATTCCCATGGGAATTAGGCATTGTTTTTGGTTATTTAGGACTGTTATTGTTAATTTTGACTTTCCATGGGATTTAAGCATTGTTTTTGGTTATTTAGGACTGTTATTGTTAATTTTTATTTCCTATGGGAATTAGGCAATGTTTTTGGTCATTTTAAGCTCGTATGGGAATTAGGCATTTTTCTTGGTCATTTCAAGTTCCTATGGGAATTTAGCATTGTTTTTGAACTTTTTGGACTGATTTTGTCGAAATTGAAATCCCATAGGGATTTATCAATGTTCGCGGTCATTTTGGACTGTTTTTGTCAAATTTGAAGCTCGTATGGGAATTAGGCATTTTTCTTGGTCATTTCAAGTTCCTATGGTAGTTAGGTATTGTTTTTGAATTTTTTGGACTGATTTTGTCGAATTTCAAATCCCAAGGGGATTGATCATTGTTCACGGTCATTTTGGAATGTTTTTTTTTAAATTTGAATTTTCATGGGAATTAGGCATTGTTTTTGGTCATTTAGGACTATTTTTGTCAATTAGGTCATTGTCATTGTTTTTGGTCAATTAGGACTGATTTTGTCTAGTTTGAATTCGCATGGGAATTTATCATTGTTCTCGGTCATTTTCGACTGTTGTTGTCAAATTTGAATTATCATGGGAATTAGGCATTTTTTTGGTCATTACAAGTTCCTATGGGAGTTAGGCATTGTTTTTGGACTTTTTGGACTGATTTTGTCGAATTTTAAATCCCATAGGGATTTATCATTGTTCACAGTCATTTTGGACTGTTTTTATTAATTTTGAATTCCCATGGGAATTAGGCATTGTTTTTGGTTATATAGGATTGTTATTGTTAATTTTGAATTCCCATGGTAATTAGGCATTGTTTTTGGTAATTTCAAGTTCCTATGGGAGTTAAGCATTGTTTTCGGAATTTTTGGACAGATTTTGTCGAATTTTAAATTCCTTGGAGATTTATCATTGTTCACGGTCATTTTGGACCTGTTTATTTTATTTTGAAGTCCCATGTGAAGTAGGCATTGTTTTTGACTATTTAGGACTGTTATTGTTAATTTTGAATTCCCATGGGATTTAGGCATTGTTTTTGGTTATTTAGGACTGTTATTGTTAATTTTATTTCCTATGGGAGTTTGGCATTGTTTTTGACTATTTAGGACTGTTATTGTTAATTTTGAATTCCCATGGGATTTAGGCATTGTTTTTGGTTATTTAGGACTGTTATTGTTAATTTTTATTTCCTATGGGAGTTTGGCATTGTTTGTGGTCATTTTAGACTTTTTTTGTCAAATTTGAATTCTCAAGGGAATTACGCATTGTTTTTGGGCATTTAAGACTGTTTTTATTAATTTTGGATTCCCATGGGAATTAGGCATTGATTTTAATAATTTTGAGTTCCTATGGGAAATAGGCATTGTTTTTGGTCATTTCAAGTTCCTATGAGAATTTAGCATTGTTTTTGGACTTTTTGGACTGATTTTGTCGAAATTGAAATCCCATAGGGATTTATCATTGTTCCCGGTCATATTGTACTGTTTTTGTCAAATTTGAATTCTCATAGGAATTAGACATTGTTTTTGGTTATTTAGGACTGTTATTGTTAATTTTGGATTCCCATGGGAATTAGGCATTGTTTTTGGTCATTTAGGACTGTTTTTATTAATTTTGAATTCCTATGGGAATTAGGCATTGTTTTTGATCATTTCAAGTTCCTATGGGAATTTAGCATTGTTTTTGGACTTTTTGGACTGATTTTGTCGAAATTGAAATCTCATAGAGATTTATCATTGTTCGCAGTCATTTTGGACTGTTTTTGTCAAATTTGAATTCTCATGGGAATTAGACATTGTTTTTGGTTATTTAGGACTGTTATTGTTAATTTTGGATTCCCATGGGAATTAGGCATTGTTTTTGGTCATTTAGGAATGATTTTGTCTAGTTTCAATTCCCATGGGAATTTATCATTGTTCTCGGTCATTTTGGACTGTTTTTGTCAAATCTGAATTCCCTTGGAAATTAGGCATTGTTTATGGTCATTTAGGATTGATTTTGTAAAAGTTGAATTTTCATAGGAATTAGTCATTGTTCTTGGTCATTTAGGACTGTTTTTGTTAGTTTTGAATTCCCATGGGAATTAGGCATTGTTTTTGGTTATTTAGGATTGTTGTTGATAATTTTGAATTCCCATGGTAATTAGGCATTGTTTTTGGTAATTTTGAGTTCCTATGGGAAATAGGCATTGTTCATGGTCATTTTGGACTGTTTTTGTTGAATCTGAATTCCCTTGGGAATTATGCATTGTTTATTGTCATTTAAGACTGTTTTTATTAAATTAGAATTCCCATGGGAATTGGGCATTGTTTTTGGTTATTTAGGACTGTTACTGTTAATTTTGAATTCCAATGGGATTTAAGCATTGTTATTGGTTATTTAGGACTGTTATTGTTAATTTTGAATTCCCATGTTAATTAGGCATTGTTTTTGGTAATTTTGAGATCCTATGGGAAATAGGCATTGTTCATGGTCATTTTGGACTGTTTTTGTTAAATCTGAATTCCCTTGGGAATTAGGCATTGTTTATGGTCATTTAGGACTGTTTTTATTAATTTTGAATTCCCATGGGAATTAGGCATTGTTTTTGGTTATTTAGGACTGTTATTGTTAATTTTGACTTTCCATGGGATTTAAGCATTGTTTTTGGTTATTTAGGACTGTTATTGTTAATTTTTATTTCCTATGGGAATTAGGCAATGTTTTTGGTCATTTTAAGCTCGTATGGGAATTAGGCATTTTTCTTGGTCATTTCAAGTTCCTATGGGAATTTAGCATTGTTTTTGAACTTTTTGGACTGATTTTGTCGAAATTGAAATCCCATAGGGATTTATCAATGTTCGCGGTCATTTTGGACTGTTTTTGTCAAATTTGAATTCCTATGGGAATTAGGCATTGTTTTTGGTCATTTCAAGTTCCTATGGGAATTAAGCATTGTTTTCGTTCATTTAGGACTGATTTTGTCTAGTTTGAATTCCCATGGGAATTTATCATTGTTCTCGGTCATTTTGGACTGTTTTTGTCAAATATGAATTCCCATGGGAATTACGCATTGTTTTTGGTCATTTAGAACTGTTTTTATTAATTTTGAATTCCTATGGGAATTAGGCATTGTTTTCGTTCATTTAGGACTGATTTTGTCTAGTTTGAATTCCCATGGGAATTTATCATTGTTCTCGGTCATTTTGGACTGTTTTTGTCAAATCTGAATTCCCTTGGGAGTTAGGCATTGTTTATGGTCATTTAGGACTGATTTTATTAATTTTGAATTCCCATGGGAATTACGCATTGTTTTTGGTCATTTAGAACTGTTTTTATTAATTTTGAATTCCTATGGGAATTAAGCATTGTTTTCGTTCATTTAGGACTGATTTTGTCTAGTTTGAATTCCCATTGGAATTTATCATTGTTCTCGGTCATTTTGGACTGTTTTTGTCAAATCTGAATTCCTATGGGAATTAGGCATTGTTTTTGGTCATTTCAAGTTCCTATGGGAATTTAGCATTGTTTTTGGACTTTTTGGACTGATTTTGTCGAAATTGAAATCCCATAGGGATTTATCATTGTTCGCGGTCATTTTGGTCTGTTTTTGTCACATTTGAATTCCAATGGGAATTAGGCATTGTTTTTGGTCATTTCAAGTTCCTATGGGAATTAAGCATTGTTTTCATTCATTTAGGACTGATTTTGTCTAGTTTGAATTCCCATGTGAATTTATCATTGTTCTCGGTCATTTTCGACTGTTTTTGTCAAATTTTAATTCTCATGGGAATTAGGCATATTTTTGGTCATTTCAAGTTCTTATGGGAGTTAGGCATTGTATTTGGACTTTTTGGACTGATTTTGTCGAATTTTCAATAACCATAGGGATTTATCATTGTTCACGGTCATTTTGAACTGTTTTTATTAATTTTGAATTCCCATGGGAATTTGGCATTGTTTTTGGTTATATAGGATTGTTATTGTTAATTTTGAATTCCCATTGTAATTAGGCATTGTTTTTGATAATTTCAAGTTCCTATGGGAGTTAGGCATTGTTTTTGGACTTTTCGGACATATTTTGTCGAATTTTAAATCCCTTGGGGATTTATCATTGTTCACGGTCATTTTGGACTCTTTTTATTATTTTTGAAGTCCTATGGGAATTAGGCATTGTTTTTGGTTATTTAGGACTGTTACTGTTAATTTTGAATTCCAATGGGATTTAAGCATTGTTATTGGTTATTTAGGACTGTTATTGTTAATTTTGAATTCCCATGTTAATTAGGCATTGTTTTTGGTAATTTTGAGATCCTATGGGAAATAGGCATTGTTCATGGTCATTTTGGACTGTTTTTGTTAAATCTGAATTCCCTTGGGAATTAGGCATTGTTTATGGTCATTTAGGACTGTTTTTATTAATTTTGAATTCCCATGGGAATTAGGCATTGTTTTTGGTTATTTAGGACTGTTATTGTTAATTTTGACTTTCCATGGGATTTAAGCATTGTTTTTGGTTATTTAGGATTGTTATCGATAATTTTGAATTACCATGGTAATTAGGCATTGTTTTTGGTAATTTTGAGATCCTATGGGAAATAGGCATTGGTCATGGTCATTTTGGACTGTTTTTGTCAAATCTGAATTCCCTTGGGAATTACGCATTGTTTTTGGTCATTTAGAACTGTTTTTATTAATTTTGAATTGCTATGGGAATTAAGCATTGTTTTCGTTCATTTAGGACTGATTTTGTCTAGTTTGAATTCCCATGGGAATTTATCATTGTTCTCGGTCATTTTGGACTGTTTTTGTCAAATCTGAATTCCCTTGGGAGTTAGGCATTGTTTATGGTCATTTAGGACTGATTTTATTAATTTTGAATTCCCATTGGAATTAGGCATTGTTTTTGGTTATTTAGGACTGTTATTGTTAATTTTGAATTCCCATGGGAATTAGGCATTGTTTTTGGTTATTTAGGATTGTTATCGATAATTTTGAATTACCATGGTAATTAGGCATTGTTTTTGGTAATTCTGAGATCCTATGGGAAATAGGCATTGGTCATGGTCATTTTGGACTGTTTTTGTTAAATCTGAATTCCCTTGGGAATTAGGCATTGTTTATGGTCATTTAGGACTGTTTTTATTAATTTTGAATTCCCATGGGAATTAGGCATTGTTTTTGGTTATTTAGGACTGTTATTGTTAATTTTGACTTCCCATGGGATTTAAGCATTGTTTTTGGTTACTTAGGACTGTTATTGTTAATTTTTATTTTTTATGGGAATTAGGCAATGTTTTTGGTCATTTTAAGCTCGTATGGGAATTAGGCATTTTTCTTGGTCATTTCAAGTTCCTATGGTAGTTAGGTATTGTTTTTGGATTTTTTGGACTGATTTTGTCGAATTTCAAATCCCAAGAGGATTTATCATTGTTCACGGTCATTTTGGAATGTTTTTGTCAAATTTGAATTCTAATGGGAATTAGGCATTGTTTTTGGTCATTTAGGACTATTTTTGTCAATTAGGTCATTGTCATTGTTTTTGGTCAATTGGGACTGATTTTGTCTAGTTTGAATTCCCATGGGAATTTATCATTGTTCTCGGTCATTTTCGACTGTTTTTGTCAAATTTTATTTCTCATGGGAATTAGGCATTTTTTTGGTCATTTCAAGTTCCTATGGGAGTTAGGCATTGTTTTTGGACTTTTTGGACTGATTTTGTCGAATTTTAAATCCCATAGGGATTTATCATTGTTCACGGTCATTTTGGACTGTTTTTATTAATTTTGAATTCCCATGGGAATTTGGCATTGTTTTTGGTTATATAGGATTGTTATTGTTAATTTTGAATTCCCATGGTAATTAGGCATTGTTTTTGGTAATTTCAAGTTCCTATGGGAGTTAGGCATTGTTTTTGGACTTTTCGGACAGATTTTGTTGAATTTTAAATCCCATAGGGATTTATAATTGTTCACGGTCATTTTGGACTGTTTTTATTAATTTTGAATTCCCATGGGAATTTGGCATTGTTTTTGGTTATATAGGATTGTTATTGTTAATTTTGAATTCCCATGGTAATTAGGCATTGTTTTTGGTAATTTCAAGTTCCTATGGGAGTTAGGCATTGTTTTTGGACTTTTTGGACAGATTTTGTCGAATTTTAAATCCCTTGGGGATTTATCATTGTTCACGGTCATTTTGGACTGTTTTTATTATTTTTGAAGTCCCATGGGAATTACGCATTGTTTTTGACTATTTAGGACTGTTATTGTTAATTTTGAATTCCCATGGTAATTAGGCATTGTTTTTGGTAATTTCAAGTTCCTATGGGAGTTAGGCATTGTTTTTGGACTTTTCGGACAGATTTTGTCGAATTTTAAATCCCTTGGGGATTTATCATTGTTCACGGTCATTTTGGACTGTTTTTATTATTTTTGAAGTCCCATGGGAATTAGGCATTGTTTTTGACTATTTAGGACTGTTATTGTTAATTTTGAATTCCCATGGGATTTAGACATTGTTTTTCGTTATTTAGGACTGTTATTGTTAATTTTTATTTCCTATTGGAGTTTGGCATTGTTTGTGGTCATTTTAGACTTTTTTTGTCAAATTTGGATTCCCATGGGAATTAGGCATTGATTTTAATAATTTTGAGTTCCTATGTGAAATAGGCATTGTTCATGGTCATTTTAGACTGTTTTTGTTAAATCTGAATTCCCTTGGGGATTAGGCATTGTTTATGGTCATTTGGGACTGATTTTGTCAAATTTGAATTGTCATAGGAATTAAGCATTGTTCTTGGTCATTTAGGACTGTTTTTACTAATTTTGAATTCCCATGGAATTTAGGCATTGTTTTAGGTTATTTAGGACTGTTATTGTTAATATTCATTTCCTATAGGAGTTTGGCATTGTTTGTGGTCATTCTAGACTTTTTTTGTCAAATTTGAATTTTCATTAGAATTAGGCATTGTTTTTGATCATTTCAAGTTCCTATGGGAATTTAGCATTGTTTTTGGACTTTTTGGACTGATTTTGTCGAAATTGAAATCCCATAGGGATTTATCATTGTTCACGGTCATTTTGGTCTGTTTTTGTCACATTTGAATTCCTATGGGAATTAGGCATTGTTTTTGGTCATTTCAAGTTCCTATGGGAATTAAGCATTGTTTTCATTCATTTAGGACTGATTTTGTCTAGTTTGAATTCCCATGTGAATTTATCATTGTTCTCGGTCATTTTCGACTGTTTTTGTCAAATTTTAATTCTCATGGGAATTAGGCATTTTTTTGGTCATTTCAAGTTCTTATGGGAGTTAGGCATTGTATTTGGACTTTTTGGACTGATTTTGTCGAATTTTCAATAACCATAGGGATTTATCATTGTTCACGGTCATTTTGAACTGTTTTTATTAATTTTGAATTCCCATGGGAATTTGGCATTGTTTTTGGTTATATAGGATTGTTATTGTTAATTTTGAATTCCCATTGTAATTAGGCATTGTTTTTGGTAATTTCAAGTTCCTATGGGAGTTAGGCATTGTTTTTGGACTTTTCGGACATATTTTGTCGAATTTTAAATCCCTTGGGGATTTATCATTGTTCACGGTCATTTTGGACTCTTTTTATTATTTTTGAAGTCCTATGGGAATTAGGCATTGTTTTTGACTATTTAGGACTGTTATTGTTAATTTTGAATTCCCATGGGATTTTGACATTGTTTTTCGTTATTTAGGATTGTTATTGTTAATTTTTATTTCCTATGGGAGTTTGGCATTGTTTGTGGTCATTTTAGACTTTTTTTGTCAAATTTGAATTCTCATGGGAATTAGGCATTGTTTTTGATCATTTAGGACTGTTATTGTTAATTTTTATTTCCTATTGGAGTTTGGCATTGTTTGTGGTCATTTTAGACTTTTTTTGTCAAATTTGGATTCCCATGGGAATTAGGCATTGATTTTAATAATTTTGAGTTCCTATGGGAATTTAGCATTGTTTTTTGACTTTTTGGACAGATTTTGTCGAAATTGAATCCCATGGGGATTTATCCTTTTTCGCGGTCATTTTGGACTGTTTTTGTCAAATTTAAATTCTCATGGGAATTAGGCATTGTTTTTGGTCATTTAGGACTGTTTTTATTAATTTTGAATTCCTATGGGAATTAGGCATTGTTTTTGGTCATTTCAAGTTCCTATGGGAATTAAGCATTGTTTTTGGTCATTTAGGAATGATTTTGTCTAGTTTGAATTCCCATGGAAATTTATCATTGTTTTCGGTCATTTTGGACTGTTTTTGTCAAATCTGAATTCCCTTGGAAATTAGGCATTGTTCTTGGTCATTTAGGACTGTTTTTGTTAGTTTTGAATTCCCATGGGAATTAGGCATTGTTTATTGTCATTTAAGACTGTTTTTATTAATTTAGAATTCCCATGGGAATTGGGCATTGTTTTTGGTTATTTAGGACTGTTACTGTTAATTTTGAATTCCAATGGGATTTAAGCATTGTTATTGGTTATTTAGGACTGTTATTGTTAATTTTGAATTCCCATGTTAATTAGGCGTTGTTTTTGGTAATTTTGAGATCCTATGGGAAATAGGCATTGTTCATGGTCATTTTGGACTGTTTTTGTTAAATCTGAATTCCCTTGGGAATTAAGCATTGTTTATGGTCATTTAGGACTGTTTTTATTAATATTGAATTCCCATGGGAATTAGGCATTGTTTTTGGTTATTTAGGACTGTTATTGTTAATTTTGACTTTCCATGGGATTTAAGCATTGTTTTTGGTTATTTAGGATTGTTATCGATAATTTTGAATTACCATGGTAATTAGGCATTGTTTTTGGTAATTTTGAGATCCTATGGGAAATAGGCATTGGTCATGGTCATTTTGGACTGTTTTTGTCAAATCTGAATTCCCTTGGGAATTAGGCATTGTTTATGGTCATTTCGGACTGATTTTATTAATTTTGAATTCCCATGGGAATTACGCATTGTTTTTGGTCATTTAGAACTGTTTTTATTAATTTTGAATTCCTATGGGAATTAAGCATTGTTTTCGTTCATTTAGGACTGATTTTGTCTAGTTTGAATTCCCATTGGAATTTATCATTGTTCTCGGTCATTTTGGACTGTTTTTGTCAAATCTGAATTCCCTTGGGAGTTAGGCATTGTTTATGGTCATTTAGGACTGATTTTATTAATTTTGAATTCCCATTGGAATTAGGCATTGTTTTTGGTTATTTAGGACTGTTATTGTTAATTTTGAATTCCCATGGGAATTAGGCATTGTTTTTGGTTATTTAGGATTGTTATCGATAATTTTGAATTACCATGGTAATTAGGCATTGTTTTTGGTAATTTTGAGATCCTATGGGAAATAGGCATTGGTCATGGTCATTTTGGACTGTTTTTGTTAAATCTGAATTCCCTTGGGAATTAGGCATTGTTTTTGGTCATTTAGGACTGTTTTTATTAATTTTGAATTCCCATGGGAATTAGGCATTGTTTTTGGTTATTTAGGACTGTTATTGTTAATTTTGACTTCCCATGGGATTTAAGCATTGTTTTTGGTTACTTAGGACTGTTATTGTTAATTTTTATTTTTTATGGGAATTAGGCAATGTTTTTGGTCATTTTAAGCTCGTATGGGAATTAGGCATTTTTCTTGGTCATTTCAAGTTCCTATGGTAGTTAGGTATTGTTTTTGGATTTTTTGGACTGATTTTGTCGAATTTCAAATCCCAAGAGGATTTATCATTGTTCACGGTCATTTTGGAATGTTTTTGTCAAATTTGAATTCTCATGGGAATTAGGCATTGTTTTTGGTCATTTAGGACTATTTTTGTCAATTAGGTCATTGTCATTGTTTTTGGTCAATTGGGACTGATTTTGTCTAGTTTGAATTCCCATGGGAATTTATCATTGTTCTCGGTCATTTTGGACTGTTTTTGTCAAATCTGAATTCCCTTGGGAGTTAGGCATTGTTTATGGTCATTTAGGACTGTTTTTAATAATTTTGAATTCCTATGGGAATTAGGCATTGTTTTTGGTCATTTCAAGTTCCTATGGGAATTAAGCATTGTTTTTGGTCATTTAGGAATGATTTTGTCTAGTTTGAATTCCCATGGAAATTTATCATTGTTTTCGGTCATTTTGGACTGTTTTTGTCAAATCTGAATTCCCTTGGAAATTAGGCATTGTTCTTGGTCATTTAGGACTGTTTTTGTTAGTTTTGAATTCCCATGGGAATTAGGCATTGTTTTTGGTTATTTAGGATTGTTATTGATAATTTTGAATTCCCATGGTAATTAGGCATTGTTTTTGGTAATTTTGAGTTCCTATGGGAAATAGGCATTGTTCATGGTCATTTTGGACTGTTTTTGTTGAATCTGAATTCCCTTGGGAATTATGCATTGTTTATTGTCATTTAAGACTGTTTTTATTAATTTAGAATTCCCATGGGAATTGGGCATTGTTTTTGGTTATTTAGGACTGTTACTGTTAATTTTGAATTCCAATGAGATTTAAGCATTGTTATTGGTTATTTAGGACTGTTATTGTTAATTTTGAATTCCCATGTTAATTAGGCATTGTTTTTGGTAATTTTGAGATCCTATGGGAAATGGGCATTGTTCATGGTCATTTTGGACTGTTTTTGTTAAATCTGAATTCCCTTGGGAATTAGGCATTGTTTATGGTCCTTTAGGACTGTTTTTATTAATTTTGACTTTCCATGGGATTTAAGCATTGTTTTTGGTTATTTAGGACTGTTATTGTTAATTTTTATTTCCTATGGGAATTAGGCAATGTTTTTGGTCATTTTAAGCTCGTATGGGAATTAGGCATTTTCTTGGTCATTTCAAGTTCCTATGGGAATTTAGCATTGTTTTTGAACTTTTTGGACTGATTTTGTCGAAATTGAAATCCCATAGGGATCAATGTTCGCGGTCATTTTGGACTGTTTTTGTCAAATTTGAAGCTCGTATGGGAATTAGGCATTTTTCTTGGTCATTTCAAGTTCCTATGGTAGTTAGGTATTGTTTTTGGATTTTTTGGACTGATTTTGTCGAATTTCAAATCCCAAGGGGATTTATCATTGTTCACGGTCATTTTGGAATGTTTTTTTTTAAATTTGAATTTTCATGGGAATTAGGCATTGTTTTTGGTCATTTAGGACTATTTTTGTCAATTAGGTCATTGTCATTGTTTTTGGTCAATTAGGACTGATTTTGTCTAGTTTGAATTCGCATGGGAATTTATCATTGTTCTCGGTCATTTTCGACTGTTGTTGTCAAATTTGAATTATCATGGGAATTAGGCATTTTTTTGGTCATTACAAGTTCCTATGGGAGTTAGGCATTGTTTTTGGACTTTTTGGACTGATTTTGTCGAATTTTAAATCCCATAGGGATTTATCATTGTTCACGGTCATTTTGGACTGTTTTTATTAATTTTGAATTCCTATGAGAATTAGGCATTGTTTTTGGTTATATAGGATTGTTATTGTTAATTTTGAATTCCCATGGTAATTAGGCATTGTTTTTGGTAATTTCAAGTTCCTATGGGAGTTAAGCATTGTTTTCGGAATTTTTGGACAGATTTTGTCGAATTTTAAATTCTTTGGAGATTTATCATTGTTCACGGTCATTTTGGACCGGTTTATTTTATTTTGAAGTCCCATGGGAATTAGGCATTGTTTTTGACTATTTAGGACTGTTATTGTTAATTTTGAATTCCCATGGGATTTAGGCATTGTTTTTGGTTATTTAGGACTGTTATTGTTAATTTTATTTCCTATGGGAGTTTGGCATTGTTTTTGACTATTTAGGACTGTTATTGTTAATTTTGAATTCCCATGGGATTTAGGCATTGTTTTTGGTTATTTAGGACTGTTATTGTTAATTTTTATTTCCTATGGGAGTTTGACATTGTTTGTGGGCATTTTAGACTTTTTTTGTCAAATTTGAATTCTCAAGGGAATTAGGCATTGTTTTTGGGCATTTAAGACTGTTTTTATTAATTTTGGATTCCCATGGGAATTAGGCATTGATTTTAATAATTTTGAGTTCCTATGGGAAATAGGCATTGTTTTTGGTCATTTCAAGTTCCTATGAGAATTTAGCATTGTTTTTGGACTTTTTGGACTGATTTTGTCGAAATTGAAATCCCATAGGGATTTATCATTGTTCGCGGTCATTTTGTACTGTTTTTGTCAAATTTGAATTCTCATGGGAATTAGACATTGTTTTTGGTTATTTAGGACTGTTATTGTTAATTTTGGATTCCCATGGGAATTAGGCATTGTTTTTGGTCATTTAGGACTGTTTTTATTAATTTTGAATTCCTATGAGAATTAGGCATTGTTTTTGATCATTTCAAGTTCCTATGGGAATTTAGCATTGTTTTTGGACTTTTTGGACTGATTTTGTCGAAATTGAAATCCCATAGGGATTTATCATTGTTCGCGGTCATTTTGGACTGTTTTGGTCAAATTTGAATTCTCATGGGAATTAGACATTGTTTTTGGTTATTTAGGACTGTTATTGTTAATTTTGGATTCCCATGGGAATTAGGCATTGTTTTTGGTCATTTAGGACTGTTTTTATTAATTTTGAATTCCTATGGGAATTAGGCATTGTTTTTGGTCATTTCAAGTTCCTATGAGAATTAAGCATTGTTTTCGTTCATTTAGGACTGATTTTGTCTAGTTTGAATTCCCATGGGAATTTATCATTGTTCTCGGTCATTTTGGACTGTTTTTGTCAAATCTGAATTCCCTTGGGGATTTATCATTGTTCACGGTCATTTTGGACTGTTTTTATTATTTTTGAAGTCCCATGGGAATTAGGCATTGTTTTTGACTATTTAGGACTGTTATTGTTAATTTTGAATTCCCATGGTAATTAGGCATTGTTTTTGGTAATTTCAAGTTCCTATGGGAGTTAGGCATTGTTTTTGGACTTTTCGGACAGATTTTGTCGAATTTTAAATCCCTTGGGGATTTATCATTGTTCACGGTCATTTTGGACTGTTTTTATTATTTTTGAAGTCCCATGGAAATTAGGCATTGTTTTTGACTATTTAGGACTGTTATTGTTAATTTTGAATTCCCATGGGATTTAGACATTGTTTTTCGTTATTTAGGACTGTTATTGTTAATTTTTATTTCCTATTGGAGTTTGGCATTGTTCATGGTCATTTTAGACTGTTTTTGTTAAATCTGAATTCCCTTGGGGATTAGGCATTGTTTATGGTCATTTGGGACTGATTTTGTCAAATTTGAATTGTCATAGGAATTAGGCATTGTTCTTGGTCATTTAGGACTGTTTTTACTAATTATGAATTCCCATGGAATTTAGGCATTGTTTTAGGTTATTTAGGACTGTTATTGTTAATTTTCATTTCCTATAGGAGTTTGGCATTGGTTGTGGTCATTTTAGACTTTTTTTGTCAAATTTGAATTTTCATTAGAATTAGGCATTGTTTTTGATCATTTCAAGTTCCTATGGGAATTTAGCATTGTTTTTGGACTTTTTGGACTGATTTTGTCGAAATTGAAATCCCATAGGGATTTATCATTGTTCGCGGTCATTTTGGTCTGTTTTTGTCACATTTGAATTCCTATGGGAATTAGGCATTGTTTTTGGTCATTTCAAGTTCCTATGGGAATTAAGCATTGTTTTCATTCATTTAGGACTGATTTTGTCTAGTTTGAATTCCCATGTGAATTTATCATTGTTCTCTGTCATTTTCGACTGTTTTTGTCAAATTTTAATTCTCATGGGAATTAGGCATTTTTTGGTCATTTCAAGTTCTTATGGGAGTTAGGCATTGTATTTGGACTTTTTGGACTGATTTTGTCGAATTTTCAATCCCATAGGGATTTATCATTTTTCACGGTCATTTTGGACTGTTTTTATTATTTTTGAAGTCCTATGGGAATTAGGCATTGTTTTTGGTTATATAGGATTGTTATTGTTAATTTTGAATTCCCATTGTAATTAGGCATTGTTTTTGGTAATTTCAAGTTCCTATGGGAGTTAGGCATTGTTTTTGGACTTTTCGGACATATTTTGTCGAATTTTAAATCCCTTGGGGATTTATCATTGTTCACGGTCATTTTGGACTGTTTTTATTATTTTTGAAGTCCTATGGGAATTAGGCATTGTTTTTGACTATTTAGGACTGTTATTGTTAATTTTGAATTCCCATGGGATTTAGACATTGTTTTTCGTTATTTAGGACTGTTATTGTTAATTTTTATTTCCTATGGGAGTTTGGCATTGTTTGTGGTCATTTTAGACTTTTTTTGTCAAATTTGAATTCTCATGGGAATTAGGCATTGTTTTTGGTCATTTAGGACTGTTATTGTTAATTTTTATTTCCTATTGGAGTTTGGCATTGTTTGTGGTCATTTTAGACTTTTTTTGTCAAATTTGGATTCCCATGGGAATTAGGCATTGATTTTAATAATTTTGAGTTCCTATGGGAATTTAGCATTGTTTTTTGACTTTTTGGACAGATTTTGTCGAAATTGAATCCCATGGGGATTTATCCTTTTTCGCGGTCATTTTGGACTGTTTTTGTCAAATTTAAATTCTCATGGGAATTAAGCATTGTTTTTGGTCATTTAGGACTGTTTTTATTAATTTTGAATTCCTATGGGAATTAGGCATTGTTTTTGGTCATTTCAAGTTCCTGTGGGAATTAAGCATTGTTTTTGGTCATTTAGGAATGATTTTGTCTAGTTTGAATTCCCATGGAAATTTATCATTGTTTTCGGTCATTTTGGACTGTTTTTGTCAAATCTGACTTCCCTTGGAAATTAGGCATTGTTCTTGGTCATTTAGGACTGTTTTTGTTAGTTTTGAATTCCCATGGGAATTAGGCATTGTTTTTGGTTATTTAGGATTGTTATTGATAATTTTGAATTCCCATGGTAATTAGACATTGTTTTTGGTAATTTTGAGTTCCTATGGGAAATAGGCATTGTTCATGGTCATTTTGGACTGTTTTTGTTGAATCTGAATTCCCTTGGGAATTATGCATTGTTTATTGTCATTTAAGACTGTTTTTATTAATTTAGAATTCCCATGGGAATTGGGCATTGTTTTTGGTTATTTAGGACTGTTACTGTTAATTTTGAATTCCAATGAGATTTAAGCATTGTTATTGGTTATTTAGGACTGTTATTGTTAATTTTGAATTCCCATGTTAATTAGGCATTGTTTTTGGTAATTTTGAGATCCTATGGGAAATGGGCATTGTTCATGGTCATTTTGGACTGTTTTTGTTAAATCTGAATTCCCTTGGGAATTAGGCATTGTTTATGGTCATTTAGGACTGTTTTTATTAATTTTGAATTCCCATGGGAGTTAGGCATTGTTTTTGGTTATTTAGGACTGTTATTGTTAATTTTGACTTTCCATGGGATTTAAGCATTGTTTTTGGTTATTTAGGACTGTTATTGTTAATTTTTATTTCCTATGGGAATTAGGCAATGTTTTTGGTCATTTTAAGCTCGTATGGGAATTAGGCATTTTTCTTGGTCATTTCAAGTTCCTATGGGAATTTAGCATTGTTTTTGAACTTTTTGGACTGATTTTGTCGAAATTGAAATCCCATAGGGATTTATCAATGTTCGCGGTCATTTTGGACTGTTTTTGTCAAATTTGAAGCTCGTATGGGAATTAGGCATTTTTCTTGGTCATTTCAAGTTCCTATGGTAGTTAGGTATTGTTTTTGGATTTTTTGGACTGATTTTGTCGAATTTCAAATCCCAAGGGGATTTATCATTGTTCACGGTCATTTTGGAATGTTTTTTTTTAAATTTGAATTTTCATGGGAATTAGGCATTGTTTTTGGTCATTTAGGACTATTTTTGTCAATTAGGTCATTGTCATTGTTTTTGGTCAATTAGGACTGATTTTGTCTAGTTTGAATTCGCATGGGAATTTATCATTGTTCTCGGTCATTTTCGACTGTTGTTGTCAAATTTGAATTATCATGGGAATTAGGCATTTTTTTGGTCATTACAAGTTCCTATGGGAGTTAGGCATTGTTTTTGGACTTTTTGGACTGATTTTGACGAATTTTAAATCCCATAGGGATTTATCATTGTTCACGGTCATTTTGGACTGTTTTTATTAATTTTGAATTCCTATGAGAATTAGGCATTGTTTTTGGTTATATAGGATTGTTATTGTTAATTTTGAATTCCCATGGTAATTAGGCATTGTTTTTGGTAATTTCAAGTTCCTATGGGAGTTAAGCATTGTTTTCGGAATTTTTGGACAGATTTTGTCGAATTTTAAATTCCTTGGAGATTTATCATTGTTCACGGTCATTTTGGACCGGTTTATTTTATTTTGAAGTCCCATGGGAATTAGGCATTGTTTTTGACTATTTAGGACTGTTATTGTTAATTTTGAATTCCCATGGGATTTAGGCATTGTTTTTGGTTATTTAGGACTGTTATTGTTAATTTTATTTCCTATGGGAGTTTGGCATTGTTTTTGACTATTTAGGACTGTTATTGTTAATTTTGAATTCCCATGGGATTTAGGCATGGTTTTTGGTTATTTAGGACTGTTATTGTTAATTTTTATTTCCTATGGGAGTTTGGCATTGTTTGTGGTCATTTTAGACTTTTTTTGTCAAATTTGAATTCTCAAGGGAATTAGGCATTGTTTTGGGGCATTTAAGACTGTTTTTATTAATTTTGGATTCCCATGGGAATTAGGCATTGATTTTAATAATTTTGAGTTCCTATGGGAAATAGGCATTGTTTTTGGTCATTTCAAGTTCCTATGAGAATTTAGCATTGTTTTTGGACTTTTTGAACTGATTTTGTCGAAATTGAAATCCCATAGGGATTTATCATTGTTCGCGGTCATTTTGTACTGTTTTTGTCAAATTTGAATTCTCATGGGAATTAGACATTGTTTTTGGTTATTTAGGACTGTTATTGTTAATTTTGGATTCCCATGGGAATTAGGCATTGTTTTTGGTCATTTAGGACTGTTTTTATTAATTTTGAATTCCTATGGGAATTAGGCATTGTTTTTGGTCATTTCAAGTTCCTATGAGAATTAAGCATTGTTTTCGTTCATTTAGGACTGATTTTGTCTAGTTTGAATTCCCATGGGAATTTATCATTGTTCTCGGTCATTTTGGACTGTTTTTGTCAAATCTGAACTCCCTTGGGAATTAGGCATTGTTTATGGTCATTTGGGACTGATTTTATTAATTTTGAATTCCCATGGGAATTAGGCATTGTTCGTGGTCATTTTGGACAATTTTTGTCAAATTTGAATTCTCATGGGAATTAGGCATTGTTTTTGGTCATTTCAAGTTCCTATGGGAATTTAGCATTGTTTTTGGACTTTTTGGACTGATTTTGTCGAAATTGAATCCCATGGGGATTTATCCTTTTTCGCGGTCATTTTGGACTGTTTTTGTCAAATTTAAATTCTCATGGGAATAAGGCATTGTTTTTGGTCATTTAGGACTGTTTTTATTAATTTTGAATTCCTATGGCAATTAGGCATTGTTTTTGGTCATTTCAAGTTCATATGGGAATTAAGCATTGTTTTTGGTCATTTAGGAATGATTTTGTCTAGTTTGAATTCCCATGGGAATTTATCATTGTTCTCGGTCATTTTGGACTGTTTTTGTCAAATCTGAATTCCCTTGGAAATTAGGCATTGTTTATGGTCATTTAGGATTGATTTTGTAAAAGTTGAATTGTCATAGGAATTAGTCATTGTTCTTGGTTATTTAGGATTGTTATTGATAATTTTGAATTCCCATGGTAATTACGCATTGTTTTTGGTAATTTTGAGTTCCTATGGGAAATAGGCATTGTTCATGGTCATTTTGGACTGTTTTTGTTGAATTTGAATTCCCATGGGAATTAGGCATTGTTTTTGGTTATTTAGGATTGTTATTGATAATTTTGAATTCCCATGGTAATTACGCATTGTTTTTGGTAATTTTGAGTTCCTATGGGAAATAGGCATTGTTCATGGTCATTTTGGACTGTTTTTGTTGAATTTGAATTCCCTTGGGAATTATGCATTGTTTATTGTCATTTAAGACTGTTTTTATTAATTTAGAATTCCCATGGGAATTGGGCATTGTTTTTGGTTATTTAGGACTGTTACTGTTAATTTTGAATTCCAATGGGATTTAAGCATTGTTATTTGTTATTTAGGACTGTTATTGTTAATTTTGAATTCCCATGTTAATTAGGCATTGTCTTTGGTAATTTTGAGATCCTATGGGAAATAGGCATTGTTCATGGTCATTTTGGACTGTTTTTGTTAAATCTGAATTCCCTTGGGAATTAGGCATTGTTTATGGTCATTTAGGACTGTTTTTATTAATTTTGAATTCCCATGGGAATTAGGCATTGTTTTTGGTTATTTAGGACTGTTATTGTTAATTTTGACGTTCCATGGGATTTAAGCATTGTTTTTGGTTATTTAGGACTGTTATTGTTAATTTTTATTTCCTATGGGAATTAGGCAATGTTTTTGGTCATTTTAAGCTCGTATGGGAATTAGGCATTTTTCTTGGTCATTTCAAGTTCCTATGGGAATTTAGCATTGTTTTTGAACTTTTTGGACTGATTTTGTCGAAATTGAAATCCCATAGGGATTTATCAATGTTCGCGGTCATTTTGGACTGTTTTTGTCAAATTTGAATTCCTATGGGAATTAGGCATTGTTTTTGGTCATTTCAAGTTCCTATGGGAATTAAGCATTGTTTTCGTTCATTTAGGACTGATTTTGTCTAGTTTGAATTCCCATGGGAATTTATCATTGTTCTCGGTCATTTTGGACTGTTTTTGTCAAATCTGAATTCCCTTGGGAATTAGGCATTGTTTATGGTCTTTTCGGACTGATTTTATTAATTTTGAATTCCCATGGGAATTACGCATTGTTTTTGGTCATTTAGAACTGTTTTTATTAATTTTGAATTCCTATGGGAATTAAGCATTGTATTCGTTCATTTAGGACTGATTTTGTCTAGTTTGAATTCCCATGGGAATTTATCATTGTTGTCGGTCATTTTGGACTGTTTTTGTCAAATCTGAATTCCCTTGGGAGTTAGGCATTGTTTATGGTCATTTAGGACTGATTTTATTAATTTTGAATTCCCATTGGAATTAGGCATTGTTTTTGGTTATTTAGGACTGTTATTGTTAATTTTGAATTCCCATGGGAATTAGGCATTGTTTTTGGTTATTTAGGATTGTTATCGATAATTTTGAATTACCATGGTAATTAGGCATTGTTTTTGGTAATTTTGAGATCCTATGGGAAATAGGCATTGGTCATGGTCATTTTGGACTGTTTTTGTTAAATCTGAATTCCCTTGGGAATTAGGCATTGTTTATGGTCATTTAGGACTGTTTTTATTAATTTTGAATTCCCATGGGAATTAGGCATTGTTTTTGGTTATTTAGGACTGTTATTGTTAATTTTGACTTCCCATGGGATTTAAGCATTGTTTTTGGTTACTTAGGACTGTTATTGTTAATTTTTATTTTTTATGGGAATTAGGCAATGTTTTTGGTCATTTTAAGCTCGTATGGGAATTAGGCATTTTTCTTGGTCATTTCAAGTTCCTATGGTAGTTAGGTATTGTTTTTGGATTTTTCGGACTGATTTTGTCGAATTTCAAATCCCAAGAGGATTTATCATTGTTCACTGTCATTTTGGAATGTTTTTGTCAAATTTGAATTCTCATGGGAATTAGGCATTGTTTTTGGTCATTTAGGACTATTTTTGTCAATTAGGTCATTGTCATTGTTTTTGGTCAATTGGGACTGATTTTGTCTAGTTTGAATTCCCATGGGAATTTATCATTGTTCTCGGTCATTTTCGACTGTTTTTGTCAAATTTTAATTCTCATGGGAATTAGGCATTTTTTTGGTCATTTCAAGTTCCTATAAGAGTTAGGCATTGTTTTTGGACTTTTTGGACTGATTTTGTCGAATTTTAAATCCCATAGGGATTTATCATTGTTCACGGTCATTTTGGACTGTTTTTATTAATTTTGAATTCCCATGGGAATTTGGCATTGTTTTTGGTTATATAGGATTGTTATTGTTAATTTTGAATTCCCATGGTAAATAGGCATTGTTTTTGGTAATTTCAAGTTCCTATGGGAGTTAGGCATTGTTTTTGGACTTTTCGGACAGATTTTGTTGAATTTTAAATCCCATAGGGATTTATAATTGTTCACGGTCATTTTGGACTGTTTTTATTAATTTTGAATTCCCATGGGAATTTGGCATTGTTTTTGGTTATATAGGATTGTTATTGTTAATTTTGAATTCCCATGGTAATTAGGCATTGTTTTTGGTAATTTCAAGTTCCTATGGGAGTTAGGCATTGTTTTTGGACTTTTTGGACAGATTTTGTCGAATTTTAAATCCCTTGGGGATTTATCATTGTTCACGGTCATTTTGGACTGTATTTATTATTTTTGAAGTCCCATGGGAATTAGGCATTGTTTTTGACTATTTAGGACTGTTATTGTTAATTTTGAATTCCCATGGTAATTAGGCATTGTTTTTGGTAATTTCAAGTTCCTATGGGAGTTAGGCATTGTTCATGGTCATTTTGGACTGTTTTTGTTAAATCTGAATTCCCTTGGGAATTAGGCATTGTTTATGGTCATTTAGGACTGTTTTTATTAATTTTGAATTCCCATGGGAATTAGGCATTGTTTTTGGTTATTTAGGACTGTTATTGTTAATTTTGACGTTCCATGGGATTTAAGCATTGTTTTTGGTTATTTAGGACTGTTATTGTTAATTTTTATTTCCTATGGGAATTAGGCAATGTTTTTGGTCATTTTAAGCTCGTATGGGAATTAGGCATTTTTCTTGGTCATTTCAAGTTCCTATGGGAATTTAGCATTGTTTTTGAACTTTTTGGACTGATTTTGTCGAAATTGAAATCCCATAGGGATTTATCAATGTTCGCGGTCATTTTGGACTGTTTTTGTCAAATTTGAATTCCTATGGGAATTAGGCATTGTTTTTGGTCATTTCAAGTTCCTATGGGAATTAAGCATTGTTTTCGTTCATTTAGGACTGATTTTGTCTAGTTTGAATTCCCATGGGAATTTATCATTGTTCTCGGTCATTTTGGACTGTTTTTGTCAAATCTGAATTCCCTTGGGAATTAGGCATTGTTTATGGTCTTTTCGGACTGATTTTATTAATTTTGAATTCCCATGGGAATTACGCATTGTTTTTGGTCATTTAGAACTGTTTTTATTAATTTTGAATTCCTATGGGAATTAAGCATTGTATTCGTTCATTTTGGACTGATTTTGTCTAGTTTGAATTCCCATGGGAATTTATCATTGTTGTCGGTCATTTTGGACTGTTTTTGTCAAATCTGAATTCCCTTGGGAGTTAGGCATTGTTTATGGTCATTTAGGACTGATTTTATTAATTTTGAATTCCCATTGGAATTAGGCATTGTTTTTGGTTATTTAGGACTGTTATTGTTAATTTTGAATTCCCATGGGAATTAGGCATTGTTTTTGGTTATTTAGGATTGTTATCGATAATTTTGAATTACCATGGTAATTAGGCATTGTTTTTGGTAATTTTGAGATCCTATGGGAAATAGGCATTGGTCATGGTCATTTTGGACTGTTTTTGTTAAATCTGAATTCCCTTGGGAATTAGGCATTGTTTATGGTCATTTAGGACTGTTTTTATTAATTTTGAATTCCCATGGGAATTAGGCATTGTTTTTGGTTATTTAGGACTGTTATTGTTAATTTTGACTTCCCATGGGATTTAAGCATTGTTTTTGGTTACTTAGGACTGTTATTGTTAATTTTTATTTTTTATGGGAATTAGGCAATGTTTTTGGTCATTTTAAGCTCGTATGGGAATTAGGCATTTTTCTTGGTCATTTCAAGTTCCTATGGTAGTTAGGTATTGTTTTTGGATTTTTCGGACTGATTTTGTCGAATTTCAAATCCCAAGAGGATTTATCATTGTTCACTGTCATTTTGGAATGTTTTTGTCAAATTTGAATTCTCATGGGAATTAGGCATTGTTTTTGGTCATTTAGGACTATTTTTGTCAATTAGGTCATTGTCATTGTTTTTGGTCAATTGGGACTGATTTTGTCTAGTTTGAATTCCCATGGGAATTTATCATTGTTCTCGGTCATTTTCGACTGTTTTTGTCAAATTTTAATTCTCATGGGAATTAGGCATTTTTTTGGTCATTTCAAGTTCCTATAAGAGTTAGGCATTGTTTTTGGACTTTTTGGACTGATTTTGTCGAATTTTAAATCCCATAGGGATTTATCATTGTTCACGGTCATTTTGGACTGTTTTTATTAATTTTGAATTCCCATGGGAATTTGGCATTGTTTTTGGTTATATAGGATTGTTATTGTTAATTTTGAATTCCCATGGTAAATAGGCATTGTTTTTGGTAATTTCAAGTTCCTATGGGAGTTAGGCATTGTTTTTGGACTTTTCGGACAGATTTTGTTGAATTTTAAATCCCATAGGGATTTATAATTGTTCACGGTCATTTTGGACTGTTTTTATTAATTTTGAATTCCCATGGGAATTTGGCATTGTTTTTGGTTATATAGGATTGTTATTGTTAATTTTGAATTCCCATGGTAATTAGGCATTGTTTTTGGTAATTTCAAGTTCCTATGGGAGTTAGGCATTGTTTTTGGACTTTTTGGACAGATTTTGTCGAATTTTAAATCCCTTGGGGATTTATCATTGTTCACGGTCATTTTGGACTGTATTTATTATTTTTGAAGTCCCATGGGAATTAGGCATTGTTTTTGACTATTTAGGACTGTTATTGTTAATTTTGAATTCCCATGGTAATTAGGCATTGTTTTTGGTAATTTCAAGTTCCTATGGGAGTTAGGCATTGTTTTTGGACTTTTCGGACAGATTTTGTCGAATTTTAAATCCCTTGGGGATTTATCATTGTTCACGGTCATTTTGGACTGTTTTTATTATTTTTGAAGTCCCATGGGAATTAAGCATTGTTTTTGACTATTTAGGACTGTTATTGTTAATTTTGAATTCCCATGGGATTTAGACATTGTTTTTCGTTATTTAGGACTGTTATTGTTAATTTTTATTTCCTATTGGAGTTTGGCATTGTTTGTGGTCATTTTAGACTTTTTTTGTCAAATTTGGATTCCCATGGGAATTAGGCATTGATTTTAATAATTTTGAGTTCCTATGTGAAATAGGCATTGTTCATGGTCATTTTAGACTGTTTTTGTTAAATCTGAATTCCCTTGGGGATTAGGCATTGTTTATGGTCATTTGGGACTGATTTTGTCAAATTTGAATTGTCATAGGAATTAGGCATTGTTCTTGGTCATTTAGGACTGTTTTTACTAATTATGAATTCCCATGGAATTTAGGCATTGTTTTAGGTTATTTAGGACTGTTATTGTTAATTTTCATTTCCTATAGGAGTTTGGCATTGGTTGTGGTCATTTTAGACTTTTTTTGTCAAATTTGAATTTTCATTAGAATTAGGCATTGTTTTTGATCATTTCAAGTTCCTGTGGGAATTTAGCATTGTTTTTGGACTTTTTGGACTGATTTTGTCGAAATTGAAATCCCATAGGGATTTATCATTGTTCGCGGTCATTTTGGTCTGTTTTTGTCACATTTGAATTCCTATGGGAATTAGGCATTGTTTTTGGTCATTTCAAGTTCCTATGGGAATTAAGCATTGTTTTCATTCATTTAGGACTGATTTTGTCTAGTTTGAATTCCCATGTGAATTTATCATTGTTCTCGGTCATTTTCGACTGTTTTTGTCAAATTTTAATTCTCATGGGAATTAGGCATTTTTTTGGTCATTTCAAGTTCTTATGGGAGTTACGCATTGTATTTGGACTTTTTGGACTGATTTTGTCGAATTTTCAATCCCATAGGGATTTATCATTGTTCACGGTCATTTTGGACTGTTTTTATTAAATTTGAATTCCCATGGGAATTTGGCATTGTTTTTGGTTATATAGGATTGTTATTGTTAATTTTGAATTCCCATTGTAATTAGGCATTGTTTTTGGTAATTTCAAGTTCCTATGGGAGTTAGGCATTGTTTTTGGACTTTTCGGACATATTTTGTCGAATTTTGAATCCCTTGGGGATTTATCATTGTTCACGGTCATTTTGGACTGTTTTTATTATTTTTGAAGTCCCATGGGAATTAGGCATTGTTTTTGACTATTTAGGACTGTTATTGTTAATTTTGAATTCCCATGGGAATTTATCATTGTTCTCGGTCATTTTCGACTGTTTTTGTCAAATTTTAATTCTCATGGGAATTAGGCATTTTTTTGGTCATTTCAAGTTCCTATGGGAGTTAGGCATTGTTTTTGGACTTTTTGGACTGATTTTGTCGAAATTGAAATCCCATAGGGATTTATCATTGTTCGCGGTCATTTTGTACTGTTTTTGTCAAATTTGAATTCTCATGGGAATTAGACATTGTTTTTGGTTATTTAGGACTGTTATTGTTAATTTTGGATTCCCATGGGAATTAGGCATTGTTTTTGGTCATTTAGGACTGTTTTTGTTAATTTTGAATTCCTATGGGAATTAGGCATTGTTTTTGGTCATTTCAAGTTCCTATGAGAAGTAAGCATTGTTTTCGTTCATTTAGGACTGATTTTGTCTAGTTTGAATTCCCATGGGAATTTATCATTGTTCTCGGTCATTTTGGACTGTTTTTGTCAAATCTGAATTCCCTTGGGAATTAGGCATTGTTTATGGTCATTTGGGACTGATTTTATTAATTTTGAATTCCCATGGGAATTAGGCATTGTTCGTGGTCATTTTGGACAATTTTTGTCAAATTTGAATTCTCATGGGAATTAGGCATTGTTTTTGGTCATTTCAAGTTCCTATGGGAATTTAGCATTGTTTTTGGACTTTTTGGACTGATTTTGTCGAATTTTAAATCCCATAGGGATTTATCATTGTTCACGGTCATTTTGGACTGTTTTTATTAATTTTGAATTCCCATGGGAATTTGGCATTGTTTTTGGTTATATAGGATTGTTATTGTTAATTTTGAATTCCCATGGTAATTAGGCATTGTTTTTGGTAATTTCAAGTTCCTATGGGAGTTAGGCATTGTTTTTGGACTTTTCGGACAGATTTTGTTGAATTTTAAATCCCATAGGGATTTATAATTGTTCACGGTCATTTTGGACTGTTTTTATTAATTTTGAATTCCCATGGGAATTTGGCATTGTTTTTGGTTATATAGGATTGTTATTGTTAATTTTGAATTCCCATGGTAATTAGGCATTGTTTTTGGTAATTTCAAGTTCCTATGGGAGTTAGGCATTGTTTTTGGACTTTTTGGACAGATGTTGTCGAATTTTAAATCCCTTGGGGATTTATCATTGTTCACGGTCATTTTGGACTGTTTCTATTATTTTTGAAGTCCCATGGGAATTAGGCATTGTTTTTGACTATTTAAGACTGTTATTGTTAATTTTGAATTCCCATGGTAATTAGGCATTGTTTTTGGTAATTTCAAGTTCCTATGGGAGTTAGGCCTTGTTTTTGGACTTTTCGGACAGATTTTGTCGAATTTTAAATCCCTTGGGGATTTATCATTGTTCTCGGTCATTTTGGACTGTATTTATTATTTTTGAAGTCCCATGGGAATTAAGCATTGTTTTTGACTATTTAGGACTGTTATTGTTAATTTTAAATTCCCATGGGATTTAGACATTGTTTTTCGTTATTTAGGACTGTTATTGTTAATTTTTATTTCCTATTGGAGTTTGGCATTGTTTGTGGTCATTTTAGACTTTTTTTGTCAAATTTGGATTCCCATGGGAATTAGGCATTGATTTTAATAATTTTGAGTTCCTATGTGAAATAGGCATTGTTCATGGTCATTTTAGACTGTTTTTGTTAAATCTGAATTCCCTTGGGGATTAGGCATTGTTTATGGTCATTTGGGACTGATTTTGTCAAATTTGAATTGTCATAGGAATTAGGCATTGTTCTTGGTCATTTAGGACTGTTTTTACTAATTTTGAATTCCCATGGAATTTAGGCATTGTTTTAGGTTATTTAGGACTGTTATTGTTAATTTTCATTTCCCATAGGAGTTTGGCATTTTTTGTGGTCATTTTAGACTTTTTTTGTCAAATTTGAATTTTCATTAGAATTAGGCATTGTTTTTGATCATTTCAAGTTCCTATGGGAATTTAGCATTGTTTTTGGACTTTTTGGACTGACTTTGTCGAAATTGAAATCCCATAGGGATTTATCATTGTTCGCGGTCATTTTGGTCTGTTTTTGTCACATTTGAATTCCTATGGTAATTAGGCATTGTTTTTGGTCATTTCAAGTTCCTATGGGAATTAAGCATTGTTTTCATTCATTTAGGAATGATTTTGTCTAGTTTGAATTCCCTTGGGAATTAGGCATTGTTTATGGTCATTTGGGACTGATTTTATTAATTTTGAATTCCCATGGGAATTAGGCATTGTTCGTGGTCATTTTGGACAATTTTTGTCAAATTTGAATTCTCATGGGAATTAGGCATTGTTTTTGGTCATTTCAAGTTCCTATGGGAATTTAGCATTGTTTTTGGACTTTTTGGACTGATTTTGTCGAAATTGAATCCCATGGGGATTTATCCTTTTTCGCGGTCATTTTGGACTGTTTTTGTCAAATTTAAATTCTCATGGGAATTAGGCATTGTTTTTGGTCATTTAGGACTGTTTTTATTAATTTTGAATTCCTATGGCAATTAGGCATTGTTTTTGGTCATTCCAAGTTCCTATGGGAATTGAGCATTGTTTTTGGTCATTTAGGAATGATTTTGTCTAGTTTGAATTCCCATGGGAATTTATCATTGTTCTCGGTCATTTTGGACTGTTTTTGTCAAATCTGAATTCCCTTGGAAATGAGGCATTGTTTATGGTCATTTAGGATTGATTTTGTAAAAGTTGAATTGTCATAGGAATTAGTCATTGTTCTTTGTCATTTAGGACTGTTTTTGTTAGTTTTGAATTCCCATGGGAATTAGGCATTGTTTTTGATTATTTAGGATTGTTATTGATAATTTTGAATTCCCATGGTAATTAGGCATTGTTTTTGGTAATTTTGAGTTCCTATGGGAAATAGGCATTGTTCATGGTCATTTTGGACTGTTTTTGTTGAATATGAATTCCCTTGGGAATTATGCATTGTTTATTGTCATTTAAGACTGTTTTTATTAATTTAGAATTCCCATGGGAATTGGGCATTGTTTTTGGTTATTTAGGACTGTTACTGTTAATTTTGAATTCCAATGGGATTTAAGCATTGTTTATGGTCATTTAGGACTGTTTTTATTAATTTTGAATTCCCATGGGAATTAGGCATTGTTTTTGGTTATTTAGGACTGTTATTGTTAATTTTGACTTTCCATGGGATTTAAGCATTGTTTTTGGTTATTTAGGACTGTTATTGTTAATTTTTATTTCCTATAGGAATTAGGCAATGTTTTTGGTCATTTTAAGCTCGTATGGGAATTAGGCATTTTTCTTGGTCATTTCAAGTTCCTATGGGAATTTAGCATTGTTTTTGAACTTTTTGGACTGATTTTGTCGAAATTGAAATCCCATAGGGATTTATCAATGTTCGCGGTCATTTTGGACTGTTTTTGTCAAATTTGAATTCCTATGGGAATTAGGCATTGTTTTTGGTCATTTCAAGTTCCTATGGGAATTAAGCATTATTTCGTTCATTTAGGACTGATTTTGTCTAGTTTGATTTCCCATGGGAAATTATCATTGTTCTCGGTCATTTTGGACTGTTTTTGTCAAATCTGAATTCACTTGGTAATTAGGCATTGTTTTTGGTCTTTTCGGACTGATTTTATTAATTTTGAATTCCCATGGGAATTACGCATTATTTTTGGTCATTTAGAACTGTTTTTATTAATTTTGAATTCCTATGGGAATTAAGCATTGTTTTCGTTCATTTAGGACTGATTTTGTCTAGTTTGAATTTCCATGGGAATTTATCATTGTTCTCGGTCATTTTGGACTGTTTTTGTCAAATCTGAATTCCCTTGGGAGTTAGGCATTGTTTATGGTCATTTAGGACTGATTTTATTAATTTTGAATTCCCATTGGAATTAGGCATTGTTTTTGGTTATTTAGGACTGTTATTGTTAATTTTGAATTCCCATGGGAATTAGGCATTGTTTTTGGTTATTTAGGATTGTTATCGATAATTTTGAATTACCATGGTAATTAGGCATTGTTTTTGGTAATTTTGAGATCCTATGGGAAATAGGCATTGGTCATGGTCATTTTGGACTGTTTTTGTTAAATCTGAATTCCCTTGGGAATTAGGCATTGTTTATGGTCATTTAGGACTGTTTTTATTAATTTTGAATTCCCATGGGAATTAGGCATTGTTTTTGGTTATTTAGGACTGTTATTGTTAATTTTGACTTCCCATGGGATTTAAGCATTGTTTTTGGTTACTTAGGACTGTTATTGTTAATTTTTATTTTTTATGGGAATTAGGCAATGTTTTTGGTCATTTTAAGCTCGTATGGGAATTAGGCAGTTTTCTTGGTCATTTCAAGTTCCTATGGTAGTTAGGTATTGTTTTTGGATTTTTTGGACTGATTTTGTCGAATTTCAAATCCCAAGAGGATTTATCATTGTTCACGGTCATTTTGGAATGTTTTTGTCAAATTGAATTCTCATGGGAATTAGGCATTGTTTTTGGTCATTTAGGACTATTTTTGTCAATTAGGTCATTGTCATTGTTTTTGGTCAATTGGGACTGATTTTGTCTAGTTTGAATTCCCATGGGAATTTATCATTGTTCTCGGTCATTTTCGACTGTTTTTGTCAAATTTTGATTCTCATGGGAATTAGGCATTTTTTTGGTCATTTCAAGTTCCTATGGGAGTTAGGCATTGTTTTTGGACTTTTTGGACTGATTTTGTCGAATTTTAAATCCCATAGGGATTTATCATTGTTCACGGTCATTTTGGACTGTTTTTGTCAAATTTGAATTCCTATGGGAATTAGGCATTGTTTTTGGTCATTTCAAGTTCCTATGGGAATTAAGCATTATTTCGTTCATTTAGGACTGATTTTGTCTAGTTTGATTTCCCATGGGAAATTATCATTGTTCTCGGTCATTTTGGACTGTTTTTGTCAAATCTGAATTCCCTTGGTAATTAGGCATTGTTTTTGGTCTTTTCGGACTGATTTTATTAATTTTGAATTCCCATGGGAATTACGCATTGTTTTTGGTCATTTAGAACTGTTTTTATTAATTTTGAATTCCTATGGGAATTAAGCATTGTTTTCGTTCATTTAGGACTGATTTTGTCTAGTTTGAATTTCCATGGGAATTTATCATTGTTCTCGGTCATTTTGGACTGTTTTTGTCAAATCTGAATTCCCTTGGGAGTTAGGCATTGTTTATGGTCATTTAGGACTGATTTTATTAATTTTGAATTCCCATTGGAATTAGGCATTGTTTTTGGTTATTTAGGACTGTTATTGTTAATTTTGAATTCCCATGGGAATTAGGCATTGTTTTTGGTTATTTAGGATTGTTATCGATAATTTTGAATTACCATGGTAATTAGGCATTGTTTTTGGTAATTTTGAGATCCTATGGGAAATAGGCATTGGTCATGGTCATTTTGGACTGTTTTTGTTAAATCTGAATTCCCTTGGGAATTAGGCATTGTTTATGGTCATTTAGGACTGTTTTTATTAATTTTGAATTCCCATGGGAATTAGGCATTGTTTTTGGTTATTTAGGACTGTTATTGTTAATTTTGACTTCCCATGGGATTTAAGCATTGTTTTTGGTTACTTAGGACTGTTATTGTTAATTTTTATTTTTTATGGGAATTAGGCAATGTTTTTGGTCATTTTAAGCTCGTATGGGAATTAGGCAGTTTTCTTGGTCATTTCAAGTTCCTATGGTAGTTAGGTATTGTTTTTGGATTTTTTGGACTGATTTTGTCGAATTTCAAATCCCAAGAGGATTTATCATTGTTCACGGTCATTTTGGAATGTTTTTGTCAAATTGAATTCTCATGGGAATTAGGCATTGTTTTTGGTCATTTAGGACTATTTTTGTCAATTAGGTCATTGTCATTGTTTTTGGTCAATTGGGACTGATTTTGTCTAGTTTGAATTCCCATGGGAATTTATCATTGTTCTCGGTCATTTTCGACTGTTTTTGTCAAATTTTGATTCTCATGGGAATTAGGCATTTTTTTGGTCATTTCAAGTTCCTATGGGAGTTAGGCATTGTTTTTGGACTTTTTGGACTGATTTTGTCGAATTTTAAATCCCATAGGGATTTATCATTGTTCACGGTCATTTTGGACTGTTTTTATTATTTTGAATTCCCATGGGAATTTGGCATTGTTTTTGGTTATATAGGATTGTTATTGTTAATTTTGAATTCCCATTGTAATTAGGCATTGTTTTTGGTAATTTCAAGTTCCTATGGGAGTTAGGCATTGTTTTTGGACTTTTCGGACATATTTTGTCGAATTTTAAATCCCTTGGGGATTTATCATTGTTCACGGTCATTTTGGACTGTTTTTATTATTTTTGAAGTCCCATGGGAATTAGGCATTGTTTTTGACTATTTAGGACTGTTATTGTTAATTTTGAATTCCCATGGGATTTAGACATTGTTTTTCGTTATTTAGGACTGTTATTGTTAATTTTTATTTCCTATGGGAGTTTGGCATTGTTTGTGGTCATTTTAGACTTTTTTTGTCAAATTTGAATTATCATGGGAATTAGGCATTGTTTTTGGTCATTTAGGACTGTTATTGTTAATTTTTATTTCCTATTGGAGTTTGGCATTGTTTGTTGTCATTTTAGACGTTTTTTGTCAAATTTGGATTCCCATGGGAATTAGGCATTGATTTTAATAATTTTGAGTTCCTATGGGAATTTAGCATTGTTTTTTGACTTTTTGGACAGATTTTGTCGAAATTGAATCCCATTGGGATTTATCCTTTTTCGCGGTCATTTTGGACTGTTTTTGTCAAATTTAAATTCTCATGGGAATTAGGCATTGTTTTTGGTCATTTAGGACTGTTTTTATTAATTTTGAATTCCTATGGGAATTAGGCATTGTTTTTGGTCATTTCAAGTTCCTATGGGAATTAAGCATTGTTTTTGGTCATTTAGGAATGATTTTGTCTAGTTTGAATTCCCATGGAAATTTATCATTGTTTTCGGTCATTTTGGACTGTTTTTGTCAATTCTGAATTCCCTTGCAAATTAGGCATTGTTCTTGGTCATTTAGGACTGTTTTTGTTAGTTTTGAATTCCCATGGGAATTAGGCATTGTTTTTGGTTATTTAGGATTGTTATTGATAATTTTGAATTCCCATGATAATTAGGCATTGTTTTTGGTAATTTTGAGTTCCTATGGGAAATAGGCATTGTTCATGGTCATTTTGGACTGTTTTTGTTGAATCTGAATTCCCTTGGGAATTATGCATTGTTTATTGTCATTTAAGACTGTTTTTATTAATTTAGAATTCCCATGGGAATTGGGCATTGTTATTGGTTATTTAGGACTGTTATTGTTAATTTTGAATTCCCATGTTAATTAGGCATTGTTTTTGGTAATTTTGAGATCCTATGGGAAATGGGCATTGTTCATGGTCATTTTGGACTGTTTTTGTTAAATCTGAATTCCCATGGGAATTAGGCATTGTTTTTGGTTATCTAGGACTGTTATTGTTAATTTTGACTTTCCATGGGATTTAAGCATTGTTTTTGGTTATTTAGGACTGTTATGGTTAATTTTTATTTCCTATGGGAATTAGGCAATGTTTTTGGTCATTTTAAGCTCGTATGGGAATTAGGCATTTTTCTTGGTCATTTCAAGTTCCTATGGGAATTTAGCATTGTTTTTGAACTTTTTGGACTGATTTTGTCGAAATTGAAATCCCATAGGGATTTATCAATGTTCGCGGTCATTTTGGACTGTTTTTGTCAAATTTGAATTCCTATGGGAATTAGGCATTGTTTTTGGTCATTTCAAGTTCCTATGGGAATTAAGCATTGTTTTCGTTTATTTAGGACTGATTTTGTCTAGTTTGAATTCCCATGGGAATTTATCATTGTTCTCGGTCATTTTGGACTGTTTTTGTCAAATCTGAATTCCCTTGGGAATTAGGCATTGTTTATGGTCATTTCGGACTGATTTTATTAATTTTGAATTCCCATGGGAATTACGCATTGTTTTTGGTCATTTAGAACTGTTTTTATTAATTTTGAATTCCTATGGGAATTAAGCATTGTTTTCGTTCATTTAGGACTGATTTTGTCTAGTTTGAATTCCCATGGGAATTTATCATTGTTCTCGGTCATTTTGGACTGTTTTTGTCAAATCTGAATTCCCTTGGGAGTTAGGCATTTTTTATGGTCATTTAGGACTGATTTTATTAATTTTGAATTCCCATTGGAATTAGGCATTGTTTTTGGTTATTTAGGACTGTTATTGTTAATTTTGAATTCCCATGGGAATTAGGCATTGTTTTTGGTTATTTAGGATTGTTATCGATAATTTTGAATTACCATGGTAATTAGGCATTGTTTTTGGTAATTTTGAGATCCTATGGGAAATAGGCATTGGTCATGGTCATTTTGGACTGTTTTTGTTAAATCTGAATTCCCTTGGGAATTAGGCATTGTTTATGGTCATTTAGGACTGTTTTTATTAATTTTGAATTCCCATGGGAATTTGGCATTGTTTTTGGTTATTTAGGACTGTTATTGTTAATTTTGACTTCCCATGGGATTTAAGCATTGTTTTTGGTTACTTAGGACTGTTATTGTTAATTTTTATTTTTTATGGGAATTAGACAATGTTTTTGGTCATTTTAAGCTCGTATGGGAATTAGACATTTTTCTTGGTCATTTCAAGTTCCTATGGTAGTTAGGTATTGTTTTTGGATTTTTTGGACTGATTTTGTCGAATTTCAAATCCCAAGAGGATTTATCATTGTTCACGGTCATTTTGGAATGTTTTTGTCAAATTTGAATTCTCATGGGAATTAGGCATTGTTTTTGGTCATTTAGGACTATTTTTGTCAATTAGGTCATTGTCATTGTTTTTGGTCAATTGGGACTGATTTTGTCTAGTTTGAATTCCCATGGGAATTTATCATTGTTCTCGGTCATTTTCGACTGTTTTTGTCAAATTTTAATTCTCATGGGAATTAGGCATTTTTTTGGTCATTTCAAGTTCCTATGGGAGTTAGGCATTGTTTTTGGACTTTTTGGACTGATTTTGTCGAATTTTAAATCCCATAGGGATTTATCATTGTTCACGGTCATTTTGGACTGTTTTTATTAATTTTGAATTCCCATGGGAATTTGGCATTGTTTTTGGTTATATAGGATTATTATTGTTAATTTTGAATTCCCATGGTAATTAGGCATTGTTTTTGGTAATTTCAAGTTCCTATGGGAGTTAGGCATTGTTTTTGGACTTTTCGGACAGATTTTGTTGAATTTTAAATCCCATAGGGATTTATAATTGTTCACGGTCATTTTGGACTGTTTTTATTAATTTTGAATTCCCATGGGAATTTGGCATTGTTTTTGGTTATATAGGATTGTTATTGTTAATTTTGAATTCCCATGGTAATTAGGCATTGTTTTTGGTAATTTCAAGTTCCTATGGGAGTTAGGCATTGTTTTTGGACTTTTTGGACAGATTTTGTCGAATTTTAAATCCCTTGGGGATTTATCATTGTTCATGGTCATTTTGGACTGTTTTTGTTGAATCTGAATTCCCTTGGGAATTATGCATTGTTTATTGTCATTTAAGACTGTTTTTATTAATTTAGAATTCCCATGGGAATTGGGCATTGTTATTGGTTATTTAGGACTGTTATTGTTAATTTTGAATTCCCATGTTAATTAGGCATTGTTTTTGGTAATTTTGAGATCCTATGGGAAATGGGCATTGTTCATGGTCATTTTGGACTGTTTTTGTTAAATCTGAATTCCCATGGGAATTAGGCATTGTTTTTGGTTATCTAGGACTGTTATTGTTAATTTTGACTTTCCATGGGATTTAAGCATTGTTTTTGGTTATTTAGGACTGTTATGGTTAATTTTTATTTCCTATGGGAATTAGGCAATGTTTTTGGTCATTTTAAGCTCGTATGGGAATTAGGCATTTTTCTTGGTCATTTCAAGTTCCTATGGGAATTTAGCATTGTTTTTGAACTTTTTGGACTGATTTTGTCGAAATTGAAATCCCATAGGGATTTATCAATGTTCGCGGTCATTTTGGACTGTTTTTGTCAAATTTGAATTCCTATGGGAATTAGGCATTGTTTTTGGTCATTTCAAGTTCCTATGGGAATTAAGCATTGTTTTCGTTTATTTAGGACTGATTTTGTCTAGTTTGAATTCCCATGGGAATTTATCATTGTTCTCGGTCATTTTGGACTGTTTTTGTCAAATCTGAATTCCCTTGGGAATTAGGCATTGTTTATGGTCATTTCGGACTGATTTTATTAATTTTGAATTCCCATGGGAATTACGCATTGTTTTTGGTCATTTAGAACTGTTTTTATTAATTTTGAATTCCTATGGGAATTAAGCATTGTTTTCGTTCATTTAGGACTGATTTTGTCTAGTTTGAATTCCCATGGGAATTTATCATTGTTCTCGGTCATTTTGGACTGTTTTTGTCAAATCTGAATTCCCTTGGGAGTTAGGCATTTTTTATGGTCATTTAGGACTGATTTTATTAATTTTGAATTCCCATTGGAATTAGGCATTGTTTTTGGTTATTTAGGACTGTTATTGTTAATTTTGAATTCCCATGGGAATTAGGCATTGTTTTTGGTTATTTAGGATTGTTATCGATAATTTTGAATTACCATGGTAATTAGGCATTGTTTTTGGTAATTTTGAGATCCTATGGGAAATAGGCATTGGACATGGTCATTTTGGACTGTTTTTGTTAAATCTGAATTCCCTTGGGAATTAGGCATTGTTTATGGTCATTTAGGACTGTTTTTATTAATTTTGAATTCCCATGGGAATTTGGCATTGTTTTTGGTTACTTAGGACTGTTATTGTTAATTTTTATTTTTTATGGGAATTAGGCAATGTTTTTGGTCATTTTAAGCTCGTATGGGAATTAGACATTTTTCTTGGTCATTTCAAGTTCCTATGGTAGTTAGGTATTGTTTTTGGATTTTTTGGACTGATTTTGTCGAATTTCAAATCCCAAGAGGATTTATCATTGTTCACGGTCATTTTGGAATGTTTTTGTCAAATTTGAATTCTCATGGGAATTAGGCATTGTTTTTGGTCATTTAGGACTATTTTTGTCAATTAGGTCATTGTCATTGTTTTTGGTCAATTGGGACTGATTTTGTCTAGTTTGAATTCCCATGGGAATTTATCATTGTTCTCGGTCATTTTCGACTGTTTTTGTCAAATTTTAATTCTCATGGGAATTAGGCATTTTTTTGGTCATTTCAAGTTCCTATGGGAGTTAGGCATTGTTTTTGGACTTTTTGGACTGATTTTGTCGAATTTTAAATCCCATAGGGATTTATCATTGTTCACGGTCATTTTGGACTGTTTTTATTAATTTTGAATTCCCATGGGAATTTGGCATTGTTTTTGGTTATATAGGATTATTATTGTTAATTTTGAATTCCCATGGTAATTAGGCATTGTTTTTGGTAATTTCAAGTTCCTATGGGAGTTAGGCATTGTTTTTGGACTTTTCGGACAGATTTTGTTGAATTTTAAATCCCATAGGGATTTATAATTGTTCACGGTCATTTTGGACTGTTTTTATTAATTTTGAATTCCCATGGGAATTTGGCATTGTTTTTGGTTATATAGGATTGTTATTGTTAATTTTGAATTCCCATGGTAATTAGGCATTGTTTTTGGTAATTTCAAGTTCCTATGGGAGTTAGGCATTGTTTTTGGACTTTTTGGACAGATTTTGTCGAATTTTAAATCCCTTGGGGATTTATCATTGTTCACGGTCATTTTGGACTGTTTTTATTATTTTTGAAGTCCCATGGGAATTAGGCATTGTTTTTGACTATTTGGGACTGTTATTGTTAATTTTGAATTCCCATGGTAATTAGGCATTGTTTTTGGTAATTTCAAGTTCCTATGGGAGTTAGGCATTGTTTTTGGACTTTTCGGACAGATTTTATCGAATTTTAAATCCCTTGGGGATTTGTCATTGTTCACGGTCATTGTGGACTGTTTTTATTATTTTTGAAGTCCCATGGGAATTAGGCATTGTTTTTGACTATTTAGGACTGTTATTGTTAATTTTGAATTCCCATGGGATTTAGACATTGTTTTTCGTTATTTAGGACTGTTATTGTTAATTTTTATTTCCTATTGGAGTTTGGCATTGTTTGTGGTCATTTTAGACTTTTTTTGTCAAATTTGGATTCCCATGGGAATTAGGAATTGATTTTAATAATTTTGAGTTCCTATGTGAAATAGGCATTGTTCATGGTCATTTTAGACTGTTTTTGTTAAATCTGAATTCCCTTGGGAATTAGGCATTGTTTATGGTCATTTGGGACTGATTTTGTCAAATTTGAATTGTCATAGGAATTAGGCATTGTTCTTGGTCATTTAGGACTGTTTTTACTAATTTTGAATTCCCATGGAATTTAGGCATTGTTTTAGGTTATTTAGGACTGTTATTGTTAATTTTTATTTCCTATAGGAGTTTGGCATTGTTTGTGGTCATTTTAGACTTTTTTTGTCAAATTTGAATTTTCATTAGAATTAGGCATTGTTTTTGATCATTTCAAGTTCCTATGGGAATTTAGCATTGTTTTTGGACTTTTTGGAGTGATTTTGTCGAAATTGAAATCCCATAGGGATTTATCATTGTTCGCGGTCATTTTGGTCTGTTTTTGTCACATTTGAATTCCTATGGGAATTAGGCATTGTTTTTGGTCATTTCAAGTTCCTATGGGAATTAAGCATTGTTTTCATTCATTTAGGACTGATTTTGTCTAGTTTGAATTCCCATGTGAATTTATCATTGTTCTCGGTCATTTTCGACTGTTTTTGTCAAATTTTAATTCTCATGGGAATTAGGCATTTTTTTGGTCATTTCAAGTTCTTATGGGAGTTAGGCATTGTATTTGGACTTTTTGGACTGATTTTGTCGAATTTTCAATCCCATAGGGATTTATCATTGTTCACGGTCATTTTGGACTGTTTTTATTAATTTTGAATTCCCATGGGAATTTGGCATTGTTTTTGGTTATATAGGATTGTTATTGTTAATTTTGAATTCCCATTGTAATTAGGCATTGTTTTTGGTAATTTCAAGTTCCTATGGGAGTTAGGCATTGTTTTTGGACTTTTCGGACATATTTTGTTGAATTTTAAATCCCATAGGGATTTATAATTGTTCACGGTCATTTTGTACTGTGTTTATTAATTTTGAATTCCCATGGGAATTTGGCATTGTTTTTGGTTATATAGGATTGTTATTGTTAATTTTGAATTCCCATGGTAATTAGGCATTGTTTTTGGTAATTTCAAGTTCCTATGGGAGTTAGGCATTGTTTTTGGACTTTTTGGACAGATTTTGTCGAATTTTAAATCCCTTGGGGATTTATCATTGTTCACGGTCATTTTGGACTGTTTTTATTATTTTTGAAGTCCCATGGGAATTAGGCATTGTTTTTGACTATTTAGGACTGTTATTGTTAATTTTGAATTCTCATGGTAATTAGGCATTGTTTTTGGTAATTTCAAGTTCCTATGGGAGTTAGGCATTGTTTTTGGACTTTTCGGACAGATTTTATCGAATTTTAAATCCCTAGAGGATTTATCATTGTTCACGGTCATTTTGGAATGTTTTTGTCAAATTTGAATTCTCATGGGAATTAGGCATTGTTTTTGGTCATTTAGGACTATTTTTGTCAATTAGGTCATTGTCATTGTTTTTGGTCAATTGGGACTGATTTTGTCTAGTTTAAATTCCCATGGGAATTTATCATTGTTCTCGGTCATTTTCGACTGTTTTTGTCAAATTTTAATTCTCATGGGAATTAGGCATTTTTTTGGTCATTTCAAGTTCCTATGGGAGTTAGGCATTGTTTTTGGACTTTTTGGACTGATTTTGTCGAATTTTAAATCCCATAGGGATTTATCATTGTTCACGGTCATTTTGGACTGTTTTTATTAATTTTGAATTCCCATGGGAATTTGGCATTGTTTTTGGTTATATAGGATTGTTATTGTTAATTTTGAATTCCCATGGTAATTAGGCATTGTTTTTGGTAATTTCAAGTTCCTATGGGAGTTAGGCATTGTTTTTGGACTTTTCGGACAGATTTTGTTGAATTTTAAATCCCATAGGGATTTATAATTGTTCACGGTCATTTTGGACTGTTTTTATTAATTTTGAATTCCCATGGGAATTTGGCATTGTTTTTGGTTATATAGGATTGTTATTGTTAATTTTGAATTCCCATGGTAATTAGGCATTGTTTTTGGTAATTTCAAGTTCCTATGGGAGTTAGGCATTGTTTTTGGACTTTTTGGACAGATTTTGTCGAATTTTAAATCCCTTGGGGATTTATCATTGTTCACGGTCATTTTGGACTGTTTTTATTATTTTTGAAGTCCCATGGGAATTAGGCATTGTTTTTGACTATTTAGGACTGTTATTGTTAATTTTGAATTCCCATGGTAATTAGGCATTGTTTTTGGTAATTTCAAGTTCCTATGGGAGTTAGGCATTGTTTTTGGACTTTTCGGACAGATTTTATCGAATTTTAAATCCCTTGGGGATTTATCATTGTTCACGGTCATTGTGGACTGTTTTTATTATTTTTGAAGTCCCATGGGAATTAGGCATTGTTTTTGACTATTTAGGACTGTTATTGTTAATTTTGAATTCCCATGGGATTTAGACATTGTTTTTCGTTATTTAGGACTGTTATTGTTAATTTTTATTTCCTATTGGAGTTTGGCATTGTTTGTGGTCATTTTAGACTTTTTTTGTCAAATTTGGATTCCCATGGAAATTAGGAATTGATTTTAATAATTTTGAGTTCCTATGTGAAATAGGCATTGTTCATGGTCATTTTAGACTGTTTTTGTTAAATCTGAATTCCCTTGGGAATTAGGCATTGTTTATGGTCATTTGGGACTGATTTTGTCAAATTTGAATTGTCATAGGAATTAGGCATTGTTCTTGGTCATTTAGGACTGTTTTTACTAATTTTGAATTCCCATGGAATTTAGGCATTGTTTTAGGTTATTTAGGACTGTTATTGTTAATTTTTATTTCCTATAGGAGTTTGGCATTGTTTGTGGTCATTTTAGACTTTTTTTGTCAAATTTGAATTTTCATTAGAATTAGGCATTGTTTTTGATCATTTCAAGTTCCTATGGGAATTTAGCATTGTTTTTGGACTTTTTGGAGTGATTTTGTCGAAATTGAAATCCCATAGGGATTTATCATTGTTCGCGGTCATTTTGGTCTGTTTTTGTCACATTTGAATTCCTATCGGAATTAGGCATTGTTTTTGGTCATTTCAAGTTCTTATGGGAGTTAGGCATTGTATTTGGACTTTTTGGACTGATTTTGTCGAATTTTCAATCCCATAGGGATTTATCATTGTTCACGGTCATTTTGGACTGTTTTTATTAATTTTGAATTCCCATGGGAATTTGGCATTGTTTTTGGTTATATAGGATTGTTATTGTTAATTTTGAATTCCCATTGTAATTAGGCATTGTTTTTGGTAATTTCAAGTTCCTATGGGAGTTAGGCATTGTTTTTGGACTTTTCGGACATATTTTGTCGAATTTTAAATCCCTTGGGGATTTATCATTGTTCACGGTCATTTTGGACTGTTTTTATTATTTTTGAAGTCCCATGGGAATTAGGCATTGTTTTTGACTATTTAGGACTGTTATTGTTAATTTTGAATTCCCATGGGATTTAGACATTGTTTTTCGTTATTTAGGACTGTTATTGTTAATTTTTATTTCCTATGGGAGTTTGGCATTGTTTGTGGTCATTTTAGACTTTTTTTGTCAAATTTGAATTCTCATGGGAATTAGGCATTGTTTTTGGTCATTTAGGACTGTTATTGTTAATTTTTATTTCCTATTGGAGTTTGGCATTGTTTGTGGTCATTTTAGACTTTTTTTGTCAAATTTGGATTCCCATGGGAATTAGGCATTGATTTTAATAATTTTGAGTTCCTATGGGAATTTAGCATTGTTTTTTGACTTTTTGGAAAGATTTTGTCGAAATTGAATCCCATGGGGATTTATCCTTTTTCGCGGTCATTTTGGACTGTTTTTGTCAAATTTAAATTCTCATGGGAATTAGGCATTGTTTTTGGTCATTTAGGACTGTTTTTATTAATTTTGAATTCCTATGGGAATTAGGCATTGTTTTTGGTCATTTCAAGTTCCTATGGGAATTAAGCATTGTTTTTGGTCATTTAGGAATGACTTTGTCTAGTTTGAATTCCCATGGAAATTTATCATTGTTTTCGGTCATTTTGGACTGTTTTTGTCAAATCTGAATTCCCTTGGAAATTAGGCATTGTTTATGGTCATTTAGGATTGATTTTGTCAAATTTGAATTGTCATAGGAATTAGTCATTGTTCTTGGTCATTTAGGACTGTTTTTGTTAATTTTGAATTCCCATGGGAATTAGGCATTGTTTTTGGTTATTTAGGATTGTTATTGATAATTTTGAATTCCCATGGTAATTAGGCATTGTTTTTGGTAATTTTGAGTTCCTATGGGAAATAGGCATTGTTCATGGTCATTTTGGACTGTTTTTGTTAAATCTGAATTCCTTTGGGAATTACGCATTGTTTATGGTCATTTAGGACTGTTTTTATTAATTTAGAATTCCCATTAGAATTAGGCATTGTTTTTGGTCATTTAGGACTGTTATTGTTAATTTTTATTTCCTATTGGAGTTTGGCATTGTTTGTGGTCATTTTAGACTTTTTTTGTCAAATTTGAATTCTCATGGGAATTAGGCATTGTTTTTGGTCATTTAGGACTGTTATTGTTAATTTTTATTTCCTATTGGAGTTTGGCATTGTTTGTGGTCATTTTAGACTTTTTTTGTCAAATTTGGATTCCCATGAGAATTAGGCATTGATTTTAATAATTTTGAGTTCCTATGTAAAATAGGCATTGTTCATGGTCTTTGAGACTGTTTTTGTTAAATCTGAATTCCCTTGGGAATTAGGCATTGTTTATGGTCATTTAGGACTGATTTTGTCAAATTTGAATTGTCATAGGAATTAGGCATTGTTCTTGGTCATTTAGGACTGTTTTTATTAATTTTGAATTCCCATTGGAATTAGGCATTACTTTTGGTTATTTAGGACTGTTATTGTTAATTTTGAATTCCCATGGAATTTAGGCATTGTTTTTGGTTATTTAGGACTGTTATTGTTAATTTTTATTTCCTATGGGAGTTTGGCATTGTTTGTGGTCATTTTAGAATTTTTTTGTCAAATCTGAATTCCCTTGGGAATTAGGCATTGTTTATGGTCATTTAGGACTGATTTTGTCAAATTTGAATTGTCATAGGAATTAGGCATTGTTCTTGGTCATTTTGGACTGTTTTTATTATTTTTGAAGTCCCATGGGAATTAGGCATTGTTTTTCGTTATTTAGGACTGTTATTGTTAATTTTTATTTCCTATGGGAGTTTGGCATTGTTTGTGGTCATTTTAGACTTTTTTTGTCAAATTTGAATTCTCATGGGAATTAGGCATTGTTTTCGGTCATTTAGGACTGTTATTGTTAATTTTTATTTCCTATTGGAGTTTGGCATTGTTTGTGGTCATTTTAGACTTTTTTTGTCAAATTTGGATTCCCATGGGAATTAGGCATTGATTTTAATAATTTTGAGTTCCTATGGGAATTTAGCATTGTTTTTTGACTTTTTGGACAGATTTTGTCGAAATTGAATCCCATGGGGATTTATCCTTTTTCGCGGTCATTTTGGACTGTTTTTGTCAAATTTAAATTCTCATGGGAATTAGGCATTGTTTTTGGTCATTTAGGACGGTTTTTATTAATTTTGAATTCCTATGGGAATTAGGCATTGTTTTTGGTCATTTCAAGTTCCTATGGGAATTAAGCATTGTTTTTGGTCATTTAGGAATGATTTTGTCTAGTTTGAATTCCCATGGAAATTTATCATTGTTTTCGGTCATTTTGGACTGTTTTTCTCAAATCTGAATTCCCTTGGAAATTAGGCATTGTTTATGGTCATTTAGGATTGATTTTGTCAAATTTGAATTGTCATAGGAATTAGTCATTGTTCTTGGTCATTTAGGACTGTTTTTGTTAATTTTGAATTCCCATGGGAATTAGGCATTGTTTTTGGTTATTTAGGATTGTTATTGATAATTTTGAATTCCCATGGTAATTAGGCATTGTTTTTGGTAATTTTGAGTTCCTATGGGAAATAGGCATTGTTCATGGTCATTTTGGACTGTTTTTGTTAAATCTGAATTCCTTTGGGAGTTACGCATTGTTTATGGTCATTTAGGACTGTTTTCATTGATTTAGAATTCCCATGGGAATTAGGCATTGTTTTTGGTCATTTAGGACTGTTATTGTTAATTTTCATTTCCTATTGGAGTTTGGCATTGTTTGTGGTCATTTTAGACTTTTTTTGTCAAATTTGGATTCCCATGGGAATTAGGCATTGATTTTAATAATTTTGAGTTCCTATGTGAATTAGGCATTGTTCATGGTCATTTTAGACTGTTTTTGTTAAATTTGAATTCCCTTGGGAATTAGGCATTGTTTATGGTCATTTAGGACTGATTTTGTCAAATTTGAATTGTCATAGGAATTAGGAATTGTTCTTGGTCATTTAGGACTGTTTTTATTAATTTTGAATTCCTATGGGAATTAGGCATTGTTTTTGGTCATTTCAAGTTCCTATGGGAATTAAGCATTGTTTTTGGTCATTTAGGAATGATTTTGTCTAGTTTGAATTCCCATGGAAATTTATCATTGTTTTCGGTCATTTTGGACTGTTTTTCTCAAATCTGAATTCCCTTGGAAATTAGGCATTGTTTATGGTCATTTAGGATTGATTTTGTCAAATTTGAATTGTCATAGGAATTAGTCATTGTTCTTGGTCATTTAGGACTGTTTTTGTTAATTTTGAATTCCCATGGGAATTAGGCATTGTTTTTGGTTATTTAGGATTGTTATTGATAATTTTGAATTCCCATGGTAATTAGGCATTGTTTTTGGTAATTTTGAGTTCCTATGGGAAATAGGCATTGTTCATGGTCATTTTGGACTGTTTTTGTTAAATCTGAATTCCTTTGGGAGTTACGCATTGTTTATGGTCATTTAGGACTGTTTTCATTGATTTAGAATTCCCATGGGAATTAGGCATTGTTTTTGGTCATTTAGGACTGTTATTGTTAATTTTCATTTCCTATTGGAGTTTGGCATTGTTTGTGGTCATTTTAGACTTTTTTTGTCAAATTTGGATTCCCATGGGAATTAGGCATTGATTTTAATAATTTTGAGTTCCTATGTGAATTAGGCATTGTTCATGGTCATTTTAGACTGTTTTTGTTAAATTTGAATTCCCTTGGGAATTAGGCATTGTTTATGGTCATTTAGGACTGATTTTGTCAAATTTGAATTGTCATAGGAATTAGGAATTGTTCTTGGTCATTTAGGACTGTTTTTATTAATTTTGAATTCCCATTGGAATTAGGCATTACTTTTGGTTATTTAGGACTGTTATTGTTAATTTTGAATTCCCATGGAATTTAGGCATTGTTTTTGGATATTTTGGACTGTTATTGTTAATTTTTATTTCCTATGGGAGTTTGGCATTGTTGGTGGTCATTTTAGACTTTTTTTGTCAAATTTGAATTCTCATGGGAATTAGGCATTGTTTTTGATCATTTCAAGTTCCTATGGGAATTTAGCATTGTTTTTGATCTTTTTGGACTGATTTTGTCGAAAATGAAATCCCATAGGGATTTATCATTGTTCGCGGTCATTTTGGACTGTTTTTGTCAAATTTGAATTCCTATGGGAATTAGGCATTGTTTTTGGTCATTTCAAGTTCCTATGGGAATTAAGCATTGTTTTCATTCATTTTGGACTGTTTTTGTCAAATATGAATTCCCTTGGGAATTTGGCATTGTTTATGGTCATTTAGGACTGATTTTATTAATTTTGAATTCCCATGGGAATTAGGCATTGTTTTTGGTCATTTAGGACTGTTTTTATTAATTTTGAATTCCTATGAGAATTAGGCATTGTTTTTGGTCATTTCAAGTTCCTATGGGAATTAAGCATTGTTTTCGTTTATTTAGGACTGATTTTGTCTAGTTTGAATTCCCATGGGAGTTTATCATTGTTCTCGGTCATTTTGGACTGTTTTTGTCAAATCTGAATTCCCTTAGGAATTAGGCATTGTTTATGGTCATTTAGGACTGATTTTATTAATTTTGAATTCCCATGGGAATTAGGCATTGTTTTTGGTTATTTAGGATTGTTATTGATAATTTTGAATTCCCATGGTAATTAGGCATTGTTTTTGGTAATTTTGAGTTCATATGGGAAATAGGCATTGTTCATGGTCATTTTGGACTGTTTTTGTTAAATCTGAATTCCTTTGGGAATTACGCATTGTTTATGGTCATTCAGGGCTGTTTTTATTGATTTAGATTTCCTATGGGAATTAGGCATTGTTTTTGGTCATTTAGGACTGTTATTGTTAAGTTTTATTTCCTATTGGAGTTTGGCATTGTTTGTGGTCATTTTAGACTTTTTTTGTCAAATTTGAATTCTCATGGGAATTAGGCATTGTTTTTGGTCATTTAGGACTGTTATTGTTAATTTTCATTTTCTATTGGAGTTTGGCATTGTTTGTGGTCATTTTAGACTTTTTTTGTCAAATTTGGATTCCCATGGGAATCAGGCATTGATTTTAATAATTTTGAGTTCCTATGTGAAATAGGCATTGTTCATGGTCATTTTAGACTGTTTTTGTTAAATCTGAATTCCCTTGGGAATTAGGCATTGTTTATGGTCATTTAGGACTGATTTTGTCAAATTTGAATTGTCATAGGAATTAGGCATTGTTCTTGGTCATTTAGGGCTGTTTTTATCAATTTTGAATTCCCATTGGAATTAGGCATTACTTTTGGTTATTTAGGACTGTTATTGTTAATTTTGAATTCCCATGGAGTTTAGGCATTGTTTTTGGATATTTAGGACTGTAATTGTTAATTTTTATTTCCTATGGGAGTTTCGCATTGTTGGTGGTCATTTTAGACTTTTTTTGTCAAATTTGAATTCTCATGGGAATTACGCATTGTTTTTGATCATTTCAAGTTCCTATGGGAATTTAGCATTGTTTTTAATCTTTTTGGGCTGATTTTGTCGAAATTGAAATCCCATAGGGATTTATCATTGTTCGCGGTCATTTTGGACTGTTTTTGTCAAATTTGAATTCCTATGGGAATTAGGCATTGTTTTTGGTCATTTCAAGTTCCTATGGGAATTAAGCATTGTTTTCATTCATTTAGGACTGATTTTGTCTAGTTTGAATTCCCATGGGAATTTATCATTGTTCTCGGTCATTTTGGACTGTTTTTGTCAAATATGAATTCCCTTGGGAATTTGGCATTGTTTATGGTCATTTAGGACTGATTTTATTAATTTTGAATTCCCATGGGAATTAGGCATTGTTTTTGGTCATTTGGGCCTGTTTTTATTAATTTTGAATTCCTATGAGAATTAGGCATTGTTTTTGGTCATTTTAAGTTCCTATGGGAATTAAGCATTGTTTTCGTTCATTTAGGACTGATTTTGTCTAGTTTGAATTCCCATGGGAATTTATCATTGTTCTCGGTCATTTTGGACTGTTTTTGTCAAATCTGAATTCCCTTGGGAATTAGGCATTGTTTATGGTCATTTAGGACTGATTTTATTAATTTTGAATTCCCATGGGAATTAGGCATTGTTTTTGGTTATTTAGGACTGTTATTGTTAATTTTGAATTCCCATGGGATTTGGGCATTGTTTTTGGTTATTTAGGACTGTTATTGTTAATTTTTATTTCCTATGGGAGTTTGGCATTGTTCGTGGTCATTTTGGACAGTTTTTGTCAAATATGAATTCTCATGGGAATTAGGCATTGTTTTTGGTCATTTCAAGTTCCTATGGGAATTTAGCATTGTTTTTGGACTTTTTGGACTGATTTTGTCGAAATTGAATCCCATGGGGATTTATCCTTTTTCGCGATCATTTTGGACTGTTTTTGTCAAATTTAAATTCTCATGGGAATTAGGCATTGTTTTTGTTCATTTAGGACTGTTTTTATTAATTTTGAATTCCTATGGGAATTAGGCATTGATTTTGGTCATTTCAAGTTCCTATGGGAATTAAGCATTGTTTTTGGTCATTTAGGAATGATTTTGTCTAGTTTGAATTCCCATGGAAATTTATCATTGTTCTCGGTCATTTTGGACTGTTTTTGTCAAATCTGAATTCCCTTGGAAATTAGGCATTGTTTATGGTCATTTAGGATTGATTTTGTCAAATTTGAATTGTCATAGGAATTAGTCATTGTTCTTGGTCATTTATGACTGTTTTTGTTAATTTTGAAGTCCCATGGGAATTAGGCATTGTTTTTGACTATTTAGGACTGTTATTGTTAATTTTGAATTCCCATGGGATTTAGACATTGTTTTTCGTTATTTAGGACTGTTATTGTTAATTTTTATTTCCTATTGGAGTTTGGCATTGTTTGTGGTCATTTTAGACTTTTTTTGTCAAATTTGGATTCCCATTGGAATTAGGCATTGATTTTAATAATTTTGAGTTCCTATGTGAAATAGGCATTGTTCATGGTCATTTTAGACTGTTTTTGTTAAATCTGAATTCCCTTGGGATTTAGACATTGTTTTTCGTTATTTAGGACTGTTATTGTTAATTTTTATTTCCTATAGGAGTTTGGCATTGTTTGTGGTCATTTTAGACTTTTTTTGTCAAATTTGAATTCTCATGGTAATTAGGCATTGTTTTTGGTAATTTCAAGTTCCTATGGGAGTTAGGCATTGTTTTTGGACTTTTCGGACAGATTTTGTCGAAATTTAAATCCCTTGGGGATTTATCATTATTCACGGTCATTTTGGACTGTTTTTATTATTTTTGAAGTCCCATGGGAATTAGGCATTGTTTTTGACTATTTAGGACTGTTATTGTTAATTTTGAATTCCCATGGGATTTAGACATTGTTTTTCGTTATTTAGGACTGTTATTGTTAATTTTTATTTCCTATTGGAGTTTGGCATTGTTTGTGGTCATTTTAGACTTTTTTTGTTAAATTTGGATTCCCATGGGAATTAGGCATTGATTTTAATAATTTTGAGTTCCTATGTGAAATGGGCATTGTTCATGATCATTTTAGACTGTTTTTGTTAAATCTGAATTCCCTTGGGAATTAGGCATTGTTTATGGTCATTTGGGACTGATTTTGTCAAATTTGAATTGTCATAGGAATCAGGCATTGTTCTTGGTCATTTAGGACTGATTTCGTCTAGTTTGAATTCCCATGGGAATTTATCATTGTTCTCGGTCATTTTGGACTGTTTTTGTCAAACCTGAATTCCCTTGGGAATTAGGCATTGTTTATGGTCATTTAGGACTGATTTTGTCAAATTTGAATTGTCATAGGAATTAGGCATTGTTCTTGGTCATTTAGGACTGTTTTTATTAATTTTGAATTCCCATTGGAATTAGGCATTACTTCTGGTTATTTAGGACTGTTATTGTTAATTTTGAATTCCCATGGAATTTACGCATTGTTTTTGGATATTTAGGACTGTTATTGTTAATTTTTATTTCCTATGGGAGTTTGGCATTGTTTGTGGTCATTTTAGACTTTTTTTGTCAAATTTGAATTCTCATGGGAATTAGGCATTGTTTTTGATCATTTCAAGTTCCTATGGGAATTGAGCATTGTTTTTAATCTTTTTGGACTGATTTTGTCGAAATTGGAATCCCATAGGGATTTATCATTGTTCGCAGTCATTTTGGACTGTTTTTGTAAAATTTGAATTCCTATGGGAATTAGGCATTGTTTATGGTCATTTAGGACTGATTTTATTAATTTTGAATTCCCATGGGAATTAGGCATTGTTTTTGGTTATTTAGGACTGTTATTGTTAATTTTTATTTCCTATGGGAGTTTGGCATTGTTCGTGGTCATTTTGGACAGTTTTTGTCAAATATGAATTCTCATGGGAATTAGGCATTGTTTTTGGTCATTTCAAGTTCCTATGGGAATTTAGCATTGTTTTTGGACTTTTTGGACTGATTTTGTCGAAATTGAATCCCATGGGGATTTATCCTTTTTCGCGATCATTTTGGACTGTTTTTGTCAAATTTAAATTCTCATGGGAATTACGCATTGTTTTTGATCATTTCAAGTTCCTATGGGAATTTAGCATTGTTTTTAATCTTTTTGGGCTGATTTTGTCGAAATTGAAATCCCATAGGGATTTATCATTGTTCGCGGTCATTTTGGACTGTTTTTGTCAAATTTGAATTCCTATGGGAATTAGGCATTGTTTTTGGTCATTTCAAGTTCCTATGGGAATTAAGCATTGTTTTCATTCATTTAGGACTGATTTTGTCTAGTTTGAATTCCCATGGGAATTTATCATTGTTCTCGGTCATTTTGGACTGTTTTTGTCAAATATGAATTCCCTTGGGAATTTGGCATTGTTTATGGTCATTTAGGACTGATTTTATTAATTTTGAATTCCCATGGGAATTAGGCATTGTTTTTGGTCATTTAGGCCTGTTTTTATTAATTTTGAATTCCTATGAGAATTAGGCATTGTTTTTGGTCATTTCAAGTTCCTATGGGAATTAAGCATTGTTTTCGTTCATTTAGGACTGATTTTGTCTAGTTTGAATTCCCATGGGAATTTATCATTGTTCTCGGTCATTTTGGACTGTTTTTGTCAAATCTGAATTCCCTTGGGAATTAGGCATTGTTTATGGTCATTTAGGACTGATTTTATTAATTTTGAATTCCCATGGGAATTAGGCATTGTTTTTGGTTATTTAGGACTGTTATTGTTAATTTTGAATTCCCATGGGATTTGGGCATTGTTTTTGGTTATTTAGGACTGTTATTGTTAATTTTTATTTCCTATGGGAGTTTGGCATTGTTCGTGGTCATTTTGGACAGTTTTTGTCAAATATGAATTCTCATGGGAATTAGGCATTGTTTTTGTCATTTCAAGTTCCTATGGGAATTTAGCATTGTTTTTGGACTTTTTGGACTGATTTTGTCGAAATTGAATCCCATGGGGATTTATCCTTTTTCGCGATCATTTTGGACTGTTTTTGTCAAATTTAAATTCTCATGGGAATTAGGCATTGTTTTTGTTCATTTAGGACTGTTTTTATTAATTTTGAATTCCTATGGGAATTAGGCATTGATTTTGGTCATTTCAAGTTCCTATGGGAATTAAGCATTGTTTTTGGTCATTTAGGAATGATTTTGTCTAGTTTGAATTCCCATGGAAATTTATCATTGTTCTCGGTCATTTTGGACTGTTTTTGTCAAATCTGAATTCCCTTGGAAATTAGGCATTGTTTATGGTCATTTAGGATTGATTTTGTCAAATTTGAATTGTCATAGGAATTAGTCATTGTTCTTGGTCATTTAGGACTGTTTTTGTTAATTTTGAAGTCCCATGGGAATTAGGCATTGTTTTTGACTATTTAGGACTGTTATTGTAAATTTTGAATTCCCATGGGATTTAGACATTGTTTTTCGTTATTTAGGACTGTTATTGTTAATTTTTATTTCCTATTGGAGTTTGGCATTGTTTGTGGTCATTTTACACTTTTTTTGTCAAATTTGGATTCCCATTGGAATTAGGCATTGATTTTAATAATTTTGAGTTCCTATGTGAAATAGGCATTGTTCATGGTCATTTTAGACTGTTTTTGTTAAATCTGAATTCCCTTGGGATTTAGACATTGTTTTTCGTTATTTAGGACTGTTATTGTTAATTTTTATTTCCTATAGGAGTTTGGCATTGTTTGTGGTCATTTTAGACTTTTTTTGTCAAATTTGAATTCTCATGGTAATTAGGCATTGTTTTTGGTAATTTCAAGTTCCTATGGGAGTTAGGCATTGTTTTTGGACTTTTCGGACAGATTTTGTCGAATTTTAAATCCCTTGGGGATTTATCATTGTTCACGGTCATTTTGGACTGTTTTTATTATTTTTGAAGTCCCATGGGAATTAGGCATTGTTTTTGACTATTTAGGACTGTTATTGTTAATTTTGAATTCCCATGGGATTTAGACATTGTTTTTCGTTATTTAGGACTGTTATTGTTAATTTTTATTTCCTATTGGAGTTTGGCATTGTTTGTGGTCATTTTAGACTTTTTTTGTTAAATTTGGATTCCCATGGGAATTAGGCATTGATTTTAATAATTTTGAGTTCCTATGTGAAATAGGCATTGTTCATGATCATTTTAGACTGTTTTTGTTAAATCTGAATTCCCTTGGGAATTAGGCATTGTTTATGGTCATTTGGGACTGATTTTGTCAAATTTGAATTGTCATAGGAATCAGGCATTGTTCTTGGTCATTTAGGACTGATTTCGTCTAGTTTGAATTCCCATGGGAATTTATCATTGTTCTCGGTCATTTTGGACTGTTTTTGTCAAATCTGAATTCCCTTGGGAATTAGGCATTGTTTATGGTCATTTAGGACTGATTTTGTCAAATTTGAATTGTCATAGGAATTAGGCATTGTTCTTGGTCATTTAGGACTGTTTTTATTAATTTTGAATTCCCATTGGAATTAGGCATTACTTCTGGTTATTTAGGACTGTTATTGTTAATTTTGAATTCCCATGGAATTTAGGCATTGTTTTTGGATATTTAGGACTGTTATTGTTAATTTTTATTTCCTATGGGAGTTTGGCATTGTTTGTGGTCATTTTAGACTTTTTTTGTCAAATTTGAATTCTCATGGGAATTAGGCATTGTTTTTGATCATTTCAAGTTCCTATGGGAATTGAGCATTGTTTTTAATCTTTTTGGACTGATTTTGTCGAAATTGGAATCCCATAGGGATTTATCATTGTTCGCGGTCATTTTGGACTGTTTTTGTAAAATTTGAATTCCTATGGGAATTAGGCCTTGTTTATGGTCATTTAGGACTGATTTTATTAATTTTTAATTCCCATGGGAATTAGGCATTGTTTTTGGTTATTTAGGACTGTTATTGTTAATTTTTATTTCCTATGGGAGTTTGGCATTGTTCGTGGTCATTTTGGACAGTTTTTGTCAAATATGAATTCTCATGGGAATTAGGCATTGTTTTTGGTCATTTCAAGTTCCTATGGGAATTTAGCATTGTTTTTGGACTTTTTGGACTGATTTTGTCGAAATTGAATCCCATGGGGATTTATCCTTTTTCGCGATCATTTTGGACTGTTTTTGTCAAATTTAAATTCTCATGGGAATTAGGCATTGTTTTTGTTCATTTAGGACTGTTTTTATTAATTTTGAATTCCTATGGGAATTAGTCATTGTTCTTGGTCATTTAGGACTGTTTTTGTTAATTTTGAAGTCCCATGGGAATTAGGCATTGTTTTTGACTATTTAGGACTGTTATTGTTAATTTTGAATTCCCATGGGAGTTAGACATTGTTTTTCGTTATTTAGGACTGTTATTGTTAATTTTTATTTCCTATTGGAGTTTGGCATTGTTTGTGGTCATTTTAGACTTTTTTTGTCAAATTTGGATTCCCATTGGAATTAGGCATTGATTTTAATAATTTTGAGTTCCTATGTGAAATAGGCATTGTTCATGGTCATTTTAGACTGTTTTTGTTAAATCTGAATTCCCTTGGGATTTAGACATTGTTTTTCGTTATTTAGGACTGTTATTGTTAATTTTTATTTCCTATAGGAGTTTGGCATTGTTTGTGGTCATTTTAGACTTTTTTTTGTCAAATTTGAATTCTCATGGTAATTAGGCATTGTTTTTGGTAATTTCAAGTTCCTATGGGAGTTAGGCATTGTTTTTGGACTTTTCGGACAGATTTTGTCGAATTTTAAATCCCTTGGGGATTTATCATTGTTCACGGTCATTTTGGACTGTTTTTATTATTTTTGAAGTCCCATGGGAATTAGGCATTGTTTTTGACTATTTAGGACTGTTATTGTTAATTTTGAATTCCCATGGGATTTAGACATTGTTTTTCGTTATTTAGGACTGTTATTGTTAATTTTTATTTCCTATTGGAGTTTGGCATTGTTTGTGGTCATTTTAGACTTTTTTTGTTAAATTTGGATTCCCATGGGAATTAGGCATTGATTTTAATAATTTTGAGTTCCTATGTGAAATAGGCATTGTTCATGATCATTTTAGACTGTTTTTGTTAAATCTGAATTCCCTTGGGAATTAGGCATTGTTTATGGTCATTTGGGACTGATTTTGTCAAATTTGAATTGTCATAGGAATCAGGCATTGTTCTTGGTCATTTAGGACTGATTTCGTCTAGTTTGAATTCCCATGGGAATTTATCATTGTTCTCGGTCATTTTGGACTGTTTTTGTCAAATCTGAATTCCCTTGGGAATCCGGCATTGTTTATGGTCATTTAGGACTGATTTTGTCAAATTTGAATTGTCATAGGAATTAGGCATTGTTCTTGGTCATTTAGGACTGTTTTTATTAATTTTGAATTCCCATTGGAATTAGGCATTACTTCTGGTTATTTAGGACTGTTATTGTTAATTTTGAATTCCCATGGAATTTAGGCATTGTTTTTGGATATTTAGGACTGTTATTGTTAATTTTTATTTCCTATTGGAGTTTGGCATTGTTCGTGGTCATTTTGGACAGTTTTTGTCAAATATGAATTCTCATGGGAATTAGGCATTGTTTTTGATCATTTCAAGTTCCTATGGGAATTGAGCATTGTTTTTAATCTTTTTGGACTGATTTTGTCGAAATTGGAATCCCATAGGGATTTATCATTGTTCGCGGTCATTTTGGACTGTTTTTGTAAAATTTGAATTCCTATGGGAATTAGGCCTTGTTTATGGTCATTTAGGACTGATTTTATTAATTTTGAATTCCCATGGGAATTAGGCATTGTTTTTGGTTATTTAGGACTGTTATTGTTAATTTTTATTTCCTATGGGAGTTTGGCATTGTTCGTGGTCATTTTGGACAGTTTTTGTCAAATATGAATTCTCATGGGAATTAGGCATTGTTTTTGGTCATTTCAAGTTCCTATGGGAATTTAGCATTGTTTTTGGACTTTTTGGACTGATTTTGTCGAAATTGAATCCCATGGGGATTTATCCTTTTTCGCGATCATTTTGGACTGTTTTTGTCAAATTTAAATTCTCATGGGAATTAGGCATTGTTTTTGTTCATTTAGGACTGTTTTTATTAATTTTGATTTCCTATGGGAATTAGGCATTGATTTTGGTCATTTCAAGTTCCTATGGGAATTAAGCATTGTTTTTGGTCATTTAGGAATGATTTTGTCTAGTTTGAATTCCCATGGAAATTTATCATTGTTCTCGGTCATTTTGGACTGTTTTTGTCTAATCTGAATTCCCTTGGAAATTAGGCATTGTTTATGGTCATTTAGGATTGATTTTGTCAAATTTGAATTGTCATAGGAATTAGTCATTGTTCTTGGTCATTTAGGACTGTTTTTGTTAATTTTGAATTCCCATGGGAATTACGCATTGTTTATGGTCATTTAGGACTGTTTTTATTAATTTAGAATTCCCATGGTAATTAGGCATTATTTTTGGATATTTAGGACTGTTATTGTTAATTTTTATTTCCTATGGGAGTTTCGCATTGTTGGTGGTCATTTTAGACTTTTTTTGTCAAATTTGAATTCTCATGGGAATTAGGCATTGTTTTTGTCATTTCAAGTTCCTATGGGAATTTAGCATTGTTTTTAATCTTTTTGGGCTGATTTTGTCGAAATTGAAATCCCATAGGGATTTATCATTGTTCGCGGTCATTTTGGACTGTTTTTGTCAAATTTGAATTCCTATGGGAATTAGGCATTGTTTTTGGTCATTTCAAGTTCCTATGGGAATTAAGCATTGTTTTCATTCATTTAGGACTGATTTTGTCTAGTTTGAGTTCCCATGGGAATTTATCATTGTTCTCGGTCATTTTGGACTGTTTTTGTCAAATATGAATTCCCTTGGGAATTTGGCATTGTTTATGGTCATTTAGGACTGATTTTATTAATTTTGAATTCCCATGGGAATTAGGCATTGTTTTTGGTCATTTAGGCCTGTTTTTATTAATTTTGAATTCCTATGAGAATTAGGCATTGTTTTTGGTCATTTCAAGTTCCTATGGGAATTAAGCATTGTTTTCGTTCATTTAGGACTGATTTTGTCTAGTTTGAATTCCCATGGGAATTTATCATTGTTCTCGGTCATTTTGGACTGTTTTTGTCAAATATGAATTCCCTTGGGAATTTGGCATTGTTTATGGTCATTTAGGACTGATTTTATTAATTTTGAATTCCCATGGGAATTAGGCATTGTTTTTGGTTATTTAGGACTGTTATTGTTAATTTTGAATTCCCATGGGATTTGGGCATTGTTTTTGGTTATTTAGGACTGTTATTGTTAATTTTTATTTCCTATGGGAGTTTGGCATTGTTCGTGGTCATTTTGGACAGTTTTTGTCAAATATGAATTCTCATGGGAATTAGGCATTGTTTTTGGTCATTTCAAGTTCCTATGGGAATTTAGCATTGTTTTTTGACTTTTTGGACTGATTTTGTCGAAATTGAATCCCATGGGGATTTATCCTTTTTCGCGATCATTTTGGACTGTTTTTGTCAAATTTAAATTCTCATGGGAATTAGGCATTGTTTTTGTTCATTTAGGACTGTTTTTATTAATTTTGAATTCCTATGGGAATTAGGCATTGATTTTGGTCATTTCAAGTTCCTATGGGAATTAAGCATTGTTTTTGGTCATTTAGGAATGATTTTGTCTAGTTTGAATTCCCATGGAAATTTATCATTGTTCTCGGTCATTTTGGACTGTTTTTGTCAAATCTGAATTCCCTTGGAAATTAGGCATTGTTTATGGTCATTTAGGATTGATTTTGTCAAATTTGAATTGTCATAGGAATTAGTCATTGTTCTTGGTCATTTAGGACTGTTTTTGTTAATTTTGAAGTCCCATGGGAATTAGGCATTGTTTTTGACTATTTAGGACTGTTATTGTTAATTTTGAATTCCCATGGGATTTAGACATTGTTTTTCGTTATTTAGGACTGTTATTGTTAATTTTTATTTCCTATTGGAGTTTGGCATTGTTTGTGGTCATTTTAGACTTTTTTTGTCAAATTCGAATTCTCATGGTAATTAGGCATTGTTTTTGGTAATTTCAAGTTCCTATGGGAGTTAGGCATTGTTTTTGGACTTTTCGGACAAATTTTGTCGAATTTTAAATCCCTTGGGGATTTATCATTGTTCACGGTCATTTTGGACTGTTTTTATTATTTTTGAAGTCCCATGGGAATTAGGCATTTTTTTTGACTATTTAGGACTGTTATTGTTAATTTTGAATTCCCAAGGGATTTAGACATTGTTTTTCGTTATTTAGGACTGTTATTGTTAATTTTTATTTCCTATTGGAGTTTGGCATTGTTTGTGGTCATTTTAGACTTTTTTTGTCAAATTTGGATTCCCATTGGAATTAGGCATTGATTTTAATAATTTTGAGTTCCTATGTGAAATAGGCATTGTTCATGGTCATTTTAGACTGTTTTTGTTAAATCTGAATTCCCTCGGGATTTAGACATTGTTTTTCGTTATTTAGGACTGTTATTGTTAATTTTTATTTCCTATAGGAGTTTGGCATTGTTTGTGGTCATTTTAGACTTTTTTTTGTCAAATTTGAATTCTCATGGTAATTAGGCATTGTTTTTGGTAATTTCAAGTTCCTATGGGAGTTAGGCATTGTTTTTGGACTTTTCGGACAGATTTTGTCGAATTTTAAATCCCTTGGGGATTTATCATTGTTCACGGTCATTTTGGACTGTTTTTATTATTTTTGAAGTCCCATGGGAATTAGGCATTGTTTTTGACTATTTAGGACTGTTATTGTTAATTTTGAATTCCCATGGGATTTAGACATTGTTTTTCGTTATTTAGGACTGTTATTGTTAATTTTTATTTCCTATTGGAGTTTGGCATTGTTTGTGGTCATTTTAGACTTTTTTTGTTAAATTTGGATTCCCATGGGAATTAGGCATTGATTTTAATAATTTTGAGTTCCTATGTGAAATAGGCATTGTTCATGATCATTTTAGACTGTTTTTGTTAAATCTGAATTCCCTTGGGAATTAGGCATTGTTTATGGTCATTTGGGACTGATTTTGTCAAATTTGAATTGTCATAGGAATCAGGCATTGTTCTTGGTCATTTAGGACTGATTTCGTCTAGTTTGAATTCCCATGGGAATTTATCATTGTTCTCGGTCATTTTGGACTGTTTTTGTCAAATCTGAATTCCCTTGGGAATCCGGCATTGTTTATGGTCATTTAGGACTGATTTTGTCAAATTTGAATTGTCATAGGAATTAGGCATTGTTCTTGGTCATTTAGGACTGTTTTTATTAATTTTGAATTCCCATTGGAATTAGGCATTACTTCTGGTTATTTAGGACTGTTATTGTTAATTTTGAATTCCCATGGAATTTAGGCATTGTTTTTGGATATTTAGGACTGTTATTGTTAATTTTTATTTCCTATGGGAGTTTGGCATTGTTTGTGGTCATTTTAGACTTTTTTTGTCAAATTTGAATTCTCATGGGAATTAGGCATTGTTTTTGATCATTTCAAGTTCCTATGGGAATTGAGCATTGTTTTTAATCTTTTTGGACTGATTTTGTCGAAATTGGAATCCCATAGGGATTTATCATTGTTCGCGGTCATTTTGGACTGTTTTTGTAAAATTTGAATTCCTATGGGAATTAGGCCTTGTTTATGGTCATTTTAGACTTTTTTTGTCAAATTTGGATTCCCATTGGAATTAGGCATTGATTTTAATAATTTTGAGTTCCTATGTGAAATAGGCATTGTTCATGGTCATTTTAGACTGTTTTTGTTAAATCTGAATTCCCTCGGGATTTAGACATTGTTTTTCGTTATTTAGGACTGTTATTGTTAATTTTTATTTCCTATAGGAGTTTGGCATTGTTTGTGGTCATTTTAGACTTTTTTTTGTCAAATTTGAATTCTCATGGTAATTAGGCATTGTTTTTGGTAATTTCAAGTTCCTATGGGAGTTAGGCATTGTTTTTGGACTTTTCGGACAGATTTTGTCGAATTTTAAATCCCTTGGGGATTTATCATTGTTCACGGTCATTTTGGACTGTTTTTATTATTTTTGAAGTCCCATGGGATTTAGGCATTGTTTTTGACTATTTAGGACTGTTATTGTTAATTTTGAATTCCCATGGGATTTAGACATTGTTTTTCGTTATTTAGGACTGTTATTGTTAATTTTTATTTCCTATTGGAGTTTGGCATTGTTTGTGGTCATTTTAGACTTTTTTTGTTAAATTTGGATTCCCATGGGAATTAGGCATTGATTTTAATAATTTTGAGTTCCTATGTGAAATAGGCATTGTTCATGATCATTTTAGACTGTTTTTGTTAAATCTGAATTCCCTTGGGAATTAGTCATTGTTTATGGTCATTTGGGACTGATTTTGTCAAATTTGAATTGTCATAGGAATCAGGCATTGTTCTTGGTCATTTAGGACTGATTTCGTCTAGTTTGAATTCCCATGGGAATTTATCATTGTTCTCGGTCATTTTGGACTGTTTTTGTCAAATCTGAATTCCCTTGGGAATCCGGCATTGTTTATGGTCATTTAGGACTGATTTTGTCAAATTTGAATTGTCATAGGAATTAGGCATTGTTCTTGGTCATTTAGGACTGTTTTTATTAATTTTGAATTCCCATTGGAATTAGGCATTACTTCTGGTTATTTAGGACTGTTATTGTTAATTTTGAATTCCCATGGAATTTAGGCATTGTTTTTGGATATTTAGGACTGTTATTGTTAATTTTTATTTCCTATGGGAGTTTGGCATTGTTTGTGGTCATTTTAGACTTTTTTTGTCAAATTTGAATTCTCATGGGAATTAGGCATTGTTTTTGATCATTTCAAGTTCCTATGGGAATTGAGCATTGTTTTTAATCTTTTTGGACTGATTTTGTCGAAATTGGAATCCCATAGGGATTTATCATTGTTCGCGGTCATTTTGGACTGTTTTTGTAAAATTTGAATTCCTATGGGAATTAGGCCTTGTTTATGGTCATTTAGGACTGATTTTATTAATTTTGAATTCCCATGGGAATTAGGCATTGTTTTTGGTTATTTAGGACTGTTATTGTTAATTTTTATTTCCTATGGGAGTTTGGCATTGTTCGTGGTCATTTTGGACAGTTTTTGTCAAATATGAATTCTCATGGGAATTAGGCATTGTTTTTGGTCATTTCAAGTTCCTATGGGAATTTAGCATTGTTTTTGGACTTTTTGGACTGATTTTGTCGAAATTGAATCCCATGGGGATTTATCCTTTTTCGCGATCATTTTGGACTGTTTTTGTCAAATTTAAATTCTCATGGGAATTAGGCATTGTTTTTGTTCATTTAGGACTGTTTTTATTAATTTTGAATTCCTATGGGAATTAGGCATTGATTTTGGTCATTTCAAGTTCCTATGGGAATTAAGCATTGTTTTTGGTCATTTAGGAATGATTTTGTCTAGTTTGAATTCCCATGGAAATTTATCATTGTTCTCGGTCATTTTGGACTGTTTTTGTCAAATCTGAATTCCCTTGGAAATTAGGCATTGTTTATGGTCATTTAGGATTGATTTTGTCAAATTTGAATTGTCATAGGAATTAGTCATTGTTCTTGGTCATTTAGGACTGTTTTTGTTAATTTTGAATTCCCATGGGAATTACGCATTGTTTATGGTCATTTAGGACTGTTTTTATTAATTTAGAATTCCCATGGTAATTAGGCATTATTTTTGGATATTTAGGACTGTTATTGTTAATTTTTATTTCCTATGGGAGTTTCGCATTGTTGGTGGTCATTTTAGACTTTTTTTGTCAAATTTGAATTCTCATGGGAATTAGGCATTGTTTTTGTCATTTCAAGTTCCTATGGGAATTTAGCATTGTTTTTAATCTTTTTGGGCTGATTTTGTCGAAATTGAAATCCCATAGGGATTTATCATTGTTCGCGGTCATTTTGGACTGTTTTTGTCAAATTTGAATTCCTATGGGAATTAGGCATTGTTTTTGGTCATTTCAAGTTCCTATGGGAATTAAGCATTGTTTTCATTCATTTAGGACTGATTTTGTCTAGTTTGAGTTCCCATGGGAATTTATCATTGTTCTCGGTCATTTTGGACTGTTTTTGTCAAATATGAATTCCCTTGGGAATTTGGCATTGTTTATGGTCATTTAGGACTGATTTTATTAATTTTGAATTCCCATGGGAATTAGGCATTGTTTTTGGTCATTTAGGCCTGTTTTTATTAATTTTGAATTCCTATGAGAATTAGGCATTGTTTTTGGTCATTTCAAGTTCCTATGGGAATTAAGCATTGTTTTCGTTCATTTAGGACTGATTTTGTCTAGTTTGAATTCCCATGGGAATTTATCATTGTTCTCGGTCATTTTGGACTGTTTTTGTCAAATATGAATTCCCTTGGGAATTTGGCATTGTTTATGGTCATTTAGGACTGATTTTATTAATTTTGAATTCCCATGGGAATTAGGCATTGTTTTTGGTTATTTAGGACTGTTATTGTTAATTTTGAATTCCCATGGGATTTGGGCATTGTTTTTGGTTATTTAGGACTGTTATTGTTAATTTTTATTTCCTATGGGAGTTTGGCATTGTTCGTGGTCATTTTGGACAGTTTTTGTCAAATATGAATTCTCATGGGAATTAGGCATTGTTTTTGGTCATTTCAAGTTCCTATGGGAATTTAGCATTGTTTTTTGACTTTTTGGACTGATTTTGTCGAAATTGAATCCCATGGGGATTTATCCTTTTTCGCGATCATTTTGGACTGTTTTTGTCAAATTTAAATTCTCATGGGAATTAGGCATTGTTTTTGTTCATTTAGGACTGTTTTTATTAATTTTGAATTCCTATGGGAATTAGGCATTGATTTTGGTCATTTCAAGTTCCTATGGGAATTAAGCATTGTTTTTGGTCATTTAGGAATGATTTTGTCTAGTTTGAATTCCCATGGAAATTTATCATTGTTCTCGGTCATTTTGGACTGTTTTTGTCAAATCTGAATTCCCTTGGAAATTAGGCATTGTTTATGGTCATTTAGGATTGATTTTGTCAAATTTGAATTGTCATAGGAATTAGTCATTGTTCTTGGTCATTTAGGACTGTTTTTGTTAATTTTGAAGTCCCATGGGAATTAGGCATTGTTTTTGACTATTTAGGACTGTTATTGTTAATTTAAAATTCCCATGGGATTTAGACATTGTTTTTCGTTATTTAGGACTGTTATTGTTAATTTATATTTCCTATTGGAGTTTGGCATTGTTTGTGGTCATTTTAGACTTTTTTTGTTAAATTTGGATTCCCATGGGAATTAGGCATTGATTTTAATAATTTTGAGTTCCTATGTGAAATAGGCATTGTTCATGATCATTTTAGACTGTTTTTGTTAAATCTGAATTCCCTTGGGAATTAGGCATTGTTTATGGTCATTTGGGACTGATTTTGTCAAATTTGAATTGTCATAGGAATCAGGCATTGTTCTTGGTCATTTAGGACTGATTTTGTCTAGTTTGAATTCCCATGGGAATTTATCATTGTTCTCGGTCATTTTGGACTGTTTTTGTCAAATCTGAATTCCCTTGGGAATTAGGCATTGTTTATGGTCATTTAGGACTGATTTTGTCAAATTTGAATTGTCATAGGAATTAGGCATTGTTCTTGGTCATTTAGGACTGTTTTTATTAATTTTGAATTCCCATTGGAATTAGGCATTACTTCTGGTTATTTAGGACTGTTATTGTTAATTTTGAATTCCCATGGAATTTAGGCATTGTTTTTGGATATTTAGGACTGTTATTGTTAATTTTTATTTCCTATGGGAGTTTGGCATTGTTTGTGGTCATTTTAGACTTTTTTTGTCAAATTTGAATTCTCATGGGAATTAGGCATTGTTTTTGATCATTTCAAGTTCCTATGGGAATTGAGCATTGTTTTTAATCTTTTTGGACTGATTTTGTCGAAATTGGAATCCCATAGGGATTTATCATTGTTCGCGGTCATTTTGGACTGTTTTTGTAAAATTTGAATTCCTATGGGAATTAGGCATTGTTTATGGTCATTTAGGACTGATTTTATTAATTTTGAATTCCCATGGGAATTAGGCATTGTTTTTGGTTATTTAGGACTGTTATTGTTAATTTTTATTTCCTATGGGAGTTTGGCATTGTTCGTGGTCATTTTGGACAGTTTTTGTCAAATATGAATTCTCATGGGAATTAGGCATTGTTTTTGGTCATTTCAAGTTCCTATGGGAATTTAGCATTGTTTTTGGACTTTTTGGACTGATTTTGTCGAAATTGAATCCCATGGGGATTTATCCTTTTTCGCGATCATTTTGGACTGTTTTTGTCAAATTTAAATTCTCATGGGAATTAGGCATTGTTTTTGTTCATTTAGGACTGTTTTTATTAATTTTGATTTCCTATGGGAATTAGGCATTGATTTTGGTCATTTCAAATTCCTATGGGAATTAAGCATTGTTTTTGGTCATTTAGGAATGATTTTGTCTAGTTTGAATTCCCATGGAAATTTATCATTGTTCTCGGTCATTTTGGACTGTTTTTGTCAAATCTGAATTCCCTTGGAAATTAGGCATTGTTTATGGTCATTTAGGATTGATTTTGTCAAATTTGAATTGTCATAGGAATTAGTCATTGTTCTTGGTCATTTAGGACTGTTTTTGTTAATTTTGAATTCCCATGGGAATTACGCATTGTTTATGGTCATTTAGGACTGTTTTTATTAATTTAGAATTCCCATGGTAATTAGGCATTGTTTTTGGTAATTTCAAGTTCCTATTGGAGTTAGGCATTGTTTTTGGACTTTTCAGACAGATTTTGTCGAATTTTAAATCCCTTGGGGATTTATCATTGTTCACGGTCATTTTGGACTGTTTTTATTATTTTTGAAGTCCCATGGGAATTAGGCATTGTTTTTGACTATTTAGGACTGTTATTGTTAATTTTGAATTCCCACGGGATTTAGACATTGTTTTTCGTTATTTAGGACTGTTATTGTTAATTTTTATTTCCTATTGGAGTTTATCATTGTTTGTGGTCATTTTAGACTTTTTTTGTCAAATTTGGATTCCCATTGGAATTAGGCATTGATTTTGATAATTTTGAGTTCCTATGTGAAATAGGCATTGTTCATGGTCATTTTAGACTGTTTTTGTTAAATCTGAATTCCCTTGGGATTTAGACATTGTTTTTCGTTATTTAGGACTGTTATTGTTAATTTTTATTTCCTATAGGAGTTTGGCATTGTTTGTGGTCATTTTAGACTTTTTTTGTCAAATTTGAATTCTCATGGTAATTAGGCATTGTTTTTGGTAATTTCAAGTTCCTATGGGAGTTAGGCATTGTTTTTGGACTTTTCGGACAGATTTTGTCGAATTTTAAATCCCTTGGGGATTTATCATTGTTCACGGTCATTTTGGACTGTTTTTATTATTTTTGAAGTCCCATGGGAATTAGGCATTGTTTTTGACTATTTAGGACTGTTATTGTTAATTTTGAATTCCCATGGGATTTAGACATTGTTTTTCGTTATTTATGACTGTTATTGTTAATTTTTATTTCCTATTGGAGTTTGGCATTGTTTGTGGTCATTTTAGACTTTTTTTGTTAAATTTGGATTCCCATGGGAATTAGGCATTGATTTTAATAATTTTGAGTTCCTATTTGAAATAGGCATTGTTCATGATCATTTTAGACTGTTTTTGTTAAATCTGAATTCCCTTGGGAATTAGGCATTGTTTATGGTCATTTGGGACTGATTTTGTCAAATTTGAATTGTCATAGGAATCAGGCATTGTTCTTGGTCATTTAGGACTGATTTTGTCTAGTTTGAATTCCCATGGGAATTTATCATTGTTCTCGGTCATTTTGGACTGTTTTTGTCAAATCTGAATTCCCTTGGGAATTAGGCATTGTTTATGGTCATTTAGGACTGATTTTGTCAAATTTGAATTGTCATAGGAATTAGGCATTGTTCTTGGTCATTTAGGACTGTTTTTATTAATTTTGAATTCCCATTGGAATTAGGCATTACTTCTGGTTATTTAGGACTGTTATTGTTAATTTTGAATTCCCATGGAATTTAGGCATTGTTTTTGGATATTTAGGACTGTTATTGTTAATTTTTATTTCCTATGGGAGTTTGGCATTGTTTGTGGTCATTTTAGACTTTTTTGTCAAATTTGAATTCTCATGGGAAGTAGGCATTGTTTTTGATCATTTCAAGTTCCTATGGGAATTGAGCATTGTTTTTAATCTTTTTGGACTGATTTTGTCGAAATTGGAATCCCATAGGGATTTATCATTGTTCGCGGTCATTTTGGACTGTTTTTGTAAAATTTGAATTCCTATGGGAATTAGGCATTGTTTTTGGTCATTTCAAGTTCCTATGGGAATTAAGCATTGTTTTCATTCATTTAGGACTGATTTTTTCTAGTTTGAATTCCCATGGGAATTTATCATTGTTCTCAGTCATTTTGGACTGTTTTTGTCAAATATGAATTCCCTTGGGAATTTGGCATTGTTTATGGTCATTTAGGACTGATTTTATTAATTTTGAATTCCCATGGGAATTAGGCATTGTTTTTGGTCATTTAGGACTGTTTTTATTAATTTTGAATTCCTATGAGAATTAGGCATTGTTTTTGGTCATTTCAAGTTCCTATGGGAATTAAGCATTGTTTTTAATCTTTTTGGACTGATATTGTCGAAATTGGAATCCCATAGGGATTTATCATTGTTCGCGGTCATTTTGGACTGTTTTTGTAAAATTTGAATTCCTATGGGAATTAGGCATTGTTTTTGGTCATTTCAAGTTCCTATGGGAATTAAGCATTGTTTTCATTCATTTAGGACTGATTTTGTCTAGTTTGAATTCCCATGGGAATTTATCATTGTTCTCAGTCATTTTGGACTGTTTTTGTCAAATATGAATTCCCTTGGGAATTTGGCATTGTTTATGGTCATTTAGGACTGATTTTATTAATTTTGAATTCCCATGGGAATTAGGCATTGTTTTTGGTCATTTAGGACTGTTTTTATTAATTTTGAATTCCTATGAGAATTAGGCATTATTTTTGGTCATTTCAAGTTCCTATGGGAATTAAGCATTGTTTTCGTTCATTTAGGACTGATTTTGTCTAGTTTGAATTCCCATGGGAATTTATCATTGTTCTCGGTCATTTTGGACTGTTTTTGTCAAATCTGAATTCCCTTGGGAATTAGGCATTGTTTATGGTCATTTAGGACTGATTTTATTAATTTTGAATTCCCATGGGAATTAGGCATTGTTTTTGGTTATTTAGGACTGTTATTGTTAATTTTGAATTCCCATGGGATTTGGGCATTGTTTTTGGTTATTTAGGACTGTTATTGTTAATTTTTATTTCCTATGGGAGTTTGGCATTGTTCGTGGTCATTTTGGACAGTTTTTGTCAAATATGAATTCTCATGGGAATTAAGCATTGTTTTTGGTCATTTAGGACTGTTTTTATTAATTTTGAATTCCTATGAGAATTAGGCATTGTTTTTGGTCATTTCAAGTTCCTATGGGAATTAAGCATTGTTTTCGTTCATTTAGGACTGATTTTGTCTAGTTTGAATTCCCATGGGAATTTATCATTGTTCTCGGTCATTTTGGACTGTTTTTGTCAAATCTGAATTCCCTTGGGAATTAGGCATTGTTTATGGTCATTTAGGACTGATTTTATTAATTTTGAATTCCCATGGGAATTAGGCATTGTTTTTGGTCATTTTGGAATGTTTTTGTCAAATTTGAATTCTCATGGGAATTAGGCATTGTTTTTGGTCATTTAGGACTATTTTTGTCAATTAGGTCATTGTCATTGTTTTTGGTCAATTAGGACTGATTTTGTCTAGTTTGAATTCCCATGGGAATTTATCATTGTTCTCGGTAATTTTCAACTGTTTTTGTCAAATTTTAATTCTCATGGCAATTAGGCAATTTTTTGGTCATTTCAAGTTCCTATGGGAGTTAGGCATTGTTTTTGGACTTTTTGCACTGATTTTGTCGAATTTTAAATCCCATAGGGATTTATCATTGTTCACAGTCATTTTGGACTGTTTTTATTAATTTTGAATTCCCATGGGAATTTGGCATTGTTTTTGGTTATATAGGATTGTTATTGTTAATTTTGAATTCCAATGGTAATTAGGCATTGTTTTTGCTAATTTCAAGTTCCTATGGGAGTTAGGCATTGTTTTTGGACTTTTCGGACAGATTTTGTCGAATTTTAAATCCCATAGGGATTTATAATTGTTCACGGTCATTTTGGACTGTTTTTATTAATTTTGAATTCCCATGGGAATTTGGCATTGTTTTTGGTAATTTCAAGTTCCTATGGGAGTTAGGCATTGTTTTTGGACTTTTCGGACAGATTTTGTCGAATTTTAAATCCCTTGGGGATTTATCATTGTTCACGGTCATTTTGGACTGTTTTTATTATTTTTGAAGTCCCATGGGAATTAGGAATTGTTTTTGACTATTTAGGACTGTTATTGTTAATTTTGAATTCCCATGGGATTTAGACATTGTTTTTCGTTATTTAGGCCTGTTATTGTTAATTTTTATTTCCTATTGGAGTTTGGCATTGTTTGTGGTCATTTTAGACTTTTTTGTCAAATTTGGATTCCCATGGGAATTAGGCATTGATTTTAATAATTTTGAGTTCCTATGTGAAATAGGCATTGTTCATGGTCATTTTAGACTGTTTTTGTTAAATCTGAATTCCCTTGGGAATTAGGCATTGTTTATGGTCATTTGGGACTGATTTTGTCAAATTTGAATGGTCATAGGAATTAGGCATTGTTCTTGGTCATTTAGGACTGTTTTTACTAATTTTGAATTCCTATGGAATTTAAGCATTGTTTTTGGTTATTTAGGACTGTTATTGTTAATTTTTATTTCCTATAGGAGATTGGCATTGTTTGTGGTCATTTTAGACTTTTTTTGTCAAATTTGAATTCTCATGGGAATTAGGCATTGTTTTTGATCATTTCAAGTTCCTATGGGAATTTAGCATTGTTTTTGGACTTTTTGGACTGATTTTGTCGAAATTGAAATCCCATAGGGATTTATCATTGTTCGCGGTCATTTTGGTCTGTTTTTGTCAAATTTGAATTCTCATGGGAATTAGGCATTGTTTTTGGTCATTTAGGACTGTTATTGTTAATTTTTATTTCCTATTGGAGTTTGGCATTGTTTGTGGTCATTTTAGACTTTTTTTGTCAAATTTGGATTCCCATGGGAATTAGGCATTGATTTTAATAATTTTGAGTTCCTATGGGAATTTAGCATTGTTTTTGGACTTTTTGGACTGATTTTTCTCGTAAATTGAATCCCATGGGGATTTATCCATTTTCGCTGTCATTTTGGACTGTTTTTGTCAAATTTAAATTCTCATGGGAATTAGGCATTGTTTTTGGTCATTTAGGACTGTTTTTATTAATTTTGATCTCCTATTGGAATTAGGCATTGTTTTTGGTCATTTCAAGTTCCTATGGGAATTAAGCATTGTTTTTGGTCATTTAGGAATGATTTTGTCTAGTTTGAATTCCCATGGAAATTTATCATTGTTTTCGGTCATTTTGGAATGTTTTTGTCAAATCTGAATTCCCTTGGTAATTAGGCATTGTTTATGGTCATTTAGGATTGATTTTGTCAAATTTGAATTGTCATAGAAATTAGTCATTGTTCTTGGTCATTTAGTACTGTTTTTGTTAATTTTGAATTCCCATGGGAATTAGGCATTGTTTTTGGTTATTTAGGATTGTTATTGATAATTTTGAATTCCCATGGTAATTAGGCATTGTTTTTGGTAATTTTGAGTTCCTATGGGAAATAGGCATTGTTCATGGTCATTTTGGACTGTTTTTGTTAAATCTGAATTCCCTTGGGAATTACGCATTGTTTATGGTCATTTAGGACTGTTTTTATTGATTTAGAATTCCCATGGGAATTAGGCATTGTTTTTGGTCATTTAGGACTGTTATTGTTAATTTTTATTTCTTATTGGAGTTTGGCATTGTTTGTGGTCATTTTAGACTTTTTTTGTCAAATTTGAATTCTCATGGGAATTACGCATTGTTTTTGGTCATTTAGGACTGTTATTGTTAATTTTTATTTCCTATTGGAGTTTGGCATTGTTTGTGGTCATTTTAGACTTTTTTTGTCAAATTTGGATTCCCATGGGAATTAGGCATTGATTTTAATAATTTTGAGTTCCTATGTGAAATAGGCATTGTTCATGGTCATTTTAGACTGTTTTTGTTAAATCTGAATTCCCTTGGGTATTAGGCACTGTTTATGGTCATTTAGGACTGATTTTGTCAAATTTGAATTGTCATAGGAATTAGGCATTGTTCTTGGTCATTTAGGACTGTTTTTTTTTAATTTTGAATTCCCATTGGAATTAGGCATTACTTTTGGTTATTTAGGACTGTTTTTGTTAAATCTGAATTCCCTTGGGATTTAGACATTGTTTTTCGTTATTTAGGACTGTTATTGTTAATTTTTATTTCCTATGGGAGTTTGGCATTGTTTGTGGTCATTTTAGACTTTTTTTGTCAAATTAGAATTCTCATGGGAATTAGGCATTGTTTTTGATCATTTCAAGTTCCTATGGGAATTTAGCATTGTTTTTAATCTTTTTGGACTGATTTTGTCGAAATTGAAATCCCATAGTGATTTATCATTGTTCGCGGTCATTTTGGACTGTTTTTGTCAAATTTGAATTCCTATGGGAATTAGGCATTGTTTTTGGTCATTTCAAGTTCCTATGGGAATTAAGCATTGTTTTCATTCATTTAGGACTGATTTTGTCTAGTTTGAATTCCCAGGGAATTTATCATTGTTCTCGGTCATTTTGGACTGTTTTTGTGAAATATGAATTCCCTTGGGAATTTGGCATTGTTTATGGTCATTTAGGACTGATTTTATTAATTTTGAATTCCCATTGAAATTAGGCATTGTTTTTGGTCATTTAGGACTGTTTTTATTAATTTTGAATTCCTATGAGAATTAGGCATTGTTTTTGGTCATTTCAAGTTCCTATGGGAATTAAGCATTGTTTTCGTTCATTTAGGACTGATTTTGTCTAGTTTGAATACCCATGGGAATTTATCATTGTTCTCGGTCATTTTGGACTGTTTTTGTCAAATCTGAATTCCCTTGGGAATTAGGCATTGTTTATGGTCATTTAGGACTGATTTTATTAATTTTGAATTCCCATGGGAATTAGGCATTGTTTTTGGTTATTTAGGACTGTTATTGTTAATTTTGAATTCCCATGGGATTTGGGCATTGTTTTTGGTTATTTAGGACTGTTATTGTTAATTTTTATTTCCTATGGGAGTTTGGCATTGTTCGTGGTCATTTTGGACAGTTTTTGTCAAATATGAATTCTCATGGGAATTAGGCATTGTTTTTGGTCATTTCAAGTTCCTATGGGAGTTTAGCATTGTTTTTGGACTTTTTGGACTGATTTTGTCGAAATTGAATCCCATGGGGATTTATCCTTTTTCGCGATCATTTTGGACTGTTTTTATTATTTTTGAAGTCCCATGGGAATTAGGCATTGTTTTTGACTATTTAGGACTGTTATTGTTAATTTTGAATTCCCATGGGATTTAGACATTGTTTTTCGTTATTTAGGACTGTTATTGTTAATTTTTATTTCCTTTTGGAGTTTGGCATTGTTTGTGGTCATTTTAGACTTTTTTTGTTAAATTTGGATTCCCATGTGAATTAGGCATTGATTTTAATAATTTTGAGCTCCTATGTGAAATAGGCATTGTTCATGATCATTTTAGACTGTTTTTGTTAAATCTGAATTCCCTTGGGAATTAGGCATTGTTTATGGTCATTTGGGACTGATTTTGTCAAATCTGAATTGTCATAGGAATCAGGCATTGTTCTTGGTCATTTAGGACTGATTTTGTCTAGTTTGAATTCCCATGGGAATTTATCATTGTTCTCGGTCATTTTGGACTGTTATTGTCAAATCTGAATTTCCTTGGGAATTAGGCATTGTTTATGGTCATTTAGGACTGATTTTGTCAAATTTGAATTGTCATAGGAATTAGGCATTGTTCTTGGTCATTTAGGACTGTTTTTATTAATTTTGAATTCCCATTCGAATTAGGCATTACTTCTGGTTATTTAGGACTGTTATTGTTAATTTTGAATTCCCATGGAATTTAGGCATTGTTTTTGGATATTTAGGACTGTTATTGTTAATTTTTATTTCCTATCGGAGTTTGGCATTGTTTGTGGTCATTTTAGACTTTTTTTGTCAAATTTGAATTCTCATGGGAATAAGGCATTGTTTTTGATCATTTCAAGTTCCTATGGGAATTGAGCATTGTTTTTAATCTTTTTGGACTGATTTTGTCGAAATTGGAATCCCATAGGGATTTATCATTGTTCGCGGTCATTTTGGACTGTTTTTGTAAAATTTGAATTCCTATGGGAATTAGGCATTGTTTATGGTCATTTAGGACTGATTTTATTAATTTTGAATTCCCATGGGAATTAGGCATTGTTTTTGGTTATTTAGGACTGTTATTGTTAATTTTTATTTCCTATGGGAGTTTGGCATTGTTCGTGGTCATTTTGGACAGTTTTTGTCAAATATGAATTCTCATGGGAATTAGGCATTGTTTTTGGTCATTTCAAGTTCCTATGGGAATTTAGCATTGTTTTTGGACTTTTTGGACTGATTTTGTCGAAATTGAATCCCATGGGGATTTATCCTTTTTCGCGATCATTTTGGACTGTTTTTGTCAAATCTAAATTCTCATGGGAATTAGGCATTGTTTTTGTTCATTTAGGACTGTTTTTATTAATTTTGAATTCCTATGGGAATTAGGCATTTATTTTGGTCATTTCAAGTTCCTATGGGAATTAAGCATTGTTTTTGGTCATTTAGGAATGATTTTGTCTAGTTTGAATTCCCATGGAAATTTATCATTGTTCTCGGTCATTTTGGACTGTTTTTGTCAAATCTGAATTCCCTTGGAAATTAGGCATTGTTTATGGTCATTTAGGATTGATTTTGTCAAATTTGAATTGTCATAGGAATTAGTCATTGTTCTTGGTCATTTAGGACTGTTTTTGTTAATTTTGAATTCCCATGGGAATTACGCATTGTTTATGGTCATTTAGGACTGTTTTTATTAATTTAGAATTCCCATGGTAATTAGGCATTGTTTTTGGTAATTTCAAGTTCCTATGGGAGTTAGGCATTGTTTTTGGACTTTTCAGACAGATTTTGTCGAATTTTAAATCCCTTGGGGATTTATCATTGTTCACGGTCATTTTGGACTGTTTTTATTATTTTTGAAGTCCCATGGGAATTAGGCATTGTTTTTGACTATTTAGGACTGTTATTGTTAATTTTGAATTCCCATGGGATTTAGGCATTGTTTTTCGTTATTTAGGACTGTTATTGTTAATTTTTATTTCGTATTGGAGTTTGGCATTGTTTGTGGTCATTTTGGACAGTTTTTGTCAAATATGAATTCTCATGGGAATTAGGCATTGTTTTTGGTCATTTCAAGTTCCTATGGGAGTTTAGCATTGTTTTTGGACTTTTTGGACTGATTTTGTCGAAATTGAATCCCATGGGGATTTATCCTTTTTCGCGATCATTTTGGACTGTTTTTATTATTTTTGAAGTCCCATGGGAATTAGGCATTGTTTTTGACTATTTAGGACTGTTATTGTTAATTTTGAATTCCCATGGGATTTAGACATTGTTTTTCGTTATTTAGGACTGTTATTGTTAATTTTTATTTCCTTTTGGAGTTTGGCATTGTTTGTGGTCATTTTAGACTTTTTTTGTTAAATTTGGATTCCCATGTGAATTAGGCATTGATTTTAATAATTTTGAGTTCCTATGTGAAATAGGCATTGTTCATGATCATTTTAGACTGTTTTTGTTAAATCTGAATTCCCTTGGGAATTAGGCATTGTTTATGGTCATTTGGGACTGATTTTGTCAAATCTGAATTGTCATAGGAATCAGGCATTGTTCTTGGTCATTTAGGACTGATTTTGTCTAGTTTGAATTCCCATGGGAATTTATCATTGTTCTCGGTCATTTTGGACTGTTATTGTCAAATCTGAATTTCCTTGGGAATTAGGCATTGTTTATGGTCATTTAGGACTGATTTTGTCAAATTTGAATTGTCATAGGAATTAGGCATTGTTCTTGGTCATTTAGGACTGTTTTTATTAATTTTGAATTCCCATTCGAATTAGGCATTACTTCTGGTTATTTAGGACTGTTATTGTTAATTTTGAATTCCCATGGAATTTAGGCATTGTTTTTGGATATTTAGGACTGTTATTGTTAATTTTTATTTCCTATCGGAGTTTGGCATTGTTTGTGGTCATTTTAGACTTTTTTTGTCAAATTTGAATTCTCATGGGAATAAGGCATTGTTTTTGATCATTTCAAGTTCCTATGGGAATTGAGCATTGTTTTTAATCTTTTTGGACTGATTTTGTCGAAATTGGAATCCCATAGGGATTTATCATTGTTCGCGGTCATTTTGGACTGTTTTTGTAAAATTTGAATTCCTATGGGAATTAGGCATTGTTTATGGTCATTTAGGACTGATTTTATTAATTTTGAATTCCCATGGGAATTAGGCATTGTTTTTGGTTATTTAGGACTGTTATTGTTAATTTTTATTTCCTATGGGAGTTTGGCATTGTTCGTGGTCATTTTGGACAGTTTTTGTCAAATATGAATTCTCATGGGAATTAGGCATTGTTTTTGGTCATTTCAAGTTCCTATGGGAATTTAGCATTGTTTTTGGACTTTTTGGACTGATTTTGTCGAAATTGAATCCCATGGGGATTTATCCTTTTTCGCGATCATTTTGGACTGTTTTTGTCAAATCTAAATTCTCATGGGAATTAGGCATTGTTTTTGTTCATTTAGGACTGTTTTTATTAATTTTGAATTCCTATGGGAATTAGGCATTTATTTTGGTCATTTCAAGTTCCTATGGGAATTAAGCATTGTTTTTGGTCATTTAGGAATGATTTTGTCTAGTTTGAATTCCCATGGAAATTTATCATTGTTCTCGGTCATTTTGGACTGTTTTTGTCAAATCTGAATTCCCTTGGAAATTAGGCATTGTTTATGGTCATTTAGGATTGATTTTGTCAAATTTGAATTGTCATAGGAATTAGTCATTGTTCTTGGTCATTTAGGACTGTTTTTGTTAATTTTGAATTCCCATGGGAATTACGCATTGTTTATGGTCATTTAGGACTGTTTTTATTAATTTAGAATTCCCATGGTAATTAGGCATTGTTTTTGGTAATTTCAAGTTCCTATGGGAGTTAGGCATTGTTTTTGGACTTTTCAGACAGATTTTGTCGAATTTTAAATCCCTTGGGGATTTATCATTGTTCACGGTCATTTTGGACTGTTTTTATTATTTTTGAAGTCCCATGGGAATTAGGCATTGTTTTTGACTATTTAGGACTGTTATTGTTAATTTTGAATTCCCATGGGATTTAGGCATTGTTTTTCGTTATTTAGGACTGTTATTGTTAATTTTTATTTCGTATTGGAGTTTGGCATTGTTTGTGGTCATTTTGTACTTATTTTGTCAAATTTGGATTCCCATTGGAATTAGGCATTGATTTTAATAATTTTGAGTTCCTATGTGAAATAGGCATTGTTCATGGTCATTTTAGACTGTTGTTGTTAAATCTGAATTCCCTTGGGTATTAGGCACTGTTTATGGTCATTTAGGACTGATTTTGTCAAATTTGAATTGTCATAGGAATTAGGCATTGTTCTTGGTCATTTAGGACTGTTTTTTTTAATTTTGAATTCCCATTGGAATTAGGCATTACTTTTGGTTATTTAGGACTGTTATTGTTAATTTTGAATTCCCATGGAATTTAGGCATTGTTTTTGGATATTTAGGACTGTTATTGTTAATTTTTATTTCCTATGGGAGTTTGGCATTGTTTGTGGTCATTTTAGACTTTTTTTGTCAAATTAGAATTCTCATGGGAATTAGGCATTGTTTTTGATCATTTCAAGTTCCTATGGGAATTTAGCATTGTTTTTAATCTTTTTGGACTGATTTTGTCGAAATTGAAATCCCATAGGGATTTATCATTGTTCGCGGTCATTTTGGACTGTTTTTGTCAAATTTGAATTCCTATGGGAATTAGGCATTGTTTTTGGTCATTTCAAGTTCCTATAGGAATTAAGCATTGTTTTCATTCATTTAGGACTGATTTTGTCTAGTTTGAATTCCCAGGGAATTTATCATTGTTCTCGGTCATTTTGGACTGTTTTTGTCAAATATGAATTCCCTTGGGAATTTGGCATTGTTTATGGTCATTTAGGACTGATTTTATTAATTTTGAATTCCCATGGGAATTAGGCATTGTTTTTGGTCATTTAGGACTGTTTTTATTAATTTTGAATTCCTATGAGAATTAGGCATTGTTTTTGTTTATTTAGGACTGTTATTGTTATTTTTGAATTCCCATGGGATTTGGGCATTGTTTTTGGTTATTTAGGACTGTTATTGTTAATTTTTATTTCCTATGGGAGTTTGGCATTGTTCGTGGTCATTTTGGACAGTTTTTGTCAAATATGAATTCTCATGGGAATTAGGCATTGTTTTTGGTCATTTCAAGTTCCTATGGGAATTTAGCATTGTTTTGGACTTTTTGGACTGATTTTGTCGAAATTGAATCCCATGGGGATTTATCCTTTTTCGCGATCATTTTGGACTGTTTTTATTATTTTTGAAGTCCCATGGGAATTAGGCATTGTTTTTGACTATTTAGGACTGTTATTGTTAATTTTGAATTCCCATGGGATTTAGACATTGTTTTTCGTTATTTAGGACTGTTATTGTTAATTTTTATTTCCTTTTGGAGTTTGGCATTGTTTGTGGTCATTTTAGACTTTTTTTGTTAAATTTGGATTCCCATGGGAATTACGCATTGATTTTAATAATTTTGAGTTCCTATGTGAAATAGGCATTGTTCATGATCATTTTAGACTGTTTTTGTTAAATCTGAATTCCCTTGGGAATTAGGCATTGTTTATGGTCATTTGGGACTGATTTTGTCAAATTTGAATTGTCATAGGAATCAGGCATTGTTCTTGGTCATTTAGGACTGATTTTGTCTAGTTTGAATTCCCATGGGAATTTATCATTGTTCTCGGTCATTTTGGACTGTTTTTGTCAAATCTGAATTCCCTTTGGAATTAGGCATTGTTTATGGTCATTTAGGACTGATTTTGTCAAATTTGAATTGTCATAGGAATTAGGCATTGTTCTTGGTCATTTAGGACTGTTTTTATTAATTTTGAATTCCCATTGGAATTAGGCATTACTTCTGGTTATTTAGGACTGTTATTGTTAATTTTGAATTCCCATGGAATTTAGGCATTGTTTTTGGATATTTAGGACTGTTATTGTTAATTTTTATTTCCTATGGGAGTTTGGCATTGTTTGTGGTCATTTTAGACTTTTTTTGTCAAATTTGAATTCTCATGGGAATTAGGCATTGTTTTTGATCATTTCAAGTTCCTATGGGAATTGAGCATTGTTTTTAATCTTTTTGGACTGATTTTGTCGAAATTGGAATCCCATAGGGATTTATCATTGTTCCCGGTCATTTTGGACTGTTTTTGTAAAATTTGAATTCCTATGGGAATTAGGCATTGTTTATGGTCATTTAGGACTGATTTTATTAATTTTGAATTCCCATGGGAATTAGGCATTGTTTTTGGTTATTTAGGACTGTTATTGCTAATTTTTATTTCCTATGGGAGTTTGGCATTGTTCGTGGTCATTTTGGACAGTTTTTGTCAAATATGAATTCTCATGGGAATTAGGCATTGTTTTTGGTCATTTCAAGTTCCTATGGGAATTTAGCATTGTTTTTGGACTTTTTGGACTGATTTTGTCGAAATTGAATCCCATGGGGATTTATCCTTTTTCGCGATCATTTTGGACTGTTTTTGTCAAATTTAAATTCTCATGGGAATTAGGCATTGTTTTTGTTCATTTAGGACTGTTTTTATTAATTTTGAATTCCTATGGGAATTAGGCATTGATTTTGGTCATTTCAAGTTCCTATGGGAATTAAGCATTGTTTTTGGTCATTTAGGAATGATTTTGTCTAGTTTGAATTCCCATGGAAATTTATCATTGTTCTCGGTCATTTTGGACTGTTTTTGTCAAATCTGAATTCCCTTGGAAATTACGCATTGTTTATGGTCATTTAGGACTGTTTTTATTAATTTAGAATTCCCATGGTAATTAGGCATTGTTTTTGGTAATTTCAAGTTCCTATGGGAGTTAGGCATTGTTTTTGGACTTTTCAGACAGATTTTGTCGAATTTTAAATCCCTTGGGGATTTATCATTGTTCACGGTCATTTTGGACTGTTTTTATTATTTTTGAAGTCCCATGGGAATTAGGCATTGTTTTTGACTATTTAGGACTGTTATTGTTAATTTTGAATTCCCATGGGATTTAGACATTGTTTTTCGTTATTTAGGACTGTTATTGTTAATTTTTATTTCCTATTGGAGTTTGGCATTGTTTGTGGTCATTTTAGACTTTTTTTGTCAAATTTGGATTCCCATTGGAATTAGGCATTGATTTTAATAATTTTGAGTTCCTATGTGAAATAGGCATTGTTCATGGTCATTTTAGACTGTTTTTGTTAAATCTGAATTCCCTTGGGATTTAGACATTGTTTTTCGTTTTTTAGGACTGTTATTGTTAATTTTTATTTCCTATAGGAGTTTGGCATTGTTTGTGGTCATTTTAGACTTTTTTTTGTCAAATTTGAATTCTCATGGTAATTAGGCATTGTTTTTGGTAATTTCAAGTTCCTATGGGAGTTAGGCATTGTTTTTGGACTTTTCGGACTGATTTTGTCGAAATTTAAATCCCATGGGGATTTATCCTTTTTCGCGATCATTTTGGACTGTTTTTATTATTTTTGAAGTCCCATGGGAATTAGGCATTGTTTTTGACTATTTAGGACTGTTATTGTTAATTTTGAATTCCCATGGGATTTAGACATTGTTTTTCGTTATTTAGGACTGTTATTGTTAATTTTTATTTCCTTTTGGAGTTTGGCATTGTTTGTGGTCATTTTAGACTTTTTTTGTTAAATTTGGATTCCCATGGGAATTAGGCATTGATTTTAATAATTTTGAGTTCCTATGTGAAATAGGCATTGTTCATGATCATTTTAGACTGTTTTTGTTAAATCTGAATTCCCTTGGGAATTAGGCATTGTTTATGGTCATTTGGGACTGATTTTGTCAAATTTGAATTGTCATAGGAATCAGGCATTGTTCTTGGTCATTTAGGACTGATTTTGTCTAGTTTGAATTCCCATGGGAATTTATCATTGTTCTCGGTCATTTTGGACTGTTTTTGTCAAATCTGAATTCCCTTTGGAATTAGGCATTGTTTATGGTCATTTAGGACTGATTTTGTCAAATTTGAATTGTCATAGGAATTAGGCATTGTTCTTGGTCATTTAGGACTGTTTTTATTAATTTTGAATTCCCATTGGAATTAGGCATTACTTCTGGTTATTTAGGACTGTTATTGTTAATTTTGAATTCCCATAGAATTTAGGCATTGTTTTTGGATATTTAGGACTGTTATTGTTAATTTTTATTTCCTATGGGAGTTTGGCATTGTTTGTGGTCATTTTAGACTTTTTTTGTCAAATTTGAATTCTCATGGGAATTAGGCATTGTTTTTGATCATTTCAAGTTCCTATGGGAATTGAGCATTGTTTTTAATCTTTTTGGACTGATTTTGTCGAAATTGGAATCCCATAGGGATTTATCAATGTTCCCGGTCATTTTGGACTGTTTTTGTAAAATTTGAATTCCTATGGGAATTAGGCATTGTTTATGGTCATTTAGGACTGATTTTATTAATTTTGAATTCCCATGGGAATTAGGCATTGTTTTTGGTTATTTAGGACTGTTATTGTTAATTTTTATTTCCTATGGGAGTTTGGCATTGTTCGTGGTCATTTTGGACAGTTTTTGTCAAATATGAATTCTCATGTGAATTAGGCATTGTTTTTGGTCATTTCAAGTTCCTATGGGAATTTAGCACTGTTTTTGGACTTTTTGGACTGATTTTGTCGAAATTGAATCCCATGGGGATTTATCCTTTTTCGCGATCATTTTGGACTGTTTTTGTCAAATTTAAATTCTCATGGGAATTAGGCATTGTTTTTGTTCATTTAGGACTGTTTTTATTAATTTTGAATTCCTATGGGAATTAGGCATTGATTTTGGTCCTTTCAAGTTCCTATGGGAATTAAGCATTGTTTTTGGTCATTTAGGAATGATTTTGTCTAGTTTGAATTCCCATGGAAATTTATCATTGTTCTCGGTCATTTTGGACTGTTTTTGTCAAATCTGAATTCCCTTGGAAATTACGCATTGTTTATGGTCATTTAGGACTGTTTTTATTAATTTAGAATTCCCATGGTAATTAGGCATTGTTTTTGGTAATTTCAAGTTCCTATGGGAGTTTGGCATTGTTCGTGGTCATTTTGGACAGTTTTTGTCAAATATGAATTCTCATGGGAATTAGGCATTGTTTTTGGTCATTTCAAGTTCCTATGGGAATTTAGCACTGTTTTTGGACTTTTTGGACTGATTTTGTCGAAATTGAATCCCATGGGGATTTATCCTTTTTCGCGATCATTTTGGACTGTTTTTGTCAAATTTAAATTCTCATGGGAATTAGGCATTGTTTTTGTTCATTTAGGACTGTTTTTATTAATTTTGAATTCCTATGGGAATTAGGCATTGATTTTGGTCCTTTCAAGTTCCTATGGGAATTAAGCATTGTTTTTGGTCATTTAGGAATGATTTTGTCTAGTTTGAATTCCCATGGAAATTTATCATTGTTCTCGGTCATTTTGGACTGTTTTTGTCAAATCTGAATTCCCTTGGAAATTACGCATTGTTTATGGTCATTTAGGACTGTTTTTATTAATTTAGAATTCCCATGGTAATTAGGCATTGTTTTTGGTAATTTCAAGTTCCTATGGGAGTTAGGCATTGTTTTTGGACTTTTCAGACAGATTTTGTCGAATTTTAAATCCCTTGGGGATTTATCATTGTTCACGGTCATTTTGGACTGTTTTTATTATTTTTGAAGTCCCATGGGAATTAGGCATTGTTTTTGACTATTTAGGACTGTTATTGTTAATTTTGAATTCCCATGGGATTTAGACATTGTTTTTCGTTATTTAGGACTGTTATTGTTAATTTTTATTTCCTATTGGAGTTTGGCATTGTTTGTGGTCATTTTAGACTTTTTTTGTTAAATTTGGATTCCCATGGGAATTAGGCATTGATTTTAATAATTTTGAGTTCCTATGTGAAATAGGCATTGTTCATGATCATTTTAGACTGTTTTTGTTAAATCTGAATTCCCTTGGGAATTAGGCATTGTTTATGGTCATTTGGGACTGATTTTGTCAAACTTGAATTGTCATAGGAATCAGGCATTGTTCTTGGTCATTTAGGACTGATTTTGTCTAGTTTGAATTCCCATGGGAATTTATCATTGTTCTCGGTCATTTTGGACTGTTTTTGTCAAATCTGAATTCCCTTGGGAATGAGGCATTGTTTATGGTCATTTAGGACTGATTTTGTCAAATTTGAATTGTCATAGGAATTAGGCATTGTTCTTGGTCATTTAGGACTGTTTTTATTAATTTTGAATTCCCATTGGAATTAGGCATTACTTCTGGTTATTTAGGACTGTTATTGTTAATTTTGAATTCCCATGGAATTTAGGCATTGTTTTTGGATATTTAGGACTGTTATTGTTAATTTTTATTTCCTATGGGAGTTTGGCATTGTTTGTGGTCATTTTAGACTTTTTTTGTCAAATTTGAATTCTCATGGGAATTAGGCATTGTTTTTGATCATTTCAAGTTCCTATGGGAATTGAGCATTGTTTTTAATCTTTTTGGACTGATTTTGTCGAAATTGGAATCCCATAGGGATTTATCATTGTTCGCGGTCATTTTGGACTGTTTTTGTAAAATTTGAATTCCTATGGGAATTAGGCATTGTTTTTGGTCATTTCAAGTTCCTATGGGAATTAAGCATTGTTTTCATTCATTTACGACTGATTTTGTCTAGTTTGAATTCCCATGGGAATTTATCATTGTTCTCAGTCATTTTGGACTGTTTTTGTTTAATATGAATTCCCTTGGGAATTTGGCATTGTTTATGGTCATTTAGGACTGATTTTATTAATTTTGAATTCCCATGGGAATTAGGCATTGTTTTTGGTCATTTAGCACTGTTTTTATTAATTTTGAATTCCTATGAGAATTAGGCATTGTTTTTGGTCATTTCAAGTTCCTATGGGAATTAAGCATTGTTTTCGTTCATTTAGTACTGATTTTGTCTAGTTTGAATTCCCATGGGAATTTATCATTGTTCTCGGTCATTTTGGACCGATTTTGTCAAATTTGAATTGTCATAGGAATTAGGCATTGTTCTTGGTCATTTAGGACTGTTTTTATTAATTTTGAATTCCCATTGGAATTAGGCATTACTTCTGGTTATTTAGGACTGTTATTGTTAATTTTGAATTCCCATTGGAATTAGGCATTACTTCTGGTTATTTAGGACTGTTATTGTTAATTTTGAATTCCCATGGGATTTAAGCATTGTTTTTGGTTACTTAGGACTGTTATTGTTAATTTTTATTTTTTATTGGAATTAGGCAATGTTTTTGGTCATTTTAAGCTCGTATGGGAATTAGGCATTTTTCTTGGTCATTTCAAGTTCCTATGGTAGTTAGGTATTGTTTTTGGATTTTTTGGACTGATTTTGTCGAATTTCAAATCCCAAGAGGATTTATCATTGTTCACGGTCATTTTGGAATGTTTTTGTCAAATTTTAATTCTCATGGGAATTAGGCATTGTTTTTTGTCATTTAGGACTATTTTTGTCAATTAGGTCATTGTCATTGTTTTTGGTCAATTAGGACTGATTTTGTCTAGTTTGAATTCCCATGGGAATTTATCATTGTTCTCAGTAATTTTCGACTGTTTTTGTCAAATTTTAATTCTCATGGCAATTAGGCATTTTTTTGGTCATTTCAAGTTCCTATGGGAGTTAGGCATTGTTTTTGGACTTTTTGGACTGATTTTGTCGAATTTTAAATCCCATAGGGATTTATCAATGTTCACGGTCATTTTGGACTGTTTTTATTAATTTTGAATTCCCATGGGAATTTGGCATTGTTTTTGGTTATATAGGATTGTTATTGTTAATTTTGAATTATGATGGTAATTAGGCATTGTTTTTGGTAATTTCAAGTTCCTATGGGAGTTAGGCATTGTTTTTGGACTTTTCGGACAGATTTTGTCGAATTTTAAATCCCATAGGGATTTATAATTGTTCACGGTCATTTTGGACTGTTTTTATTAATTTTGAATTCCCATGGGAATTTGGCATTGTTTTTGGTTATATAGGATTGTTATTGTTAATTTTGAATTCCCATGGTAATTAGGCATTGTTTTTGGTAATTTCAAGTTCCTATGGGAGTTAGGCATTGTTTTTGGACTTTTCGGACAGATTTTGTCGAATTTTAAATCCCTTGGGGATTTATCATTGTTCACGGTCATTTTGGACTGTTTTTATTATTTTTGAAGTCCCATGGGAATTAGGAATTGTTTTTGACTATTTAGGACTGTTATTGTTAATTTTGAATTCCCATGGGATTTAGACATTGTTTTTCGTTATTTAGGACTGTTATTGTTAATTTTTATTTCCTATTGGAGTTTGGCATTGTTTGTGGTCATTTTAGACTTTTTTTGTCAAATTTGGATTCCCATGGGAATTAGGCATTGATTTTAATAATTTTGAGTTCCTATGTGAAATAGGCATTGTTCATGGTCATTTTAGACTGTTTTTGTTAAATCTGAATTCCCTTGGGAATTAGGCATTGTTTATGGTCATTTGGGACTGATTTTGTCAAATTTGAATGGTCATAGGAATTAGGCATTGTTCTTGGTCATTTAGAACTGTTTTTACTAATTTTGAATTCCTATGGAATTTAGGCATTGTTTTTGGTTATTTAGGACTGTTATTGTTAATTTTTATTTTCTATAGGAGTTTGGCATTGTTTGTGGTCATTTTAGACTTTTTTTGTCAAATTTGAATTCTCATGGGAATTAGGAATTGTTTTTGATCATTTCAAGTTCCTATGGGAATTTAGCATTGTTTTTGGACTTTTTGGACTGATTTTGTCGAAATTGAAATCCCATAGGGATTTATCATTGTTCGCGGTCATTTTGGTCTGTTTTTGTCAAATTTGAATTCTCATGGGAATTAGGCATTGTTTTTGGTCATTTAGGACTGTTATTGTTAATTTTTATTTCCTATTGGAGTTTGGCATTGTTTGTGGTCATTTTAGACTTTTTTTGTCAAATTTGGATTCCCATGGGAATTAGGCATTGATTTTAATAATTTTGAGTTCCTATGGGAATTTAGCATTGTTTTTGGACTTTTTGGACTGATTTTTCTCGAAATTGAATCCCATGGGGATTTATCCTTTTTCGCGGTCATTTTGGACTGTTTTTGTCAAATTTAAATTCTCATGGGAATTAGGCATTGTTTTTGGTCATTTAGGACTGTTTTTATTAATTTTGAACTCCTATTGGAATTAGGCATTGTTTTTGGTCATTTCAAGTTCCTATGGGAATTAAGCATTGTTTTTGGTCATTTAGGAATGATTTTGTCTAGTTTGAATTCCCATGGAAATTTATCATTGTTTTCGGTCATTTTGGACTGTTTTTGTCAAATCTGAATTCTCTTGGTAATTAGGCATTGTTTATGGTCATTTAGGATTGATTTTGTCAAATTTGAATTGTCATAGAAATTAGTCATTGTTCTTGGTCATTTAGGACTGTTTTTGTTAATTTTGAATTCCCATGGGAATTAGGCATTGTTTTTGGTTATTTAGGATTGTTATTGATAATTTTGAATTCCCATGGTAATTAGGCATTGTTTTTGGTAATTTTGAGTTCCTATGGGAAAGAAGCATTGTTCATGGTCATTTTGGACTGTTTTTGTTAAATCTGAATTCCTTTGGGAATTACGCATTGTTTATGGTCATTTAGGACTGTTTTTATTGATTTAGAATTCCCATGGGAATTAGGCATTGTTTTTGGTCATTTAGGACTGTTATTGTTAATTTTTATTTCTTATTGGAGTTTGGCATTGTTTGTGGTCATTTTAGACTTTTTTTGTCAAATTTGAATTCTCATGGGAATTAGGCATTGTTTTTGGTCATTTAGGACTGTTATTGTTAATTTTTATTTCCTATTGGAGTTTGGCATTGTTTGTGGTCATTTTAGACTTTTTTTGTCAAATTTGGATTCCAATGGGAATTAGGCATTGATTTTAATAATTTTGAGTTCCTATGTGAAATAGGCATTGTTCATGGTCACTTTAGACTGTTTTTGTTAAATCTGAATTCCCTTGGGTATTAGGCACTGTTTATGGTCATTTAGGACTGATTTTGTCAAATTTGAATTGTCATAGGAATTAGGCATTGTTCTTGGTCATTTAGGACTGTTTTTTTTAATTTTGAATTCCCATTGGAATTAGGCATTACTTTTGGTTATTTAGGACTGTTATTGTTAATTTTGAATTCCCATGGAATTTAGGCATTGTTTTTGGATATTTAGGACTGTTATTGTTAATTTTTATTTCCTATGGGAGTTTGGCATTGTTTGTGGTCATTTTAGACTTTTTTTGTCAAATTAGAATTCTCATGGGAATTAGGCATTGTTTTTAATCTTTTTGGACTGATTTTGTCGAAATTGAAATCCCATAGGGATTTATCATTGTTCGCGGTCATTTTGGACTGTTTTTGTCAAATTTGAATTCCTATGGGAATTAGGCATTGTTTTTGGTCATTTCAAGTTCCTATGGGAATTAAGCATTGTTTTCATTCATTTAGGACTGATTTTGTCTAGTTTGAATTCCCAGGGAATTTATCATTGTTCTCGGTCATTTTGGACTGTTTTTGTCAAATATGAATTTCCTTGGGAATTTGGCATTGTTTATGGTCATTTAGGACTGACTTTATTAATTTTGAATTCCCATGGGAATTAGGCATTGTTTATGGTCATTTAGGACTGATTTTATAAATTTTGAATTCCCATGGGAATTAGGCATTGTTTTTGGTTATTTAGGACTGTTATTGTTAATTTTGAATTCCCATGGGATTTGGGCATTGTTTTTGGTTATTTAGGACTGTTATTGTTAATTTTTATTTCCTATGGGAGTTTGGCATTGTTCGTGGTCATTTTGGACAGTTTTTGTCAAATATGAATTCTCATGGGAATTAGGCATTGTTTTTGGTCATTTCAAGTTCCTATGGGAATTTAGCATTGTTTTTGGACTTTTTGGACTGATTTTGTCGAAATTGAATCCCATGGGGATTTATCCTTTTTCGCGATCATTTTGGACTGCTTTTGTCAAATTTAAATTCTCATGGGAATTAGGCATTGTTTTTGGTCATTTAGGACTGTTTTTATTAATTTTGAATTCCTATGGGAATTAGGCATTGATTTTGGTCATTTAGGAATGATTTTGTCTAGTTTGAATTCCAATGGAAATTTATCATTGTTCTCGGTCATTTTGGACTGTTTTTGTCAAATCTGAATTCCCTTGGAAATTAGGCATTGTTTATGGTCATTTAGGATTGATTTTGTCAAATTTGAATTGTCATAGGAATTAGTCATTGTTCTTGGTCATTTAGGACTGTTTTTGTTAATTTTGAATTCCCATGGGAATTACGCATTGTTTTTGGTAATTTCAAGTTCCTATGGGAGTTAGGCATTGTTTTTGGACTTTTCGGACAGATTTTGTCGAATTTTAAATCCCTTGGGGATTTATCATTGTTCACGGTCATTTTGGACTGTTTTTATTATTTTTGAAGTCCCATGGGAATTAGGCATTGTTTTTGACTATTTAGGACTGTTATTGTTAATTTTGGATTCCCATGGGATTTAGACATTGTTTTTCGTTATTTAGGACTGTTATTGTTAATTTTTATTTCCTATTGGAGTTTGGCATTGTTTGTGGTCATTTTAGACTTTTTTTGTCAAATTTGGATTCCCATTGGAATTAGGCATTGATTTTAATAATTTTGAGTTCCTATGTGAAATAGGCATTGTTCATGGTCATTTTAGACTGTTTTTGTTAAATCTGAATTCCCTTGGGATTTAGACATTGTTTTTCGTTATTTAGGACTGTTATTGTTAATTTTTATTTCCTATAGGTGTTTGGCATTGTTTGTGGTCATTTTAGACTTTTTTTGTCAAATTTGAATTCTCATGGTAATTAGGCATTGTTTTTGGTAATTTCAAGTTCCTATGGAAGTTAGGCATTGTTTTTGGACTTTTCGGACAGATTTTGTCGAATTTTAAATCTCTTGGGGATTTATCATTGTTCACGGTCATTTTGGACTGTTTTTATTATTTTTGAATTCCCATGGGAATTAGGCATTGTTTTTGGTTATTTAGGATTGTTATTGATAATTTTGAATTCCCATGGTAATTAGGCATTGTTTTTGGTAATTTTGAGTTCCTATGGGAAATAAGCATTGTTCATGGTCATTTTGGACTGTTTTTGTTAAATCTGAATTCCTTTGGGAATTACGCATTGTTTATGGTCATTTAGGACTGTTTTTATTGATTTAGAATTCCCATGGGAATTAGGCATTGTTTTTGGTCATTTAGGACTGTTATTGTTAATTTTTATTTCTTATTGGAGTTTGGCATTGTTTGTGGTCATTTTAGACTTTTTTGTCAAATTTGAATTCTCATGGGAATTAGGCATTGTTTTTGGTCATTTAGGACTGTTATTGTTAATTTTTATTTCCTATTGGAGTTTGGCATTGTTTGTGGTCATTTTAGACTTTTTTTGTCAAATTTGGATTCCCATTGGAATTAGGCATTGATTTTAATAATTTTGAGTTCCTATGTGAAATAGGCATTGTTCATGGTCATTTTAGACTGTTTTTGTTAAATCTGAATTCCCTTGGGATTTAGACATTGTTTTTCGTTATTTAGGACTGTTATTGTTAATTTTTATTTCCTATAGGTGTTTGGCATTGTTTGTGGTCATTTTAGACTTCTTTTGTCAAATTTGAATTCTCATGGTAATTAGGCATTGTTTTTGGTAATTTCAAGTTCCTATGGGAGTTAGGCATTGTTTTTGGACTTTTCGGACAGATTTTGTCGAATTTTAAATCTCTTGGGGATTTATCATTGTTCACGGTCATTTTGGACTGTTTTTATTATTTTTGAATTCCCATGGGAATTAGGCATTGTTTTTGGTTATTTAGGATTGTTATTGATAATTTTGAATTCCCATGGTAATTAGGCATGTTTTTGGTAATTTTGAGTTCCTATGGGAAATAAGCATTGTTCATGGTCATTTTGGACTGTTTTTGTTAAATCTGAATTCAATTGGGAATTACGCATTGTTTATGGTCATTTAGGACTGTTTTTATTGATTTAGAATTCCCATGGGAATTAGGCATTGTTTTTGGTCATTTAGGACTGTTATTGTTAATTTTTATTTCTTATTGGAGTTTGGCATTGTTTGTGGTCATTTTAGACTTTTTTTGTCAAATTTGAATTCTCATGGGAATTAGGCATTGTTTTTGGTCATTTAGGACTGTTATTGTTAATTTTTATTTCCTATTGGAGTTTGGCATTGTTTGTGGTCATTTTAGACTTTTTTTGTCAAATTTGGATTCCCATGGGAATTAGGCATTGATTTTAATAATTTTGAGTTCCTATGTGAAATAGGCATTGTTCATGGTCATTTTAGACTGTTTTTGTTAAATCTGAATTCCCTTGGGTATTAGGCATTGTTTATGGTCATTTAGGACTGATTTTGTCAAATTTGAATTGTCATAGGAATTAGGCATTGTTCTTGGTCATTTAGGACTGTTTTTTTTAATTTTGAATTCCCATTGGAATTAGGCATTACTTTTGGTTATTTAGGACTGTTATTGTTAATTTTGAATTCCCATGGAATTTAGGCATTGTTTTTGGATATTTAGGACTGTTATTGTTAATTTTTATTTCCTATGGGAGTTTGGCATTGTTTGTGGTCATTTTAGACTTTTTTTGTCAAATTAGAATTCTCATGGGAATTAGGCATTGTTTTTGATCATTTCAAGTTCCTATGGGAATTAAGCATTGTTTTTAATCTTTTTGGACTGATTTTGTCGAAATTGAAATCCCATAGGGATTTATCATTGTTCGCGGTCATTTTGGACTGTTTTTGTCAAATTTGAATTCCTATGGGAATTAGGCATTGTTTTTGGTCATTTCAAGTTCCTATGGGAATTAAGCATTGTTTTCATTCATTTAGGACTGATTTTGTCTAGTTTGAATTCCCAGGGAATTTATCATTGTTCTCGGTCATTTTGGACTGTTTTTGTCAAATATGAATTCCCTTGGGAATTTGGCATTGTTTATGGTCATTTAGGACTGATTTTATTAATTTTGAATTCCCATGGGAATTAGGCATTGTTTTTGGTCATTTAGGACTGTTTTTATTAATTTTGAATTCCTATGAGAATTAGGCATTGTTTTTGGTCATTTCAAGTTCCTATGGGAATTAAGCATTGTTTTCGTTCATTTAGGACTGATTTTGTCTAGTTTGAATTCCCATGGGAAATTATCATTGTTCTCGGTCATTTTGGACTGTTTTTGTCAAATCTGAATTCCCATGGGAATTAGGCATTGTTTTTGGTTATTTAGGACTGTTATTGTTAATTTTGAATTCCCATGGGATTTGGGCATTGTTTTTGGTTATTTAGGACTGTTATTGTTAATTTTTATTTCCTATGGGAGTTTGGCATTGTTCGTGGTCATTTTGGACAGTTTTTGTCAAATATGAATTCTCATGGGAATTAGGCATTGTTTTTGGTCATTTCAAGTTCCTATGGGAATTTAGCATTGTTTTTGGACTTTTTGGACTGATTTTGTCGAAATTGAATCCCATGGGGATTTATCCTTTTTCGCGATCATTTTGGACTGTTTTTGTCAAAATTAAATTCTCATGGGAATTAGGCATTGTTTTTGGTCATTTAGGACTGTTTTTATTAATTTTGAATTCCTATGGGAATTAGGCATTGATTTTGGTCATTTCAAGTTCCTATGGGAATTAAGCATTGTTTTTGGTCATTTAGGAATGATTTTGTCTAGTTTGAATTCCAATGGAAATTTATCATTGTTCTCGGTCATTTTGGACTGTTTTTGTCAAATCTGAATTCCCTTGGAAATTAGGCATTGTTTATGGTCATTTAGGATTGATTTTGTCAAATTTGAATTGTCATAGGAATTAGTCATTGTTCTTGGTCATTTAGGACTGTTTTTGTTAATTTTGAATTCCCATGGGAATTACGCATTGTTTATGGTCATTTAGGACTGTTTTTATTAATTTAGAATTCCCATGGTAATTAGGCATTGTTTTTGGTAATTTCAAGTTCCTATGGGAGTTAGGCATTGTTTTTGGACTTTTCGGACAGATTTTGTCGAATTTTAAATCCCTTGGGGATTTATCATTGTTCACGGTCATTTTGGACTGTTTTCATTATTTTTAAAGTCCCATGGGAAATAGGCATTGTTTTTGACTATTTAGGACTGTTATTGTTAATTTTGGATTCCCATGGGATTTAGATATTGTTTTTCGTTATTTAGGACTGTTATTGTTAATTTTTATTTCCTATTGGAGTTTGGCATTGTTTGTGGTCATTTTAGACTTTTTTTGTCAAATTTGGATTCCCATTGGAATTAGGCATTGATTTTAATAATTTTGAGTTCCTATGTGAAATAGGCATTGTTCATGGTCATTTTAGACTGTTTTTGTTAAATCTGAATTCCCTTGGGATTTAGACATTGTTTTTCGTTATTTAGGACTGTTATTGTTAATTTTTATTTCCTATAGGTGTTTGGCATTGTTTGTGGTCATTTTAGACTTTTTTTGTCAAATTTGAATTCTCATGGTAATTAGGCATTATTTTTGGTAATTTCATGTTCCTATGGGAGTTAGGCATTGTTTTTGGACTTTTCGGACAGATTTTGTCGAATTTTAAATCTCTTGGAGATTTATCATTGTTCACGGTCATTTTGGACTGTTTTTATTATTTTTGAAGTCCCATGGGAATTAGGCATTGTTTTTGACTATTTAGGACTGTTATTGTTAATTTTGAATTCTCATGGGATTTAGACATTGTTTTTCTTTATTTAGGACTGTTATTGTTAATTTTTATTTCCTATTGGAGTTTGGCATTGTTTGTGGTCATTTTAGACTTTTTTTGTCAAATTTGGATTCCCATGGGAATTAGGCATTGATTTTAATAATTTTGAGTTCCTATGTGAAATAGGCATTGTTCATGGTCATTTTAGACTGTTTTTGTTAAATCTGAATTCCCTTGGGAATTAGGCATTGTTTATGGTCATTTGGGACTGATTTTGTCAAATTTGAATTGTCATAGGAATTAGGCATTGTTCTTGGTCATTTAGGACTGTTTTTACTAATTTTGAATTCCCATGGAATTTAGGCATTGTTTTTGGTTATTTAGGACTGTTATTGTTAATTTTTATTTCCTATAGGAGTTTGGCATTGTTTGTGGTCATTTTAGACTTTTTTTGTCAAATTTGAATTCTCATGGGAATTAGGCATTGTTTTTGATCATTTCAAGTTCCTATGGGAATTTAGCATTGTTTTTGGACTTTTTGGACTTTTTTTGTCTAGTTTGAATTCCCATGTGAATTTATCATTGTTCTCGGTCATTTTCGACTGTTTTTGTCAAATTTTAATTCTCATGGGAATTAGGCATTTTTTTGGTCATTTCAAGTTCTTATGAAAGTTAGGCATTGTATTTGGACTTTTTGGACTGATTTTGTCGAATTTTCAATCCCATAGGGTTTTATCATTGTTCACGGTCATTTTATACTGTTTTTATTAATTTTGAATTCCCATGGGAATTTGGTATTGTTTTTGGTTATATAGGATTGTTATTGTTAATTTTGAATTCCCATGGTAATTAGGCATTGTTTTTGGTAATTTCAAGTTCCTATGGGAGTTAGGCATTGTTTTTGGACTTTTCGGACAGATTTTGTCGAATTTTAAATCCCTTGGGGATTTATCATTGTTCACGGTCATTTTGGACTGTTTTTATTATTTTTGAAGTCCCATGGGAATTAGGCATTGTTTTTGACTATTTAGGACTGTTATTGTTAATTTTGAATTCCCATGGGATTTAGACATTGTTTTTCGTTATTTAGGACTGTTATTGTTAATTTTTATTTTCTATGGGAGTTTGGCATTGTTTGTGGTCATTTTAGACTTTTTTTGTCAAATTTGAATTCTCATGGGAATTAGGCATTGTTTTTGGTCATTTAGGACTGTTATTGTTAATTTTTATTTCCTATTGGAGTTTGGCATTATTTGTGGTCGTTTGAGACTTTTTATGTCAAATTTGGATTCCTATGGGAATTAGGCATTGATTTTAATAATTTTGAGTTCCTATGGGAATTTAGCATTGTTTTTGGACTTTTTGGACTGATTTTGTCGAAATTGAATCCCATGGGGATTTATCCTTTTTCGCGGTCATTTTGGACTGTTTTTGTCAAATTTAAATTCTCATGGGAATTAGGCATTGTTTTTGGTCATTTAGGGATGATTTTGTCTAGTTTGAATTCCCATGGAAATTTATCATTGTTTTCGGTCATTTTGGACTGTTTTTGTCAAATCTGAATTCCCTTGGAAATTAGGCATTGTTTATGGTCATTTAGGATTGATTTTGTCAAATTTGAATTGTCATAGGAATTAGGCATTGTTCTTGGTCATTTAGGACTGTTTTTACTAATTTTGAATTCCCATGGAATTTAGGCATTGTTTTTGGTTATTTAGGACTGTTATTGTTAATTTTTATTTCCTATAGGAGTTCGGCATTGTTTGTGGTCATTTTAGACTTTTTTTGTCAAATTTGAATTCTCATGGGAATTAGGCATTATTTTTGATCATTTCAAGTTCCTATGGGAATTTAGCATTGTTTTTGGACTTTTTGGACTTTTTTTGTCTAGTTTGAATTCCCATGTGAATTTATCATTGTTCTCGGTCATTTTCGACTGTTTTTGTCAAATTTTAATTCTCATGGGAATTAGGCATTTTTTTGGTCATTTCAAGTTCTTATGAAAGTTAGGCATTGTATTTGGACTTTTTGGACTGATTTTCTCGAATTTTCAATCCCATAGGGATTTATCATTGTTCACGGTCATTTTGGACTGTTTTTATTAATTTTGAATTCCCATGGGAATTTGGCATTGTTTTTGGTTATATAGGATTGTTATTGTTAATTTTGAATTCCCATGGTAATTAGGCATTGTTTTTGGTAATTTCAAGTTCCTATGGGAGTTAGGCATTGTTTTTGGACTTTTCGGACAGATTTTGTCGAATTTTAAATCCCTTGGGGATTTATCATTGTTCACGGTCATTTTGAACTGTTTTTATTATTTTTGAAGTCCCATGGGAATTAGGCATTGTTTTTGACTATTTAGGACTGTTATTGTTAATTTTGAATTCCCATGGGATTTAGACATTGTTTTTCGTTATTTAGGACTGTTATTGTTAATTTTTATTTCCTATGGGAGTTTGGCATTGTTTGTGGTCATTTTAGACTTTTTTTGTCAAATTTGAATTCTCATGGGAATTAGGCATTGTTTTTGGTCATTTAGGACTGTTATTGTTAATTTTTATTTCCTATTGGAGTTTGGCATTGTTTGTGGTCATTTTAGACTTTTTTTGTCAAATTTGGATTCCCATGGGAATTAGGCATTGATTTTAATAATTTTGAGTTCCTATGGGAATTTAGCATTGTTTTTGGACTTTTTGGACTGATTTTGTCGAAATTGAATCCCATGGGGATTTATCCTTTTTCGCGGTCATTTTGGACTGTTTTTGTCAAATTTAAATTCTCATGGGAATTAGGCATTGTTTTTGGTCATTTAGGACTGTTTTTATTAATTTTGAATTCCTATGGGAATTAGGCATTGTTTTTGGTCATTTCAAGTTCCTATGGGAATTGAGCATTGTTTTTGGTCATTTAGGAATGATTTTGTCTAGTTTGAATTCCCATGGAAATTTATCATTGTTTTCGGTCATTTTGGACTGTTTTTGTCAAATCTGAATTCCCTTGGAAATTAGGAATTGTTTATGATCATTTAGGATTGATTTTGTCAAATTTGAATTGTCATAGGAATTAGTCATTGTTCTTGGTCATTTAGGACTGTTTTTGTTAATTTTGAATTCCCATGGGAATTAGGCATTGTTTTTGGTTATTTAAATTGTTATTGATAATTTTGAATTCCCATGGTAATTAGGCATTGTTTTTGGTAATTTTGAGTTCCTATGGGAAATAGGCATTGTTCATGGTCATTGTGGACTGTTTTTGTTAAATCTGAATTCTTTTGGGAATTACGCATTGTTTATGGTCATTTAGGACTGTTTTTATTAATTTAGAATTCCCATGGGAATTAGGCATTGTTTTTGGTCATTTAGGACTGTTATTGTTAATTTTTATTTCCTATTGGAGTTTGGCATTGTTTGTGGTCATTTTAGACTTTTTTTCTCAAATTTGAATTCTCATGGGAATTAGGCATTGTTTTTGGTCATTTAGGACTGTTATTGTTAATTTTTATTTCCTATTGGAGTTTGGCATTGTTTTTGGTAATTTCAAGTTCCTATGGGAGTTAGGCATTGTTTTTGGACTTTTCGGACAGATTTTGTCGAATTTTAAATCCCTTGGGGATTTATCATTGTTCACGGTCATTTTGAACTGTTTTTATTATTTTTGAAGTCCCATGGGAATTAGGCATTGTTTTTGACTATTTAGGACTGTTATTGTTAATTTTGAATTCCCATGGGATTTAGACATTGTTTTTCGTTATTTAGGACTGTTATTGTTAATTTTTATTTCCTATGGGAGTTTGGCATTGTTTGTGGTCATTTTAGACTTTTTTTGTCAAATTTGAATTCTCATGGGAATTAAGCATTGTTTTTGGTCATTTAGGACTGTTATTGTTAATTTTTATTTCCTATTGGAGTTTGGCATTGTTTGTGGTCATTTTAGACTTTTTTTGTCAAATTTGGATTCCCATGGGAATTAGGCATTGATTTTAATAATTTTGAGTTCCTATGGTAATTTAGCCTTGTTTTTGGACTTTTTGGACTGATTTTGTCGAAATTGAATCCGATGGGGATTTATCCTTTTTCGCGGTCTTTTTGGACTGTTTTTGTCAAATTTAAATTCTCATGGGAATAAGGCATTGTTTTTGGTCATTTAGGACTGTTTTTATTAATTTTGAATTCCTATGGGAATTAGGCATTGTTTTTGGTCATTTCAAGTTCCTATGGGAATTAAGCATTGTTTTTGGTCATTTAGGAATGATTTTGTCTAGTTTGAATTCCCATGGAAATTTATCATTGTTTTCGGTCATTTTGGACTGTTTTTGTCAAATCTGAATTCCCTTGGAAATTAGGCATTGTTTATGGTCATTTAGGATTGATTTTGTCAAATTTGAATTGTCATAGGAATTAGTCATTGTTCTTGGTCATTTAGGACTGTTTTTGTTAATTTTGAATTCCCATGGGAATTAGGCATTGTTTTTGGTTATTTAAATTGTTATTGATAATTTTGAATTCCCATGGTAATTAGGCATTGTTTTTGGTAATTTTGAGTTCCTATGGGAAATAGGCATTGTTCATGGTCATTTTGGACTGTTTTTGCTAAATCTGAATTCCTTTGGGAATTACGCATTGTTTATGGTCATTTAGGACCGTTTTTATTAATTTAGAATTCCAATGGGAATTAGGCATTGTTTTTGGTCAATTAGGACTGTTATTGTTAATTTTTATTTCCTATTGGAGTTTGGCATTGTTTGTGGTCATTTTAGACTTTTTTTGTCAAATTTGAATTCTCATGGGAATTAGGCATTGTTTTTGGTCATTTAGGACTGTTATTGTTAATTTTTATTTCCTATTGGAGTTTGGCATTGTTTTTGGTAATTTCAAGTTCCTATGGGAGTTAGGCATTGTTTTTGGACTTTTCGGACAGATTTTGTCGAATTTTAAATCCCTTGGGGATTTATCATTGTTCACGGTCATTTTGAACTGTTTTTATTATTTTTGAAGTCCCATGGGAATTAGGCATTGTTTTTGACTATTTAGGACTGTTATTGTTAATTTTGAATTCCCATGGGATTTAGACATTGTTTTTCGTTATTTAGGACTGTTATTGTTAATTTTTATTTCCTATGGGAGTTTGGCATTGTTTGTGGTCATTTTAGACTTTTTTTGTCAAATTTGAATTCTCATGGGAATTAAGCATTGTTTTTGGTCATTTAGGACTGTTATTGTTAATTTTTATTTCCTATTGGAGTTTGGCATTGTTTGTGGTCATTTTAGACTTTTTTTGTCAAATTTGGATTCCCATGGGAATTAGGCATTGATTTCAATAATTTTGAGTTCCTATGGGAATTTAGCCTTGTTTTTGGACTTTTTGGACTGATTTTGTCGAAAGTGAATCCGATGGGGATTTATCCTTTTTCGCGGTCATTTTGGACTGTTTTTGTCAAATTTAAATTCTCATGGGAATAAGGCATTGTTTTTGGTCATTTAGGACTGTTTTTATTAATTTTGAATTCCTATGGGAATTAGGCATTGTTTTTGGTCATTTCAAGTTCCTATGGGAATTAAGCATTGTTTTTGGTCATTTAGGAATGATTTTGTCTAGTTTGAATTCCCATGGAAATTTATCATTGTTTTCGGTCATTTTGGACTGTTTTTGTCAAATCTGAATTCCCTTGGAAATTAGGCATTGTTTATGGTCATTTAGGATTGATTTTGTCAAATTTGAATTGTCATAGGAATTAGTCATTGTTCTTGGTCATTTAGGACTGTTTTTGTTAATTTTGAATTCCCATGGGAATTAGGCATTGTTTTTGGTTATTTAAATTGTTATTGATAATTTTGAATTCCCATGGTAATTAGGCATTGTTTTTGGTAATTTTGAGTTCCTATGGGAAATAGGCATTGTTCATGGTCATTTTGGACTGTTTTTGTTAAATCTGAATTCCTTTGGGAATTACGCATTGTTTATGGTCAATTAGGACCGTTTTTATTAATTTAGAATTCCAATGGGAATTAGGCATTGTTTTTGGTCAATTAGGACTGTTATTGTTACTTTTTATTTCCTATTGGAGTTTGGCATTGTTTGTGGTCATTTTAGACTTTTTTTGTCAAATTTGAATTCTCATGGGAATTAGGCATTGTTTTTGGTCATTTAGGACTGTTATTGTTAATTTTTATTTCCTATTGGAGTTTGGCATTGTTTTTGGTAATTTCAAGTTCCTATGGGAGTTAAGCATTGTTTTTGGACTTTTCGGACAGATTTTGTCGAATTTTAAATCCCTTGGGGATTTATCATTGTTCACGGTCATTTTGAACTGTTTTTATTATTTTTGAAGTCCCATGGGAATTAGGCATTGTTTTTGACTATTTAGGACTGTTATTGTTAATTTTGAATTCCCATGGGATTTAGACATTGTTTTTCGTTATTTAGGACTGTTATTGTTAATTTTTATTTCCTATGGGAGTTTGGCATTGTTTGTGGTCATTTTAGACTTTTTTTTTCAAATTTGAATTCTCATGGGAATGAGGCATTGTTTTCGGTCATTTAGGACTGTTATTGTTAATTTTTATTTCCTATTGGAGTTTGGCATTGCTTGTGGTCATTTTAGACTTTTTTTGTCAAATTTGGATTCCCATGGGAATTAGGCATTGATTTTAATAATTTTGAGTTCCTATGTGAAATAGGCATTGTTCATGGTCATTTTAGACTGTTTTTGTTAAATCTGAATTCCCTTGGGAATTAGGCATTGTTTATGGTCATTTAGGACTAATTTTGTCAAATTTGAATTGTCATAGGAATTAGGCATTGTTCTTGGTCATTTAGGACTGTTTTTATTAATTTTGAATTCCCATTGGAATTAGGCATTACTTTTGGTTATTTAGGACTGTTATTGTTAATTTTGAATTCCCATGGAATTTAGGCATTGTTTTTGGTTATTTAGGACTGTTATTGTTAATTTTTATTTCCTATGGGAGTTTGGCATTGTTTGTGGTCATTTTAGACTTTTTTTTGTCAAATTTGAATTCTCATGGGAATTAGGCATTGTTTTTGATCATTTCAAGTTCCTATGGGAATTTAGCATTGTTTTTAATCTTTTTGGACTGATTTTGTCGAAATTGAAATCCCATAGGGATTTATCATTGTTCGCGGTCATTTTGGACTGTTTTTGTCAAATCTGAATTCTCTTGGAAATTAGGCATTGTTTATGGTCATTTAGGACTGTTTTTGTTAATTTTGAATTCGCATGGGAATTAGGCATTGTTTTTGGTTATTTAAATTGTTATTGATAATTTTGAATTCCCATGGTAATTAGGCATTGTTTTTGGTAATTTTGAGTTCCTATGGGAAATAGGCATTGTTCATGGTCATTTTGGACTGTTTTTGTTAAATCTGAATTCCTTTGGGAATTACGCATTGTTTATGGTCATTTAGGACTGTTTTTATTAATTTAGAATTCCCATGGGAATTAGGCATTGTTTTTGGTCAATTAGGACTGTTATTGTTAATTTTTATTTCCTATTGGAGTTTGGCATTGTTTGTGGTCATTTTAGACTTTTTTTGTCAAATTTGAATTCTCATGGGAATTAGGCATTGTTTTTGGTCATTTAGGACTGTTATTGTTAATTTTTATTTCCTATTGGAGTTTGGCATTGTTTTTGGTAATTTCAAGTTCCTATGGGAGTTAAGCATTGTTTTTGGACTTTTCGGACAGATTTTGTCGAATTTTAAATCCCTTGGGGATGTATCATTGTTCACGGTCATTTTGAACTGTTTTTATTATTTTTGAAGTCCCATGGGAATTAGGCATTGTTTTTGACTATTTAGGACTGTTATTGTTAATTTTGAATTCCCATGGGATTTAGACATTGTTTTTCGTTATTTAGGACTGTTATTGTTAATTTTTATTTCCTATGGGAGTTTGGCATTGTTTGTGGTCATTTTAGACTTTTTTTGTCAAATTTGAATTCTCATGGGAATTAGGCATTGTTTTTGGTCATTTAGGACTGTTATTGTTAATTTTTATTTCCTATTGGAGTTTGGCATTGCTTGTGGTCATTTTAGACTTTTTTTGTCAAATTTTGATTCCCATGGGAATTAGGCATTGATTTTAATAATTTTGAGTTCCTATGTGAAATAGGCATTGTTCATGGTCATTTTAGACTGTTTTTGTTAAATCTGAATTCCATTGGGAATTAGGCATTGTTTATGGTCATTTAGGACTGATTTTGTCAAATTTGAATTGTCATAGGAATTAGGCATTGTTCTTGGTCATTTAGGACTGTTTTTATTAATTTTGAATTCCCATTGGAATTAGGCATTACTTTGGTTATTTAGGACTGTTATTGTTAATTTTGAATTCCCATGGAATTTAGGCATTGTTTTTGGTTATTTAGGACTGTTATTGTTAATTTTTATTTCCTATGGGAGTTTGGCATTGTTTGTGGTCATTTTAGACTTTGTTTGTCAAATTTGAATTCTCATGGGAATTAGGCATTGTTTTTGATCATTTCAAGTTCCTATGGGAATTTAGCATTGTTTTTAATCTTTTTGGACTGATTTTGTCGAAATTGAAATCCCATAGGGATTTATCATTGTTCGCGGTCATTTTGGACTGTTTTTGTCAAATTTGAATTCCTATGGGAAATAGGCATTGTTTTTGGTCATTTCAAGTTCCTATGGGAATTAAGCATTGTTTTCATTCATTTAGGACTGATTTTGTCTAGTTTGAATTCCCATGGGAATTTATCATTGTTCTCGGTCATTTTGGACTGTTTTTGTCAAATATGAATTCCCTTGGGAATTTGGCATTGTTTATGGTCATTTAGGACTGATTTTATTTATTTTGAATTCCCATGGGAATTAGGCATTGTTTTTGGTCATTTAGGACTGTTATTGTTAATTTTTATTTCCTATTGGAGTTTGGCATTGTTTTTGGTAATTTCAAGTTCCTATGGGAGTTAGGCATTGTTTTTGGACTTTTCGGACAGATTTTGTCGAATTTTAAATCCCTTGGGGATTTATCATTGTTCACGGTCATTTTGAACTGTTTTTATTATTTTTGAAGTCCCATGGGAATTAGGCATTGTTTTTGACTATTTAGGACTGTTATTGTTAATTTTGAATTCCCATGGGATTTAGACATTGTTTTTCGTTATTTAGGACTGTTATTGTTAATTTTTATTTCCTATGGGAATTTGGCATTGTTTGTGGTCATTTTAGACTTTTTTTGTCAAATTTGAATTCTCATGGGAATTAAGCATTGTTTTCGGTAATTTAGGACTGTTATTGTTAATTTTTATTTCCTATTGGAGTTTGGCATTGTTTGTGGTCATTTTAGACTTTTTTTGTCAAATTTGGATTCCCATGGGAATTAGGCATTGATTTTAATAATTTTGAGTTCCTATGGGAATTTAGCATTGTTTTTGGACTTTTTGGACTGATTTTGTCGAAATTGAATCCCATGGGGATTTATCCTTTTTCGCGGTCATTTTGGACTGTTTTTGTCAAATTTAAATTCTCATGGGAATTAGGCATTGTTTTTGGTCATTTAGGACTGTTTTTATTAATTTTGAATTCCTATGGGAATTAGGCATTGTTTTTGGTCATTTCAAGTTCCTATGGGAATTAAGCATTGTTTTTGGTCATTTAGGAATGATTTTGTCTAGTTTGAATTCCCATGGAAATTTATCATTGTTTTCGGTCATTTTGGACTGTTTTTGTCAAATCTGAATTCCCTTGGAAATTAGGCATTGTTTATGGTCATTTAGGATTGATTTTGTCAAATTTCAATTGTCATAGGAATTAGGCATTGTTCTTGGTCATTTAGGACTGTTTTTACTAATTTTGAATTCCCATGGAATTTAGGCATTGTTTTTGGTTATTTAGGACTGTTATTGTTAATTTTTATTTCCTATAGGAGTTCGGCATTGTTTGTGGTCATTTTAGACTTTTTTTGTCAAATTTGAATTCTCATGGGAATTAGGCATTATTTTTGATCATTTCAAGTTCCTATGGGAATTTAGCATTGTTTTTGGACTTTTTGGACTTTTTTTGTCTAGTTTGAATTCCCATGTGAATTTATCATTGTTCTCGGTCATTTTCGACTGTTTTTGTCAAATTTTAATTCTCATGGGAATTAGGCATTTTTTTGGTCATTTCAAGTTCTTATGAAAGTTAGGCATTGTATTTGGACTTTTTGGACTGATTTTCTCGAATTTTCAATCCCATAGGGATTTATCATTGTTCACGGTCATTTTGGACTGTTTTTATTAATTTTGAATTCCCATGGGAATTTGGCATTGTTTTTGGTTATATAGGATTGTTATTGTTAATTTTGAATTCCCATGGTAATTAGGCATTGTTTTTGGTAATTTCAAGTTCCTATGGGAGTTAGGCATTGTTTTTGGACTTTTCGGTCAGATTTTGTCGAATTTTAAATCCCTTGGGGATTTATCATTGTTCACGGTCATTTTGAACTGTTTTTATTATTTTTGAAGTCCCATGGGAATTAGGCATTGTTTTTGACTATTTAGGACTGTTATTGTTAATTTTGAATTCCCATGGGATTTAGACATTGTTTTTCGTTATTTAGGACTGTTATTGTTAATTTTTATTTCCTATGGGAGTTTGGCATTGTTTGTGGTCATTTTAGACTTTTTTTGTCAAATTTGAATTCTCATGGGAATTAGGCATTGTTTTTGGTCATTTAGGACTGTTATTGTTAATTTTTATTTCCTATTGGAGTTTGGCATTGTTTGTGGTCATTTTAGACTTTTTTTGTCAAATTTGGATTCCCATGGGAATTAGGCATTGATTTTAATAATTTTGAGTTCCTATGGGAATTTAGCATTGTTTTTGGACTTTTTGGACTGATTTTGTCGAAATTGAATCCCATGGGGATTTATCCTTTTTCGCGGTCATTTTGGACTGTTTTTGTCAAATTTAAATTCTCATGGGAATTAGGCATTGTTTTTGGTCATTTAGGACTTTTTTTATTAATTTTGAATTCCTATGGGAATTAGGCATTGTTTTTGGTCATTTCAAGTTCCTATGGGAATTGAGCATTGTTTTTGGTCATTTAGGAATGATTTTGTCTAGTTTGAATTCCCATGGAAATTTATCATTGTTTTCGGTCATTTTGGACTGTTTTTGTCAAATCTGAATTCCCTTGGAAATTAGGAATTGTTTATGATCATTTAGGATTGATTTTGTCAAATTTGAATTGTCATAGGAATTAGTCATTGTTCTTGGTCATTTAGGACTGTTTTTGTTAATTTTGAATTCCCATGGGAATTAGGCATTGTTTTTGGTTATTTAAATTGTTATTGATAATTTTGAATTCCCATGGTAATTAGGCATTGTTTTTGGTAATTTTGAGTTCCTATGGGAAATAGGCATTGTTCATGGTCATTGTGGACTGTTTTTGTTAAATCTGAATTCTTTTGGGAATTACGCATTGTTTATGGTCATTTAGGACTGTTTTTATTAATTTAGAATTCCCATGGGAATTAGGCATTGTTTTTGGTCATTTAGGACTGTTATTGTTAATTTTTATTTCCTATTGGAGTTTGGCATTGTTTGTGGTCATTTTAGACTTTTTTTCTCAAATTTGAATTCTCATGGGAATTAGGCATTGTTTTTGGTCATTTAGGACTGTTATTGTTAATTTTTATTTCCTATTGGAGTTTGGCATTGTTTTGGTAATTTCAAGTTCCTATGGGAGTTAGGCATTGTTTTTGGACTTTTCGGACAGATTTTGTCGAATTTTAAATCCCTTGGGGATTTATCATTGTTCACGGTCATTTTGAACTGTTTTTATTATTTTTGAAGTCCCATGGGAATTAGGCATTGTTTTTGACTATTTAGGACTGTTATTGTTAATTTTGAATTCCCATGGGATTTAGACATTGTTTTTCGTTATTTAGGACTGTTATTGTTAATTTTTATTTCCTATGGGAGTTTGGCATTGTTTGTGGTCATTTTAGACTTTTTTTGTCAAATTTGAATTCTCATGGGAATTAAGCATTGTTTTTGGTCATTTAGGACTGTTATTGTTAATTTTTATTTCCTATTGGAGTTTGGCATTGTTTGTGGTCATTTTAGACTTTTTTTGTCAAATTTGGATTCCCATGGGAATTAGGCATTGATTTTAATAATTTTGAGTTCCTATGGGAATTTAGCCTTGTTTTTGGACTTTTTGGACTGATTTTGTCGAAATTGAATCCGATGGGGATTTATCCTTTTTCGCGGTCTTTTTGGACTGTTTTTGTCAAATTTAAATTCTCATGGGAATAAGGCATTGTTTTTGGTCATTTAGGACTGTTTTTATTAATTTTGAATTCCTATGGGAATTAGGCATTGTTTTTGGTCATTTCAAGTTCCTATGGGAATTAAGCATTGTTTTTGGTCATTTAGGAATGATTTTGTCTAGTTTGAATTCCCATGGAAATTTATCATTGTTTTCGGTCATTTTGGACTGTTTTTGTCAAATCTGAATTCCCTTGGAAATTAGGCATTGTTTATGGTCATTTAGGATTGATTTTGTCAAATTTGAATTGTCATAGGAATTAGTCATTGTTCTTGGTCATTTAGGACTGTTTTTGTTAATTTTGAATTCCCATGAGAATTAGGCATTGTTTTTGGTTATTTAAATTGTTATTGATAATTTTGAATTCCCATGGTAATTAGGCATTGTTTTTGGTAATTTTGAGTTCCTATGGGAAATAGGCATTGTTCATGGTCATTTTGGACTGTTTTTGTTAAATCTGAATTCCTTTGGGAATTACGCATTGTTTATGGTCATTTAGGACCGTTTTTATTAATTTAGAATTCCAATGGGAATTAGGCATTGTTTTTGGTCAATTAGGACTGTTATTGTTACTTTTTATTTCCTATTGGAGTTTGGCATTGTTTGTGGTCATTTTAGACTTTTTTTGTCAAATTTGAATTCTCATGGGAATTAGGCATTGTTTTTGGTCATTTAGGACTGTTATTGTTAATTTTTATTTCCTATTGGAGTTTGGCATTGTTTTTGGTAATTTCAAGTTCCTATGGGAGTTAAGCATTGTTTTTGGACTTTTCGGACAGATTTTGTCGAATTTTAAATCCCTTGGGGATTTATCATTGTTCACGGTCATTTTGAACTGTTTTTATTATTTTTGAAGTCCCATGGGAATTAGGCATTGTTTTTGACTATTTAGGACTGTTATTGTTAATTTTGAATTCCCATGGGATTTAGACATTGTTTTTCGTTATTTAGGACTGTTATTGTTAATTTTTATTTCCTATGGGAGTTTGGCATTGTTTGTGGTCATTTTAGACTTTTTTTTTCAAATTTGAATTCTCATGGGAATGAGGCATTGTTTTCGGTCATTTAGGACTGTTATTGTTAATTTTTATTTCCTATTGGAGTTTGGCATTGCTTGTGGTCATTTTAGACTTTTTTTGTCAAATTTGGATTCCCATGGGAATTAGGCATTGATTTTAATAATTTTGAGTTCCTATGTGAAATAGGCATTGTTCATGGTCATTTTAGACTGTTTTTGTTAAATCTGAATTCCCTTGGGAATTAGGCATTGTTTATGGTCATTTAGGACTAATTTTGTCAAATTTGAATTGTCATAGGAATTAGGCATTGTTCTTGGTCATTTAGGACTGTTTTTATTAATTTTGAATTCCCATTGGAATTAGGCATTACTTTTGGTTATTTAGGACTGTTATTGTTAATTTTGAATTCCCATGGAATTTAGGCATTGTTTTTGGTTATTTAGGACTGTTATTGTTAATTTTTATTTCCTATGGGAGTTTGGCATTGTTTGTGGTCATTTTAGACTTTTTTTTGTCAAATTTGAATTCTCATGGGAATTAGGCATTGTTTTTGATCATTTCAAGTTCCTATGGGAATTTAGCATTGTTTTTAATCTTTTTGGACTGATTTTGTCGAAATTGAAATCCCATAGGGATTTATCATTGTTCGCGGTCATTTTGGACTGTTTTTGTCAAATCTGAATTCTCTTGGAAATTAGGCATTGTTTATGGTCATTTAGGACTGTTTTTGTTAATTTTGAATTCGCATGGGAATTAGGCATTGTTTTTGGTTATTTAAATTGTTATTGATAATTTTGAATTCCCATGGTAATTAGGCATTGTTTTTGGTAATTTTGAGTTCCTATGGGAAATAGGCATTGTTCATGGTCATTTTGGACTGTTTTTGTTAAATCTGAATTCCTTTGGGAATTACGCATTGTTTATGGTCATTTAGGACTGTTTTTATTAATTTAGAATTCCCATGGGAATTAGGCATTGTTTTTGGTCAATTAGGACTGTTATTGTTAATTTTTATTTCCTATTGGAGTTTGGCATTGTTTGTGGTCATTTTAGACTTTTTTTGTCAAATTTGAATTCTCATGGGAATTAGGCATTGTTTTTGGTCATTTAGGACTGTTATTGTTAATTTTTATTTCCTATTGGAGTTTGGCATTGTTTTTGGTAATTTCAAGTTCCTATGGGAGTTAAGCATTGTTTTTGGACTTTTCGGACAGATTTTGTCGAATTTTAAATCCCTTGGGGATGTATCATTGTTCACGGTCATTTTGAACTGTTTTTATTATTTTTGAAGTCCCATGGGAATTAGGCATTGTTTTTGACTATTTAGGACTGTTATTGTTAATTTTGAATTCCCATGGGATTTAGACATTGTTTTTCGTTATTTAGGACTGTTATTGTTAATTTTTATTTCCTATGGGAGTTTGGCATTGTTTGTGGTCATTTTAGACTTTTTTTGTCAAATTTGAATTCTCATGGGAATTAGGCATTGTTTTTGGTCATTTAGGACTGTTATTGTTAATTTTTATTTCCTATTGGAGTTTGGCATTGCTTGTGGTCATTTTAGACTTTTTTTGTCAAATTTTGATTCCCATGGGAATTAGGCATTGATTTTAATAATTTTGAGTTCCTATGTGAAATAGGCATTGTTCATGGTCATTTTAGACTGTTTTTGTTAAATCTGAATTCCCTTGGGAATTAGGCATTGTTTATGGTCATTTAGGACTGATTTTGTCAAATTTGAATTGTCATAGGAATTAGGCATTGTTCTTGGTCATTTAGGACTGTTTTTATTAATTTTGAATTCCCATTGGAATTAGGCATTACTTTGGTTATTTAGGACTGTTATTGTTAATTTTGAATTCCCATGGAATTTAGGCATTGTTTTTGGTTATTTAGGACTGTTATTGTTAATTTTTATTTCCTATGAAAGTTTGGCATTGTTTGTGGTCATTTTAGACTTTGTTTGTCAAATTTGAATTCTCATGGGAATTAGGCATTGTTTTTGATCATTTCAAGTTCCTATGGGAATTTAGCATTGTTTTTAATCTTTTTGGACTGATTTTGTCGAAATTGAAATCCCATAGGGATTTATCATTGTTCGCGGTCATTTTGGACTGTTTTTGTCAAATTTGAATTCCTATGGGAAATAGGCATTGTTTTTGGTCATTTCAAGTTCCTATGGGAATTAAGCATTGTTTTCATTCATTTAGGACTGATTTTGTCTAGTTTGAATTCCCATGGGAATTTATCATTGTTCTCGGTCATTTTGGACTGTTTTTGTCAAATATGAATTCCCTTGGGAATTTGGCATTGTTTATGGTCATTTAGGACTGATTTTATTTATTTTGAATTCCCATGGGAATTAGGCATTGTTTTTGGTCATTTAGGACTGTTTTTATTAATTTTGAATTCCTATGAGAATTAGGCATTGTTTTTGGTAATTTCAAGTTTCTATGGGAGTTAGGCATTGTTTTTGGACTTTTCGGACAGATTTTGTCGAATTTTAAATCCCTTGGGGATTTATCATTGTTCACGGTCATTTTGAACTGTTTTTATTATTTTTGAAGTCCCATGGGAATTAGGCATTGTTTTTGACTATTTAGGACTGTTATTGTTAATTTTGAATTCCCATGGGATTTAGACATTGTTTTTTGTTATTTAGGACTGTTATTGTTAATTTTTATTTCCTATGGGAGTTTGGCATTGTTTGTGGTCATTTTAGACTTTTTTTGTCAAATTTGGATTCCCATGGGAATTAGGCATTGATTTTAATAATTTTGAGTTCCTATGGGAATTTAGCATTGTTTTTGGACTTTTTGGACTGATTTTGTCGAAATTGAATCCGATGGGGATTTATCCTTTTTCGCGGTCATTTTGGACTGTTTTTGTCAAATTTGGATTCTCATGGGAATTAGGCATTGTTTTTGGTCATTTAGGACTGTTATTGTTAATTTTTATTTCCTATTGGAGTTTGGCATTGTTTGTGGTCATTTTAGACTTTTTTTGTCAAATTTGGATTCTCATGGGAATTAGGCATTGTTTTTGGTCATTTAGGACTGTTATTGTTAATTTTTATTTCCTATTGGAGTTTGGCATTGTTTGTGGTCATTTTAGACTTTTTTTGTCAAATTTGGATTCCCATGGGAATTAGGCAATGATTTTAATAATTTTGAGTTCCTATGTGAAATAGGCATTGTTCATGGTCATTTTAGACTGTTTTTGTTAAATCTGAATTCCCTTGGGAATTAAGCATTGTTTATGGTCATTTAGGACTGATTTTGTCAAATTTGAATTGTCATAGGAATTAGGCATTGTTCTTGGTCATTTAGGACTGTTTTTATTAATTTTGAATTCCCATTGGAATTAGGCATTACTTTTGGTTATTTAGGACTGTTATTGTTAATTTTGAATTCCCATGGAATTTAGGCATTGTTTTTGGTTATTTAGGACTGTTATTGTTAATTTTTATTTCCTATGGGAGTTTGGCATTGTTTGTGGTCATTTTAGACTTTTTTTGTCAAATTTGGATTCTCATGGGAATTAGGCATTGTTTTTGATCATTTCAAGTTCCTATGGGAATTTAGCATTGTTTTTAATCTTTTTGGACTGATTTTGTCGAAATTGAAATCCCATAGGGATTTATCATTGTTCGCGGTCATTTTGGACTGTTTTTGTCAAATTTGAATTCCTATGGGAATTAGGCATTGTTTTTGGTCATTTAAAGTTCCTATGGGAATTAAGCATTGTTTTCATTCATTTAGGACTGATTTTGTCTAGTTTGAATTCCCATGGGAATTTATCATTGTTCTCGGTCATTTTGGACTGTTTTTGTCAAATATGAATTCCCTTGGGAATTTGGCATTGTTTATGGTCATTTAGGACTGATTTTATTAATTTTGAATTCCCATGGGAATTAGGCATTGTTTTTGGTCATTTAGGACTGTTTTTATTAATTTTGAATTCCTATGAGAATTAGGCATTGTTTTTGGTCATTTCAAGTTCCTATGGGAATTAAGCATTATTTTCGTTCATTTAGGACTGATTTTGTCTAGTTTGAATTCCAATGGGGATTTATCCTTTTTCGCGGTCATTTTTGACTGTTTTTGTCAAATTTAAATTCTCATGGGAATTAGGCATTGTTTTTGGTCATTTAGGACTGTTTTTATTAATTTTGAATTCCTATGGCAATTAGGCATTGTTTTTGGTCATTTCAAGTTCCTATGGGAATTAAGCATTGTTTTTGGTCATTTAGGAATGATTTTGTCTAGTTTGAATTCCCATGGGAATTTATCATTGTTCTCGGTCATTTTGGAGTGTTTTTGTCAAATATGAATTCCCTTGGGAATTTGGCATTGTTTATGGTCATTTAGGACTGATTTTATTAATTTTGAATTCCCATGGGAATTAGGCATTGTTTTTGGTCATTTAGGACTGTTTTTATTAATTTTGAATTCCTATGAGAATTAGGCATTGTTTTTGGTAATTTCAAGTTCCTATGGGAGTTAGGCATTGTTTTTGGACTTTTCGGACAGATTTTGTCGAATTTTAAATCCCTTGGGAATTTATCATTGTTCACGGTCATTTTGAACTGTTTTTATTATTTTTGAAGTCCCATGGGAATTAGGCATTGTTTTTGACTATTTAGGACTGTTATTGTTAATTTTGAATTCCCATGGGATTTAGACATTGTTTTTTGTTATTTAGGACTGTTATTGTTAATTTTTATTTCCTATGGGAGTTTGGCATTGTTTGTGGTCATTTTAGACTTTTTTTGTCAAATTTGAATTCTCATGGGAATTAAGCATTGTTTTTGGCCATTTAGGACTGTTATTGTTAATTTTTATTTCCTATTGGAGTTTGGCATTGTTTGTGGTCATTTTAGACTTTTTTTGTCAAATTTGGATTCCCATGGGAATTAGGCATTGATTTTAATAATTTTGAGTTTCTATGGGAATTTAGCATTGTTTTTGGACTTTTTGGACTGATTTTGTCGAAATTGAATCCGATGGGGATTTATCCTTTTTCGCGGTCATTTTGGACTGTTTTTGTCAAATTTAAATTCTCATGGGAATTAGGCATTGTTTTTGGTCATTTAGGACTGTTTTTATTAATTTTGAATTCCTATGGGAATTAGGCATTGTTTTTGGTCATTTCAAGTTCCTATGGGAATAAAGCATTGTTTTTGGTCATTTAGGAATGATTTTGTCTAGTTTGAATTCCCATGGAAATTTATCATTGTTTTCGGTCATTTTGGACTGTTTTTGTCAAATCTGAATTCCCTTGGAAATTAGGCATTGTTTATGGTCATTTAGGATTGATTTTGTCAAATTTGAATTGTCATAGGAATTAGTCATTGTTCTTGGTCATTTAGGACTGTTTTTGTTAATTTTGAATTCCCATGGGAATTAGGCATTGTTTTTGGTTATTTAAATTGTTATTGATAATTTTGAATTCCCATGGTAATTAGGCATTGTTTTTGGTAATTTTGAGTTCCTATGGAAAATAGGCATTGTTCATGGTCATTTTGGACTGTTTTTGTTAAATCTGAATTCCCTTGGGAATTTGGCATTGTTTATGGTCATTTAGGACTGATTTTATTAATTTTGAATTCCCATGGGAATTAGGCATTGTTTTTGGTCATTTAGGACTGTTTTTAATAATTTTGAATTCCTATGAGAATTAGGCATTGTTATTGGTAATTTCAAGTTCCTATGGGAGTTAGGCATTGTTTTTGGACTTTTCGGACAGATTTTGTCGAATTTTAAATCCCTTGGGGATTTATCATTGTTCACGGTCATTTTGAACTGTTTTTATTATTTTTGAAGTCCCATGGGAATTAGGCATTGTTTTTGACTATTTAGGACTGTTATTGTTAATTTTGAATTCCCATGGGATTTAGACATTGTTTTTTGTTATTTAGGACTGTTATTGTTAATTTTTATTTCCTATGGGAGTTTGGCATTGTTTGTGGTCATTTTAGACTTTTTTTGTCAAATTTGAATTCTCATGGGAATTAGGCATTGTTTTTGGTCATTTAGGACTGTTATTGTTAATTTTTATTTCCTATTGGAGTTTGGCATTGCTTGTGGTCATTTTAGACTTTTTTTGTCAAATTTGGATTCCCATGGGAATTAGGCATTGATTTTAATAATTTTGAGTTCCTATGGGAATTTAGCATTGTTTTTGGACTTTTTGGACTGATTTTGTCGAAATTGAATCCCATGGGGATTTATCCTTTTTCGCGGTCATTTTGGACTGTTTTTGTCAAATTTAAATTCTCATGGGAATTAGGCATTGTTTTTGGTCATTTAGGACTGTTTTTATTCATTTTGAATTCCTATGGGAATTAGGCATTGTTTTTGGTCATTTCAAGTTCCTATGGGAATAAAGCATTGTTTTTGGTCATTTAGGAATGATTTTGTCTAGTTTGAATTCCCATGGAAATTTATCATTGTTTTCGGTCATTTTGGACTGTTTTTGTCAAATCTGAATTCCCTTGGAAATTAGGCATTGTTTATGGTCATTTAGGATTGATTTTGTCAAATTTGAATTGTCATAGGAATTAGTCATTGTTCTTGGTCATTTAGGACTGTTTTTGTTAATTTTGAATTGCCATGGGAATTAGGCATTGTTTTTGGTTATTTAAATTGTTATTGATAATTTTGAATTCCCATGGTAATTAGGCATTGTTTTTGGTAATTTTGAGTTCCTATGGGAAATAGGCATTGTTCATTGTCATTTTGGACTGTTTTTGTTAAATCTGAATTCCTTTGGGAATTACGCATTGTTTATGGTCATTTAGGACTGTTTTTATTAATTTAGAATTCCCATGGGAATTAGGCATTGTTTTTGGTCATTTAGGACTGTTATTGTTAATTTTTATTTCCTATTGGAGTTTGGCATTGCTTGTGGTCATTTTAGACTTTTTTTGTCAAATTTGGATTCCCATGGGAATTAGGCATTGATTTTAATAATTTTGAGTTCCTATGGGAATTTAGCATTGTTTTTGGACTTTTTGGACTGATTTTGTCGAAATTGAATCCCATGGGGATTTATCCTTTTTCGCGGTCATTTTGGACTGTTTTTGTCAAATTTAAATTCTCATGGGAATTAGGCATTGTTTTTGGTCATTTAGGACTGTTTTTATTCATTTTGAATTCCTATGGGAATTAGGCATTGTTTTTGGTCATTTCAAGTTCCTATGGGAATAAAGCATTGTTTTTGGTCATTTAGGAATGATTTTGTCTAGTTTGAATTCCCATGGAAATTTATCATTGTTTTCGGTCATTTTGGACTGTTTTTGTCAAATCTGAATTCCCTTGGAAATTAGGCATTGTTTATGGTCATTTAGGATTGATTTTGTCAAATTTGAATTGTCATAGGAATTAGTCATTGTTCTTGGTCATTTAGGACTGTTTTTGTTAATTTTGAATTGCCATGGGAATTAGGCATTGTTTTTGGTTATTTAAATTGTTATTGATAATTTTGAATTCCCATGGTAATTAGGCATTGTTTTTGGTAATTTTGAGTTCCTATGGGAAATAGGCATTGTTCATTGTCATTTTGGACTGTTTTTGTTAAATCTGAATTCCTTTGGGAATTACGCATTGTTTATGGTCATTTAGGACTGTTTTTATTAATTTAGAATTCCCATGGGAATTAGGCATTGTTTTTGGTCAATTAGGACTGTTATTGTTAATTTTTATTTCCTATTGGAGTTTGGCATTGTTTGTGGTCATTTTAGACTTTTTTTGTCAAATTTGAATTCTCATGGGAATTAGGCATTGTTTTTGGTCATTTAGGACTGTTATTGTTAATTTTTATTTCCTATTGGAGTTTGGCATTGTTTTTGGTAATTTCAAGTTCCTATGGGAGTTAAGCATTGTTTTTGGAATTTTCGGACAGATTTTGTCGAATTTTAAATCCCTTGGGGATTTATCATTTTTCACGATCATTTTGAACTGTTTTTATTATTTTTGAAGTCCCATGGGAATTAGGCATTGTTTTTGACTATTTAGGACTGTTATTGTTAATTTTGAATTCCCATGGGATTTAGACATTGTTTTTCGTTATTTAGGACTGTTATTGTTAATTTTTATTTCCTATGGGAGTTTGGCATTGTTTGTGGTCATTTTAGACTTTTTTTGTCAAATTTGAATTCTCATGGGAATTAGGCATTGTTTTTGGTCATTTAGGACTGTTATTGTTAATTTTTATTTCCTATTGGAGTTTGGCATTACTTGTGGTCATTTTAGACTTTTTTTGTAAAATTTGGATTCCCATGGGAATTAGGCATTGATTTTAATAATTTTGAGTTCCTATGGGAATTTAGCATTGTTTTTGGACTTTTTGGACTGATTTTGTCGAAATTGAATCCCATGGGGATTTATCCTTTTTCGCGGTCATTTTGGACTGTTTTTGTCAAATTTAAATTCTCATGGGAATTAGGCATTGTTTTTGGTCATTTAGGACTGTTTTTATTCATTTTGAATTCCTATGGGAATTAGGCATTGTTTTTGGTCATTTCAAGTTCCTATGGGAATTAAGCATTGTTTTTGGTCATTTAGGAATGATTTTGTCTAGTTTGAATTCCCATGGAAATTTATCATTGTTTTCGGTCATTTTAGACTGTTTTTGTCAAATCTGAATTCCCTTGGAAATTAGGCATTGTTTATGGTCATTTAGGATTGATTTTGTCAAATTTGAATTGTCATAGGAATTAGTCATTGTTCTTGGTCATTTAGGACTGTTTTTGTTAATTTTGAATTCCCATGGGAATTAGGCATTGTTTTTGGTTATTTAGGATTGTTATTGATAATTTTGAATTCCCATGGTAATTAGGCATTGTTTTTGGTAATTTTGAGTTCCTATGGGAAATAGGCATTGTTCATGGTCATTTTGGACTGTTTTTGTTAAATCTGAATTCCTTTGGGAATTACGCATTGTTTATGGTCATTTAGGACTGTTTTTATTAATTTAGAATTCCCATGGGAATTAGGCATTGTTTTTGGTCAATTAGGACTGTTATTGTTAATTTTTATTTCCTATTGGAGTTTGGCATTGTTTGTGGTCATTTTAGACTTTTTTTGTCAAATTTGAATTCTCATGGGAATTAGGCATTGTTTTTGGTCATTTAGGACTGTTATTGTTAATTTTTATTTCCTATTGGAGTTTGGCATTGTTTTTGGTAATTTCAAGTTCCTATGGGAGTTAAGCATTGTTTTTGGAATTTTCGGACAGATTTTGTCGAATTTTAAATCCCTTGGGGATTTATCATTTTTCACGGTCATTTTGAACTGTTTTTATTATTTTTGAAGTCCCATGGGAATTAGGCATTGTTTTTGACTATTTAGGACTGTTATTGTTAATTTTGAATTCCCATGGGATTTAGACATTGTTTTTCGTTATTTAGGACTGTTATTGTTAATTTTTATTTCCTATGGGAGTTTGGCATTGTTTGTGGTCATTTTAGACTTTTTTTGTCAAACTTGAATTCTCATGGGAATTAGGCATTGTTTTTGGTCATTTAGGACTGTTATTGTTAATTTTTATTTCCTATTGGAGTTTGGCATTGCTTGTGGTCATTTTAGACTTTTTTTGTCAAATTTGGATTACCATGGGAATTAGGCATTGATTTTAATAATTTTGAGTTCCTATGGGAATTTAGCATTGTTTTTGGACTTTTTGGACTGATTTTGTCGAAATTGAATCCCATGGGGATTTATCCTTTTTCGCGGTCATTTTGGACTGTTTTTGTCAAATTTAAATTCTCATGGGAATTAGGCATTGTTTTTGGTCATTTAGGACTGTTTTTATTCATTTTGAATTCCTATGGGAATTAGGCATTGTTTTTGGTCATTTCAAGTTCCTATGGGAATTAAGCATTGTTTTTGGTCATTTAGGAATGATTTTGTCTAGTTTGAATTCCCATGGAAATTTATCATTGTTTTCGGTCATTTTAGACTGTTTTTGTCAAATCTGAATTCCCTTGGAAATTAGGCATTGTTTATGGTCATTTAGGATTGATTTTGTCAAATTTGAATTGTCATAGGAATTAGTCATTGTTCTTGGTCATTTAGGACTGTTTTTGTTAATTTTGAATTCCCATGGGAATTAGGCATTGTTTTTGGTTATTTAGGATTGTTATTGATAATTTTGAATTCCCATGGTAATTAGGCATTGTTTTTGGTAATTTTGAGTTCCTATGGGAAATAGGCATTGTTCATGGTCATTTTGGACTGTTTTTGTTAAATCTGAATTCCTTTGGGAATTACGCATTGTTTATGGTCATTTAGGACTGTTTTTATTAATTTAGAATTCCCATGGGAATTAGGCATTGTTTTTGGTCAATTAGGACTGTTATTGTTAATTTTTATTTCCTATTGGAGTTTGGCATTGTTTGTGGTCATTTTAGACTTTTTTTGTCAAATTTGAATTCTCATGGGAATTAGGCATTGTTTTTGGTCATTTAGGACTGTTATTGTTAATTTTTATTTCCTATTGGAGTTTGGCATTGTTTTTGGTAATTTCAAGTTCCTATGGGAGTTAAGCATTGTTTTTGGAATTTTCGGACAGATTTTGTCGAATTTTAAATCCCTTGGGGATTTATCATTTTTCACGGTCATTTTGAACTGTTTTTATTATTTTTGAAGTCCCATGGGAATTAGGCATTGTTTTTGACTATTTAGGACTGTTATTGTTAATTTTGAATTCCCATGGGATTTAGACATTGTTTTTCGTTATTTAGGACTGTTATTGTTAATTTTTATTTCCTATGGGAGTTTGGCATTGTTTGTGGTCATTTTAGACTTTTTTTGTCAAACTTGAATTCTCATGGGAATTAGGCATTGTTTTTGGTCATTTAGGACTGTTATTGTTAATTTTTATTTCCTATTGGAGTTTGGCATTGCTTGTGGTCATTTTAGACTTTTTTTGTCAAATTTGGATTACCATGGGAATTAGGCATTGATTTTAATAATTTTGAGTTCCTATGGGAATTTAGCATTGTTTTTGGACTTTTTGGACTGATTTTGTCGAAATTGAATCCCATGGGGATTTATCCTTTTTCGCGGTCATTTTGGACTGTTTTTGTCAAATTTAAATTCTCATGGGAATTAGGCATTGTTTTTGGTCATTTAGGACTGTTTTTATTCATTTTGAATTCCTATGGGAATTAGGCATTGTTTTTGGTCATTTCAAGTTCCTATGGGAATTAAGCATTGTTTTTGGTCATTTAGGAATGATTTTGTCTAGTTTGAATTCCCATGGAAATTTATCATTGTTTTCGGTCATTTTAGACTGTTTTTGTCAAATCTGAATTCCCTTGGAAATTAGGCATTGTTTATGGTCATTTAGGATTGATTTTGTCAAATTTGAATTGTCATAGGAATTAGTCATTGTTCTTGGTCATTTAGGACTGTTTTTGTTAATTTTGAATTCCCATGGGAATTAGGCATTGTTTTTGGTTATTTAGGATTGTTATTGATAATTTTGAATTCCCATGGTAATTAGGCATTGTTTTTGGTAATTTTGAGTTCCTATGGGAAATAGGCATTGTTCATGGTCATTTTGGACTGTTTTTGTTAAATCTGAATTCCTTTGGGAATTACGCATTGTTTATGGTCATTTAGGACTGTTTTTATTAATTTAGAATTCCCATGGGAATTAGGCATTGTTTTTGGTCATTTAGGACTGTTATTGTTAATTTTTATTTCCTATTGGAGTTTGGCATTGTTTGTGGTCATTTTAGACTTTTTTTGTCAAATTTGAATTCTCATGGGAATTAGGCATTGTTTTTGGTCATTTAGGACTGTTATTGTTAATTTTTATTTCCTATTGGAGTTTGGCATTGTTTGTGGTCATTTTAGACTTTTTTTGTCAAATTTGGATTCCCATGGGAATTAGGCATTGATTTTAATAATTTTGAGTTCCTATGTGAAATAGGCATTGTTCATGGTCATTTTAGACTGTTTTTGTTAAATCTGAATTCCCTTGGGAATTAGGCATTGTTTATGGTCATTTAGGACTGATTTTGTCAAATTTGAATTGTCATAGGATTTAGGCATTGTTCTTGGTCATTTAGGACTGTTTTTATTAATTTTGAATTCCCATTGGAATTAGGCATTACTTTTGGTTATTTAGGACTGTTATTGTTAATTTTGAATTCCCATGGAATTTAGGCATTGTTTTTGGTTAGTTAGGACTGTTATTGTTAATTTTTATTTCCTATGGGAGTTTGGCATTGTTTGTGGTCATTTTAGACTTTTTTTGTCAAATTTGGATTCTCATGGGAATTAAGCATTGTTTTTAATCTTTTTGGACTGATTTTGTCGAAATTGAAATCCCATAGGGATTTATCATTGTTCGCGGTCATTTTGGACTGTTTTTGTCAAATTTGAATTCCTATGGGAATTAGGCATTGTTTTTGGTCATTTCAAGTTCCTATGGGAATTAAGCATTGTTTTCATTCATTTAGGACTGATTTTGTCTAGTTTGAATTCCCATGGGAATTTATCATTGTTCTCGGTCATTTTGGACTGTTTTTGTCAAATATGAATTCCCTTGGAAATTTGGCATTGTTTATGGTCATTTAGGACTGATTTTAATAATTTTGAATTCCCATGGGAATTAGGCATTGTTTTTGGTTAGTTAGGACTGTTATTGTTAATTTTTATTTCCTATGGGAGTTTGGCATTGTTTGTGGTCATTTTAGACTTTTTTTGTCAAATTTGGATTCTCATGGGAATTAAGCATTGTTTTTAATCTTTTTGGACTGATTTTGTCGAAATTGAAATCCCATAGGGATTTATCATTGTTCGCGGTCATTTTGGACTGTTTTTGTCAAATTTGAATTCCTATGGGAATTAGGCATTGTTTTTGGTCATTTCAAGTTCCTATGGGAATTAAGCATTGTTTTCATTCATTTAGGACTGATTTTGTCTAGTTTGAATTCCCATGGGAATTTATCATTTTTCACGGTCATTTTGAACTGTTTTTATTATTTTTGAAGTCCCATGGGAATTAGGCATTGTTTTTGACTATTTAGGACTGTTATTGTTAATTTTGAATTCCCATGGGATTTAGACATTGTTTTTCGTTATTTAGGACTGTTATTGTTAATTTTTATTTCCTATGGGAGTTTGGCATTGTTTGTGGTCATTTTAGACTTTTTTTGTCAAATTTGGATTCCCATGGGAATTAGGCATTGATTTTAATAATTTTGAGTTCCTATGTGAAATAGGCATTGTTCATGGTCATTTTAGACTGTTTTTGTCAAATTTGAATTCCCATGGGAATTAGGCATTGTTTTTTGTCATTTCAAATTGCCATGAGAATTAGGCATTGTTCTCGGTCATTTTCGACTGCTTTTGTCAAATTTGAATTCCCATGGGAATTAGGCATTGTTTTTTGTCATTTCAAATTCCCGAGGGAATGAGGCATTCTTCTTGGTCAGTTGGGACTGTTTTTGTCAAATTTGAATTCCCATTGGAATAAGGCTTTGTTCTTGGTCATTTTGAACTGTTATTGTCAAATTAGAATTCCCATGAGAATTAGGCGTTGTTCTTGGTCCTTTTGGACAGTATTTGTCATTTTTGAATTCCCATAGGAATTAGGCAATATTAATCTCATTTCGAATTTCCATGGGAATTAGTCATTGGTTTTGGTCATTTCAAATTCCCATGGGAGTTAGGCATTGTTCTTGGTCATTTGGAGCTGTTTTTGTCAAATTTGAATTCCCATTGGAATAAGGCTTTGTTCCTGGTCATTTTGAACTGTTTTTGTCAAATTCAAGTTCCATGAGAATTATGCGCTTTTCTTGGTCCTTTTGAACCGTTTTTGTCATATTTGAATTCCAATGGGAATTAGGCATTGTTTTTGTCAAATTTGAATTCCCATGGGAATTAGGCATTGTTTTTGGTCATTTCAAATTCCCTAGGGAATGAGGTATTGTTCTTTGTCATTTGGGACTGTTTTTCTCAAATTTGAATTCCCATTGGAATAAGGCTTTGTTCTTGGTCATTTTGAACTGTTTTTGTCAAATTCGAATTCCCATAAGAATTAGGCGTTGTTCTTGGTCCTTTTGAACCGTATTTGTCATATTTGAATTCCCATAGGAATTAGGCAATGTTTTTGTCATTTCGAATTTCCATGGGAATTAGTCATTGGTTTTGGTCATTTCAAATTCCCATGGGAGTTAGGCATTGTTCTTGGTCATTTGGAGCTGTTTTTGTCAAATTTGAATTCCCATTGGAATAAGGCTTTGTTCCTGGTCATTTTGAACTGTTTTTGTCAAATTCAAGTTCCATGAGAATTATGCGCTTTTCTTGGTCCTTTTGAACCGTTTTTGTCATATTTGAATTCCAATGGGAATTAGGCATTGTTTTTGTCAAATTTGAATTCCCATGGGAATTAGGCATTGTTTTTTGTCATTTCAAATTCCCTAGGGAACGAGGTATTGTTCTTGGTCATTTGGGACTGTTTTTCTCAAATTTGAATTCCCATTGGAATAAGGCTTTGTTCTTGGTCATTTTGAACTGTTTTTGTCAAATTCGAATTCCCATAAGAATTAGGCGTTGTTATTGGTCCTTTTGAACCGTATTTGTCATATTTGAATTCCTATAGGAATTAGGCAATGTTTTTGTCATTTCGAATTTCCATGGGAATTAGTCATTGGTTTTGGTCATTTCAAATTCCCATGGGAGTTAGGCATTGTTCTTGGTCATTTGGAGCTGTTTTTGTAAAATTTGAATTCCCATTGGAATAAGGCTTTGTTCCTTGTCATTTTGAACTGTTTTTGTCAAATTCGAGTTCCCATGAGAATTATGCACTTTTCTTGGTCCTTTCGAACCGTTTTTGTCATATTTGAATTCCAATGGAAATTAGGCATTGTTTTTGTCATTTGGAATTTCCATAGGAATTAGGCATTGTTTTTGGTCATTTCAAATTCCCATGGGAATTAGGCATTGTTCGTGGTCATTTTGGCCTTTTTTTTCCCCGTTTGAATTCTCATGGGAATTAGTCATTGTTTTTGGTCATTTCAAATTCCCGAGGGAATGAAGCCTTGTTCTTGGTCATTTGGGACTGTTTTTGTCAAATTCAAGTTCCCATGAGAATTAGGCGTTGTTCTTGGTCCTTTTGAACCGTTTTTGGTCATTTCAAATTCCCATGGGAATTAAGCATTGTTCGTGGTCATTTTGGACTGTTTTTGTCAAATTTGAATTCCCATGGGAATTAGGCATTGTTTTTTGTCATTTCAAATTGCCATCAGAATTAGGCATTGTTCTTGGTCATTTTCGACTGCTTTTGTCAAACTTGAATTCCCATGGGAATTAGGCATTGTTTTTTGTCATTTCAAATTCCCGAAGGAATGAGGCATTCTTCTTGGTCATTTGGGACTGTTTTTGTCAAATTTGAATTCCCATTGGAATAAGGCTTTGTTCTTGGTCATTTTGAACTGTTATTGTCAAATTAGAATTCCCATGAGAATTAGGCGTTGTTCTTGGTCATTTTGGACCGTATTTGTCATTTTTGAATTCCCATAGGAATTAGGCAATGTTAATCTCATTTCGAATTTCCATGGGAATTAGTCATTGGTTTTGGTCATTTCAAATTCCCATGGGAGTTAGGCATTGTTCTTGGTCATTTGGAGCTGTTTTTGTCAAATTTGAATTCCCATTGGAATAAGGCTTTGTTCCTGGTCATTTTGAACTGTTTTTGTCAAATTCAAGTTCCATGAGAATTATGCGCTTTTCTTGGTCCTTTTGAACCGTTTTTGTCATATTTGAATTCCAATGGGAATTAGGCATTGTTTTTGTCAAATTTGAATTCCCATGGGAATTAGGCATTGTTTTTGGTCATTTCAAATTCCCTAGGGAATGAGGTATTGTTCTTTGTCATTTGGAACTGTTTTTCTCAAATTTGAATTCCCATTGGAATAAGGCTTTGTTCTTGGTCATTTTGAACTGTTTTTGTCAAATTCGAATTCCCATAAGAATTAGGCGTTGTTCTTGGTCCTTTTGAACCGTATTTGTCATATTTGAATTCCCATAGGAATTAGGCAATGTTTTTGTCATTTCGAATTTCCATTGGAATTAGTCATTGGTTTTGGTCATATCAAATTCTTATGGGAGTTAGGCATTGTTCTTGGTCATTTGGAGCTGTTTTTGTCAAATTTGAATTCCCATTGGAATAAGGCTTTGTTCCTTGTCATTTTGAACTGTTTTTGTAAAATTCGAGTTCCCATGAGAATTATGCACTTTTCTTGGTCCTTTTGAGCCGTTTTTGTCATATTTAAATTCCAATGGAAATTAGGCATTGTTTTTGTCAAATTTGAATTCCCATGGGAATTAGGCATTGTTTTTGGTCATTTCAAATTCCCTAGGGAATGAGGTATTGTTCTTTGTCATTTGGGACTGTTTTTCTCAAATTTGAATTCCCATTGGAATAAGGCTTTGTTCTTGGTCATTTTGAACTGTTTTTGTCAAATTCGAATTCCCATAAGAATTAGGCGTTGTTCTTGGTCCTTTTGAACCGTTTTTGTCATATTTGAATTCCCATAGGAATTAGGCAATGTTTTTGTCATTTCGAATTTCCATGGGAATTAGTCATTGGTTTTGGTCATTTCGAAGTCCCATGGGAGTTAGGCATTGTACTTGGTCATTTGGAGCTGTTTTTGTCAAATTTGAATTCCCATTGGAATAAGGCTTTGTTCCTTGTCATTTTGAACTGTTTTTGTCAAATTCGAGTTTCCATGAGAACTGGGCGTTTTTCTTGGTCCTTTTGAACCGTTTTTGCCATATTTGAATTCCAATGGGAATTAGGCATTGTTTTTTGTCATTTCAAATTCCCGAGGGAATGAGGTATTGTTCTTGGTCATTTGTGACTGTTTTTGTCAAATTTGAATTCCCATTGGAATAAGGCTTTGTTCTTGGTCATTTTGAACTGTTTTTGTCAAATTCGAATTCCCATGAGAATTAGGCGTTGTTCTTGGTCCTTTTGAACCGTTTTTGGTCATTTCAAATTCCCGTGGGAATTACGCATTGTTCGTGATCATTTTGGACTGTTTTTGTCAAATTTGAATTCCCATTGGAATAAGGCTTTGTTCTTGGTCATTTTGAACTGTTTTTGTCAAATTCGAATTCCCATGAGAATTAGGCGTTGTTCTTGGTCCTTTTGAACCGTTTTTGTCATATTTGAATTCCAATGGGAATTAGGCATTGTTTTTGTCAAATTTGTATTCCCATGGGAATTAGGCATTGTTTTTGGTCATTTCAAATTCCCTAGGGAATGAGGTATTGTTCTTTGTCATTTGGGACTGTTTTTCTCAAATTTGAATTCCCATTGGAATAAGGCTTTGTTCTTGGTCATTTTGAACTGTTTTTGTCAAATTCGAATTCCCATAAGAATTAGGCGTTGTTCTTGGTCCTTTTGAACCGTATTTGTCATATTTGAATTCCCATAGGAATTAGGCAATGTTTTTGTCATTTCGAATTTCCATGGGAATTAGTCATTGGTTTTGGTCATATCAAATTCTTATGGGAGTTAGGCATTGTTCTTGGTCATTTGGAGCTGTTTTTGTCAAATTTGAATTCCCATTGGAATAAGGCTTTGTTCCTTGTCAATTTGAACTGTTTTTGTAAAATTCGAGTTCCCATGAGAATTATGCACTTTTCTTGGTCCTTTTGAACCGTTTTTGTCATATTTAAATTCCAATGGAAATTAGGCATTGTTTTTGTCATTTGGAATTTCCATAGGAATTAGGCATTGTTTTTGGTCATTTCAAATTCCCATGGGAATTGGGCATTGTTCGTGGTCATTTTGGCCTTTTTTTTCCCCGTTTGAATTCTCATGGGAATTAGTCATTGTTTTTGGTCATTTCAAATTCCCGAGGGAATGAGGCCTTGTTCTTGGTCATTTGGTACTGTTTTTGTCAAATTCGAGTTCCCATGAGAATTAGGCGTTGTTCTTGGTCCTTTTGAGCCGTTTTTGGTCATTTCAAATTCCCATGGGAATTAGGCATTGTTCGTGGTCATTTTGGACTGTTTTTGTCAAATTTGAATTCCCATGGGAATTAGGCATTGTTTTTTGTCATTTCAAATTGCCATGAGAATTAGGCATTGTTCTTGGTCATTTTCGACTGCTTTTGTCAAATTTGAATTCCCATGGGAATTAGGCATTGTTTTTTGTCATTTCAAATTCCCGAGGGAATGAGGCATTCTTCTTGGTCATTTGGGACTGTTTTTGTCAAATTTGAATTCCCATTGGAATAAGGCTTTGTTCTTGGTCATTTTGAACTGTTATTGTCAAATTAGAATTCCCATGAGAATTAGGCGTTGTTCTTGGTCCTTTTGGACCGTATTTGTCATTTTTGAATTCCCATAGGAATTAGGCAATGTTAATCTCATTTCGAATTTCCATGGGAATTAGTCATTGGTTTTGGTCATTTCAAATTCCCATGGGAGTTAGGCATTGTTCTTGGTCATTTGGAGCTGTTTTTGTCAAATTTGAATTCCCATTGGAATAAGGCTTTGTTCCTGGTCATTTTGAACTGTTTTTGTCAAATTCAAGTTCCATGAGAATTATGCGCTTTTCATGGTCCTTTTGAACCGTTTTTGTCATATTTGAATTCCAATGGGAATCAGGCATTGTTTTTGTCAAATTTGAATTCCCATGGGAATTAGGCATTGTTTTTGGTCATTTCAAATTCCCTAGGGAATGAGGTATTGTTCTTTGTCATTTGGGACTGTTTTTCTCAAATTTGAATTCCCATTGGAATAAGGCTTTGTTCTTGGTCATTTTGAACTGTTTTTGTCAAATTCGAATTCCCATAAGAATTAGGCGTTGTTCTTGGTCCTTTTGAACCGTTTTTGTCATACTTGAATTCCCATAGGAATTAGGCAATGTTTTTGTCATTTCGAATTTCCATGGGAATTAGTCATTGGTTTTGGTCATTTCATAGTCCCATGGGAGTTAGGCATTGTACTTGGTCATTTGGAGCTGTTTTTGTCAAATTTGAATTCCCATTGGAATAAGGCTTTGTTCCTTGTCATTTTGAACTGTTTTTGTCAAATTCGAGTTTCCATGAGAACTGGGCGTTTTTCTTGGTCCTTTTGAACCGTTTTTGCCATATTTGAATTCCAATGGGAATTAGGCATTGTTTTTTGTCATTTCAAATTCCCGAGGGAATGAGGTATTGTTCTTGGTCATTTGTGACTGTTTTTGTCAAATTTGAATTCCCATTGGAATAAGGCTTTGTTCTTGGTCATTTTGAACTGTTTTTGTCAAATTCGAATTCCCATGAGAATTAGGCGTTGTTCTTGGTCCTTTTGAACCGTTTTTGGTCATTTCAAATTCCCGTGGGAATTACGCATTGTTCGTGATCATTTTGGACTGTTTTTGTCAAATTTGAATTCCCATTGGAATAAGGCTTTGTTCTTGGTCATTTTGAACTGTTTTTGTCAAATTCGAACTCCCATGAGAATTAGGCGTTGTTCTTGGTCCTTTTGAACCGTATTTGTCATATTTGAATTCCCATAGGAATTAGGCATTGTTTTTTGTCATTTCAAATTCCCGAGGGAATGAGGTATTGTTCTTGGTCATTTGGGACTGTTTTTTTCAAATTTGAATTCCCATTGGAATAAGGCTTTGTTCTTGGTCATTTTGAACTGTTTTTGTCAAATTCGAATTCTCATGAGAATTAGGCGTTGTTCTTGGTCCTTTTGAACCGTATTTGTCATATTCGAATTCCCATAGGAATTAGGCAATGTTTTTGTCATTTCGAATTTCCATGGGAATTAGTCATTGGTTTTGGTCTATTCAAATTCCCATGGGAGTTAGGCATTGTTCTTGGTCATTTGGAGCTGTTTTTGTCAAATTTGAATTCCCATTGGAATAAGGCTTTGTTCCTGGTCATTTTGAACTGTTTTTGTCAAATTCAAGTTCCATGAGAATTATGCGCTTTTCTTGGTCCTTTTGAACCGTTTTTGTCATATTTGAATTCCAATGGGAATTAGGCATTGTTTTTGTCAAATTTGAATTCCCATGGGAATTAGGCATTGTTTTTGGTCATTTCAAATTCCCTAGGGAATGAGGTATTGTTCTTTGTCATTTGGAACTGTTTTTCTCAAATTTGAATTCCCATTGGAATAAGGCTTTGTTCTTGGTCATTTTGAACTGTTTTTGTCAAATTCGAATTCCCATAAGAATTAGGCGTTGTTCTTGGTCCTTTTGAACCGTATTTGTCATATTTGAATTCCCATAGGAATTAGGCAATGTTTTTGTCATTTCGAATTTCCATGGGAATTAGTCATTGGTTTTGGTCATATCAAATTCTTATGGGAGTTAGGCATTGTTCTTGGTCATTTGGAGCTGTTTTTGTCAAATTTGAATTCCCATTGGAATAAGGCTTTGTTCCTTGTCATTTTGAACTGTTTTTGTAAAATTCGAGTTCCCATGAGAATTATGCACTTTTCTTGGTCCTTTTGAACCGTTTTTGTCATATTTAAATTCCAATGGAAATTAGGCATTGTTTTTGTCAAATTTGAATTCCCATGGGAATTAGGCATTGTTTTTGGTCATTTCAAATTCCCTAGGGAATGAGGTATTGTTCTTTGTCATTTGGGACTGTTTTTCTCAAATTTGAATTCCCATTGGAATAAGGCTTTGTTCTTGGTCATTTTGAACTGTTTTTGTCAAATTCGAATTCCCATAAGAATTAGGCGTTGTTCTTGGTCCTTTTGAACCGTTTTTGTCATATTTGAATTCCCATAGGAATTAGGCAATGTTTTTGTCATTTCGAATTTCCATGGGAATTAGTCATTGGTTTTGGTCATTTCAAAGTCCCATGGGAGTTAGGCATTGTACTTGGTCATTTGGAGCTGTTTTTGTCAAATTTGAATTCCCATTGGAATAAGGCTTTGTTCCTTTCATTTTGAACTGTTTTTGTCAAATTCGAGTTTCCATGAGAACTGGGCGTTTTTCTTGGTCCTTTTGAACCGTTTTTGCCATATTTGAATTCCAATGGGAATTAGGCATTGTTTTTTGTCATTTCAAATTCCCGAGGGAATGAGGTATTGTTCTTGGTCATTTGTGACTGTTTTTGTCAAATTTGAATTCCCATTGGAATAAGGCTTTGTTCTTAGTCATTTTGAACTGTTTTTGTCAAATTCGAATTCCCATGAGAATTAGGCGTTGTTCTTGGTCCTTTTGAACCGTTTTTGGTCATTTCAAATTCCCGTGGGAATTACGCATTGTTCGTGATCATTTTGGACTGTTTTTGTCAAATTTGAATTCCCATTGGAATAAGGCGTTGTTCTTGGTCATTTTGAACTGTTTTTGTCAAATTCGAATTCCCATGAGAATTAGGCGTTGTTCTTGGTCCTTTTGAACCGTTTTTGTCATATTTGAATTCCAATGGGAATTAGGCATTGTTTTTGTCAAATTTGAATTCCCATGGGAATTAGGCATTGTTTTTGATCATTTCAAATTCCCTAGGGAATGAGGTATTGTTCTTTGTCATTTGGGACTGTTTTTCTCAAATTTGAATTCCCATTGGAATAAGGCTTTGTTCTTGGTCATTTTGAACTGTTTTTGTCAAATTCGAATTCCCATAAGAATTAGGCGTTGTTCTTGGTCCTTTTGAACCGTATTTGTCATATTTGAATTCCCATAGGAATTAGGCAATGTTTTTGTCATTTCGAATTTCCATGGGAATTAGTCATTGGTTTTGGTCATATCAAATTCTTATGGGAGTTAGGCATTGTTCTTGGTCATTTGGAGCTGTTTTTGTCAAATTTGAATTCCCATTGGAATAAGGCTTTGTTCCTTGTCATTTTGAACTGTTTTTGTAAAATTCGAGTTCCCATGAGAATTATGCACTTTTCTTGGTCCTTTTGAACCGTTTTTGTCATATTTAAATTCCAATGGAAATTAGGCATTGTTTTTGTCATTTGGAATTTCCATAGGAATTAGGCATTGTTTTTGGTCATTTCAAATTCCCATGGGAATTGGGCATTGTTCGTGGTCATTTTGGCCTTTTTTTTCCCCGTTTGAATTCTCATGGGAATTAGTCATTGTTTTTGGTCATTTCAAATTCCCGAGGGAATGAGGCCTTGTTCTTGGTCATTTGGGACTGTTTTTGTCAAATTCGAGTTCCCATGAGAATTAGGCGTTGTTCTTGGTCCTTTTGAGCCGTTTTTGGTCATTTCAAATTCCCATGGGAATTAGGCATTGTTCGTGGTCATTTTGGACTGTTTTTGTCAAATTTGAATTCCCATGGGAATTAGGCATTGTTTTTTGTCATTTCAAATTGCCATGAGAATTAGGCATTGTTCTCGGTCATTTTCGACTGCTTTTGTCAAATTTGAATTCCCATGGGAATTAGGCATTGTTTTTTGTCATTTCAAATTCCCGAGGGAATGAGGCATTCTTCTTGGTCATTTGGGACTGTTTTTGTCAAATTTGAATTCCCATTGGAATAAGGCTTTGTTCTTGGTCATTTTGAACTGTTATTGTCAAATTAGAATTCCCATGAGAATTAGGTGTTGTTCTTGGTCCTTTTGGACCGTATTTGTCATTTTTGAATTCCCATAGGAATTAGGCAATGTTAATCTCATTTCGAATTTCCATGGGAATTAGTCATTGGTTTTGGTCATTTCAAATTCCCATGGGAGTTAGGCATTGTTCTTGGTCATTTGGAGCTGTTTTTGTCAAATATGAATTCCCATTGGAATAAGGCTTTGTTCCTGGTCATTTTGAACTGTTTTTGTCAAATTCAAGTTCCATGAGAATTATGCGCTTTTCATGGTCCTTTTGAACCGTTTTTGTCATATTTGAATTCCAATGGGAATCAGGCATTGTTTTTGTCAAATTTGAATTCCCATGGGAATTAGGCATTGTTTTTGGTCATTTCAAATTCCCTAGGGAATGAGGTATTGTTCTTTGTCATTTGGGACTGTTTTTCTCAAATTTGAATTCCCATTGGAATAAGGCTTTGTTCTTGGTCATTTTGAACTGTTTTTGTCAAATTCGTATTCCCATAAGAATTAGGCGTTGTTCTTGGTCCTTTTGAACCGTTTTTGTCATACTTGAATTCCCATAGGAATTAGGCAATGTTTTTGTCATTTCGAATTTCCATGGGAATTAGTCATTGGTTTTGGTCATTTCAAAGTCCCATGGGAGTTAGGCATTGTACTTGGTCATTTGGAGCTGTTTTTGTCAAATTTGAATTCCCATTGGAATAAGGCTTTGTTCCTTGTCATTTTGAACTGTTTTTGTCAAATTCGAGTTTCCATAAGAACTGGGCGTTTTTCTTGGTCCTTTTGAACCGTTTTTGCCATATTTGAATTCCAATGGGAATTAGGCATTGTTTTTGGTCATTTCAAATTCCCTAGGGAATGAGGTATTGTTCTTTGTCATTTGGAACTGTTTTTCTCAAATTTGAATTCCCATTGGAATAAGGCTTTGTTCTTGGTCATTTTGAACTGTTTTTGTCAAATTCGAATTCCCATAAGAATTAGGCGTTGTTCTTGGTCCTTTTGAACCGTATTTGTCATATTTGAATTCCCATAGGAATTAGGCAATGTTTTTGTCATTTCGAATTTCCATGGGAATTAGTCATTGGTTTTGGTCATATCAAATTCTTATGGGAGTTAGGCATTGTTCTTGGTCATTTGGAGCTGTTTTTGTCAAATTTGAATTCCCATTGGAATAAGGCTTTGTTCCTTGTCATTTTGAACTGTTTTTGTAAAATTCGAGTTCCCATGAGAATTATGCACTTTTCTTGGTCCTTTTGAACCGTTTTTGTCATATTTAAATTCCAATGGAAATTAGGCATTGTTTTTGTCAAATTTGAATTCCCATGGGAATTAGGCATTGTTTTTGGTCATTTCAAATTCCCTAGGGAATGAGGTATTGTTCTTTGTCATTTGGGACTGTTTTTCTCAAATTTGAATTCCCATTGGAATAAGGCTTTGTTCTTGGTCATTTTGAACTGTTTTTGTCAAATTCGAATTCCCATAAGAATTAGGCGTTGTTCTTGGTCCTTTTGAACCGTTTTTGTCATACTTGAATTCCCATAGGAATTAGGCAATGTTTTTGTCATTTCGAATTTCCATGGGAATTAGTCATTGGTTTTGGTCATTTCAAAGTCCCATGGGAGTTAGGCATTGTACTTGGTCATTTGGAGCTGTTTTTGTCAAATTTGAATTCCCATTGGAATAAGGCTTTGTTCCTTGTCATTTTGAACTGTTTTTGTCAAATTCGAGTTTCCATGAGAACTGGGCGTTTTTCTTGGTCCTGTTGAACCGTTTTTGCCATATTTGAATTCCAATGGGAATTAGGCATTGTTTTTTGTCATTTCAAATTCCCGAGGGAATGAGGTATTGTTCATGGTCCTTTTGAACCGTTTTTGTCATATTTGAATTCCAATGGGAATCAGGCATTGTTTTTGTCAAATTTGAATTCCCATGGGAATTAGGCATTGTTTTTGGTCATTTCAAATTCCCTAGGGAATGAGGTATTGTTCTTTGTCATTTGGGACTGTTTTTCTCAAATTTGAATTCCCATTGGAATAAGGCTTTGTTCTTGGTCATTTTGAACTGTTTTTGTCAAATTCGAATTCCCATAAGAATTAGGCGTTGTTCTTAGTCCTTTTGAACCGTTTTTGTCATACTTGAATTCCCATAGGAATTAGGCAATGTTTTTGTCATTTCGAATTTCCATGGGAATTAGTCATTGGTTTTGGTCATTTCAAAGTCCCATGGGAGTTAGGCATTGTACTTGGTCATTTGGAGCTGTTTTTGTCAAATTTGAATTCCCATTGGAATAAGGCTTTGTTCCTTGTCATTTTGAACTGTTTTTGTCAAATTCGAGTTTCCATGAGAACTGGGCGTTTTTCTTGGTCCTTTTGAACCGTTTTTGCCATATTTGAATTCCAATGGTAATTAGGCATTGTTTTTTGTCATTTCAAATTCCCGAGGGAATGAGGTATTGTTCTTGGTCATTTGTGACTGTTTTTGTCAAATTTGAATTCCCATTGGAATAAGGCTTTGTTCCTTGTCATTTTGAACTGTTTTTGTCAAATTCGAATTCCCATGAGAATTAGGCGTTGTTCTTGGTCCTTTTGAACCGTATTTGTCATATTCGAATTCCCATAGGAATTAGGCAATTTTTTTGTCATTTCGAATTTCCATGGGAATTAGTCATTGGTTTTGGTCTATTCAAATTCCCATGGGAGTTAGGCATTGTTCTTGGTCATTTGGAGCTGTTTTTGTCAAATTTGAATTCCCATTGGAATAAGGCTTTGTTCCTGGTCATTTTGAACTGTTTTTGTCAAATTCAAGTTCCATGAGAATTATGCGCTTTTCTTGGTCCTTTTGAACCGTTTTTGTCATATTTGAATTCCAATGGGAATTAGGCATTGTTTTTGTCAAATTTGAATTCCCATGGGAATTAGGCATTGTTTTTGGTCATTTCAAATTCCCTAGGGAATGAGGTATTGTTCTTTGTCATTTGGAACTGTTTTTCTCAAATTTGAATTCCCATTGGAATAAGGCTTTGTTCTTGGTCATTTTGAACTGTTTTTGTCAAATTCGAATTCCCATAAGAATTAGGCGTTGTTCTTGGTCCTTTTGAACCGTATTTGTCATATTTGAATTCCCATAGGAATTAGGCAATGTTTTTGTCATTTCGAATTTCCATGGGAATTAGTCATTGGTTTTGGTCATATCAAATTCTTATGGGAGTTAGGCATTGTTCTTGGTCATTTGGAGCTGTTTTTGTCAAATTTGAATTCCCATTGGAATAAGGCTTTGTTCCTTGTCATTTTGAACTGTTTTTGTAAAATTCGAGTTCCCATGAGAATTATGCACTTTTCTTGGTCCTTTTGAACCGTTTTTGTCATATTTAAATTCCAATGGAAATTAGGCATTGTTTTTGTCAAATTTGAATTCCCATGGGAATTAGGCATTGTTTTTGGTCATTTCAAATTCCCTAGGGAATGAGGTATTGTTCTTTGTCATTTGGGACTGTTTTTCTCAAATTTGAATTCCCATTGGAATAAGGCTTTGTTCTTGGTCATTTTGAACTGTTTTTGTCAAATTCGAATTCCCATAAGAATTAGGCGTTGTTCTTGGTCCTTTTGAACCGTTTTTGTCATATTTGAATTCCCATAGGAATTAGGCAATGTTTTTGTCATTTCGAATTTCCATGGGAATTAGTCATTGGTTTTGGTCATTTCAAAGTCCCATGGGAGTTAGGCATTGTACTTGGTCATTTGGAGCTGTTTTTGTCAAATTTGAATTCCCATTGGAATAAGGCTTTGTTCCTTGTCATTTTGAACTGTTTTTGTCAAATTCGAGTTTCCATGAGAACTGGGCGTTTTTCTTGGTCCTGTTGAACCGTTTTTGCCATATTTGAATTCCAATGGGAATTAGGCATTGTTTTTTGTCATTTCAAATTCCCGAGGGAATGAGGTATTGTTCATGGTCCTTTTGAACCGTTTTTGTCATATTTGAATTCCAATGGGAATCAGGCATTGTTTTTGTCAAATTTGAATTCCCATGGGAATTAGGCATTGTTTTTGGTCATTTCAAATTCCCTAGGGAATGAGGTATTGTTCTTTGTCATTTGGGACTGTTTTTCTCAAATTTGAATTCCCATTGGAATAAGGCTTTGTTCTTGGTCATTTTGAACTGTTTTTGTCAAATTCGAATTCCCATAAGAATTAGGCGTTGTTCTTAGTCCTTTTGAACCGTTTTTGTCATACTTGAATTCCCATAGGAATTAGGCAATGTTTTTGTCATTTCGAATTTCCATGGGAATTAGTCATTGGTTTTGGTCATTTCAAAGTCCCATGGGAGTTAGGCATTGTACTTGGTCATTTGGAGCTGTTTTTGTCAAATTTGAATTCCCATTGGAATAAGGCTTTGTTCCTTGTCATTTTGAACTGTTTTTGTCAAATTCGAGTTTCCATGAGAACTGGGCGTTTTTCTTGGTCCTTTTGAACCGTTTTTGCCATATTTGAATTCCAATGGTAATTAGGCATTGTTTTTTGTCATTTCAAATTCCCGAGGGAATGAGGTATTGTTCTTGGTCATTTGTGACTGTTTTTGTCAAATTTGAATTCCCATTGGAATAAGGCTTTGTTCCTTGTCATTTTGAACTGTTTTTGTCAAATTCGAATTCCCATGAGAATTAGGCGTTGTTCTTGGTCCTTTTGAACCGTATTTGTCATATTCGAATTCCCATAGGAATTAGGCAATGTTTTTGTCATTTCGAATTTCCATGGGAATTAGTCATTGGTTTTGGTCTATTCAAATTCCCATGGGAGTTAGGCATTGTTCTTGGTCATTTGGAGCTGTTTTTGTCAAATTTGAATTCCCATTGGAATAAGGCTTTGTTCCTGGTCATTTTGAACTGTTTTTGTCAAATTCAAGTTCCATGAGAATTATGCGCTTTTCTTGGTCCTTTTGAACCGTTTTTGTCATATTTGAATTCCAATGGGAATTAGGCATTGTTTTTGTCAAATTTGAATTCCCATGGGAATTAGGCATTGTTTTTGGTCATTTCAAATTCCCTAGGGAATGAGGTATTGTTCTTTGTCATTTGGAACTGTTTTTCTCAAATTTGAATTCCCATTGGAATAAGGCTTTGTTCTTGGTCATTTTGAACTGTTTTTGTCAAATTCGAATTCCCATAAGAATTAGGCGTTGTTCTTGGTCCTTTTGAACCGTATTTGTCATATTTGAATTCCCATAGGAATTAGGCAATGTTTTTGTCATTTCGAATTTCCATGGGAATTAGTCATTGGTTTTGGTCATATCAAATTCTTATGGGAGTTAGGCATTGTTCTTGGTCATTTGGAGCTGTTTTTGTCAAATTTGAATTCCCATTGGAATAAGGCTTTGTTCCTTGTCATTTTGAACTGTTTTTGTAAAATTCGAGTTCCCATGAGAATTATGCACTTTTCTTGGTCCTTTTGAACCGTTTTTGTCATATTTAAATTCCAATGGAAATTAGGCATTGTTTTTGTCAAATTTGAATTCCCATGGGAATTAGGCATTGTTTTTGGTCATTTCAAATTCCCTAGGGAATGAGGTATTGTTCTTTGTCATTTGGGACTGTTTTTCTCAAATTTGAATTCCCATTGGAATAAGGCTTTGTTCTTGGTCATTTTGAACTGTTTTTGTCAAATTCGAATTCCCATAAGAATTAGGCGTTGTTCTTGGTCCTTTTGAACCGTTTTTGTCATATTTGAATTCCCATAGGAATTAGGCAATGTTTTTGTCATTTCGAATTTCCATGGGAATTAGTCATTGGTTTTGGTCATTTCAAAGTCCCATGGGAGTTAGGCATTGTACTTGGTCATTTGGAGCTGTTTTTGTCAAATTTGAATTCCCATTGGAATAAGGCTTTGTTCCTTGTCATTTTGAACTGTTTTTGTCAAATTCGAGTTTCCATGAGAACTGGGCGTTTTTCTTGGTCCTGTTGAACCGTTTTTGCCATATTTGAATTCCAATGGGAATTAGGCATTGTTTTTTGTCATTTCAAATTCCCGAGGGAATGAGGTATTGTTCTTGGTCATTTGTGACTGTTTTTGTCAAATTTGAATTCCCATTGGAATAAGGCTTTGTTCTTGGTCATTTTGAACTGTTTTTGTCAAATTCGAATTCCCATGAGAATTAGGCGTTGTTCTTGGTCCTTTTGAACCGTTTTTGTCATTTCAAATTCCCGTGGGAATTACGCATTGTTCGTGATCATTTTGGACTGTTTTTGTCAAATTTGAATTCCCATTGGAATAAGGCTTTGTTCTTGGTCATTTTGAACTGTTTTTGTCAAATTCGAATTCCCATGAGAATTAGGCGTTGTTCTTGGTCCTTTTGAACCGTTTTTGTCATATTTGAATTCCAATGGGAATTAGGCATTGTTTTTGTCAAATTTGAATTCCCATGGGAATTAGGCATTGTTTTTGGTCATTTCAAATTCCCTAGGGAATGAGGTATTGTTCTTTGTCATTTGGGACTGTTTTTCTCAAATTTGAATTCCCATTGGAATAAGGCTTTGTTCTTGGTCATTTTGAACTGTTTTTGTCAAATTCGAATTCCCATAAGAATTAGGCGTTGTTCTTGGTCCTTTTGAACCGTATTTGTCATATTTGAATTCCCATAGGAATTAGGCAATGTTTTTGTCATTTCGAATTTCCATGGGAATTAGTCATTGGTTTTGGTCATATCAAATTCTTATGGGAGTTAGGCATTGTTCTTGGTCATTTTGAGCTGTTTTTGTCAAATTTGAATTCCCATTGGAATAAGGCTTTGTTCCTTGTCATTTTGAACTGTTTTTGTAAAATTCGAGTTCCCATGAGAATTATGCACTTTTCTTGGTCCTTTTGAACCGTTTTTGTCATATTTAAATTCCAATGGAAATTAGGCATTGTTTTTGTCATTTGGAATTTCCATAGGAATTAGGCATTGTTTTTGGTCATTTCAAATTCCCATGGGAATTGGGCATTGTTCGTGGTCATTTTGGCCTTTTTTTTCCCCGTTTGAATTCTCATGGGAATTAGTCATTGTTTTTGGTCATTTCAAATTCCCGAGGGAATGAGGCCTTGTTCTTGGTCATTTGGGACTGTTTTTGTCAAATTCGAGTTCCCATGAGAATTAGGCGTTGTTCTTGGTCCTTTTGAGCCGTTTTTGGTCATTTCAAATTCCCATGGGAATTAGGCATTGTTCGTGGTCATTTTGGACTGTTTTTGTCAAATTTGAATTCCCATGGGAATTAGGCATTGTTTTTTGTCATTTCAAATTGCCATGAGAATTAGGCATTGTTCTCGGTCATTTTCGACTGCTTTTGTCAAATTTGAATTCCCATGGGAATTAGGCATTGTTTTTTGTCATTTCAAATTCCCGAGGGAATGAGGCATTCTTCTTGGTCATTTGGGACTGTTTTTGTCAAATTTGAATTCCCATTGGAATAAGGCTTTGTTCTTGGTCATTTTGAACTGTTATTGTCAAATTAGAATTCCCATGAGAATTAGGTGTTGTTCTTGGTCCTTTTGGACCGTATTTGTCATTTTTGAATTCCAATGGGAATCAGGCATTGTTTTTGTCAAATTTGAATTCCCATGGGAATTAGGCATTGTTTTTGGTCATTTCAAATTCCCTAGGGAATGAGGTATTGTTCTTTGTCATTTGGGACTGTTTTTCTCAAATTTGAATTCCCATTGGAATAAGGCTTTGTTCTTGGTCATTTTGAACTGTTTTTGTCAAATTCGAATTCCCATAAGAATTAGGCGTTGTTCTTGGTCCTTTTGAACCGTTTTTGTCATACTTGAATTCCCATAGGAATTAGGCAATGTTTTTGTCATTTCGAATTTCCATGGGAATTAGTCATTGGTTTTGGTCATTTCAAAGTCCCATGGGAGTTAGGCATTGTACTTGGTCATTTGGAGCTGTTTTTGTCAAATTTGAATTCCCATTGGAATAAGGCTTTGTTCCTTGTCATTTTGAACTGTTTTTGTCAAATTCGAGTTTCCATGAGAACTGGGCGTTTTTCTTGGTCCTGTTGAACCGTTTTTGCCATATTTGAATTCCAATGGGAATTAGGCATTGTTTTTTGTCATTTCAAATTCCCGAGGGAATGAGGTATTGTTCATGGTCCTTTTGAACCGTTTTTGTCATATTTGAATTCCAATGGGAATCAGGCATTGTTTTTGTCAAATTTGAATTCCCATGGGAATTAGGCATTGTTTTTGGTCATTTCAAATTCCCTAGGGAATGAGGTATTGTTCTTTGTCATTTGGGACTGTTTTTCTCAAATTTGAATTCCCATTGGAATAAGGCTTTGTTCTTGGTCATTTTGAACTGTTTTTGTCAAATTCGAATTCCCATAAGAATTAGGCGTTGTTCTTAGTCCTTTTGAACCGTTTTTGTCATACTTGAATTCCCATAGGAATTAGGCAATGTTTTTGTCATTTCGAATTTCCATGGGACTTAGTCATTGGTTTTGGTCATTTCAAAGTCCCATGGGAGTTAGGCATTGTACTTGGTCATTTGGAGCTGTTTTTGTCAAATTTGAATTCCCATTGGAATAAGGCTTTGTTCCTTGTCATTTTGAACTGTTTTTGTCAAATTCGAGTTTCCATGAGAACTGGGCGTTTTTCTTGGTCCTTTTGAACCGTTTTTGCCATATTTGAATTCCAATGGGAATTAGGCATTGTTTTTTGTCATTTCAAATTCCCGAGGGAATGAGGTATTGTTCTTGGTCATTTGTGACTGTTTTTGTCAAATTTGAATTCCCATTGGAATAAGGCTTTGTTCCTTGTCATTTTGAACTGTTTTTGTCAAATTCGAATTCCCATGAGAATTAGGCGTTGTTCTTGGTCCTTTTGAACCGTATTTGTCATATTCGAATTCCCATAGGAATTAGGCAATGTTTTTGTCATTTCGAATTTCCATGGGAATTAGTCATTGGTTTTGGTCTATTCAAATTCCCATGGGAGTTAGGCATTGTTCTTGGTCATTTGGAGCTGTTTTTGTCAAATTTGAATTCCCATTGGAATAAGGCTTTGTTCCTGGTCATTTTGAACTGTTTTTGTCAAATTCAAGTTCCATGAGAATTATGCGCTTTTCTTGGTCCTTTTGAACCGTTTTTGTCATATTTGAATTCCAATGGGAATTAGGCATTGTTTTTGTCAAATTTGAATTCCCATGGGAATTAGGCATTGTTTTTGGTCATTTCAAATTCCCTAGGGAATGAGGTATTGTTCTTTGTCATTTGGAACTGTTTTTCTCAAATTTGAATTCCCATTGGAATAAGGCTTTGTTCTTGGTCATTTTGAACTGTTTTTGTCAAATTCGAATTCCCATAAGAATTAGGCGTTGTTCTTGGTCCTTTTGAACCGTATTTGTCATATTTGAATTCCCATAGGAATTAGGCAATGTTTTTGTCATTTCGAATTTCCATGGGAATTAGTCATTGGTTTTGGTCATATCAAATTCTTATGGGAGTTAGGCATTGTTCTTGGTCATTTGGAGCTGTTTTTGTCAAATTTGAATTCCCATTGGAATAAGGCTTTGTTCCTTGTCATTTTGAACTGTTTTTGTAAAATTCGAGTTCCCATGAGAATTATGCACTTTTCTTGGTCCTTTTGAACCGTTTTTGTCATATTTAAATTCCAATGGAAATTAGGCATTGTTTTTGTCAAATTTGAATTCCCATGGGAATTAGGCATTGTTTTTGGTCATTTCAAATTCCCTAGGGAATGAGGTATTGTTCTTTGTCATTTGGGACTGTTTTTCTCAAATTTGAATTCCCATTGGAATAAGGCTTTGTTCTTGGTCATTTTGAACTGTTTTTGTCAAATTCGAATTCCCATAAGAATTAGGCGTTGTTCTTGGTCCTTTTGAACCGTTTTTGTCATATTTGAATTCCCATAGGAATTAGGCAATGTTTTTGTCATTTCGAATTTCCATGGGAATTAGTCATTGGTTTTGGTCATTTCAAAGTCCCATGGGAGTTAGGCATTGTACTTGGTCATTTGGAGATGTTTTTGTCAAATTTGAATTCCCATTGGAATAAGGCTTTGTTCCTTGTCATTTTGAACTGTTTTTGTCAAATTCGAGTTTCCATGAGAACTGGGCGTTTTTCTTGGTCCTGTTGAACCGTTTTTGCCATATTTGAATTCCAATGGGAATTAGGCATTGTTTTTTGTCATTTCAAATTCCCGAGGGAATGAGGTATTGTTCTTGGTCATTTGTGACTGTTTTTGTCAAATTTGAATTCCCATTGGAATAAGGCTTTGTTCTTGGTCATTTTGAACTGTTTTTGTCAAATTCGAATTCCCATGAGAATTAGGCGTTGTTCTTGGTCCTTTTGAACCGTTTTTGTCATTTCAAATTCCCGTGGGAATTACGCATTGTTCGTGATCATTTTGGACTGTTTTTGTCAAATTTGAATTCCCATTGGAATAAGGCTTTGTTCTTGGTCATTTTGAACTGTTTTTGTCAAATTCGAATTCCCATGAGAATTAGGCGTTGTTCTTGGTCCTTTTGAACCGTTTTTGTCATATTTGAATTCCAATGGGAATTAGGCATTGTTTTTGTCAAATTTGAATTCCCATGGGAATTAGGCATTGTTTTTGGTCATTTCAAATTCCCTAGGGAATGAGGTATTGTTCTTTGTCATTTGGGACTGTTTTTCTCAAATTTGAATTCCCATTGGAATAAGGCTTTGTTCTTGGTCATTTTGAACTGTTTTTGTCAAATTCGAATTCCCATAAGAATTAGGCGTTGTTCTTGGTCCTTTTGAACCGTATTTGTCATATTTGAATTCCCATAGGAATTAGGCAATGTTTTTGTCATTTCGAATTTCCATGGGAATTAGTCATTGGTTTTGGTCATATCAAATTCTTATGGGAGTTAGGCATTGTTCTTGGTCATTTTGAGCTGTTTTTGTCAAATTTGAATTCCCATTGGAATAAGGCTTTGTTCCTTGTCATTTTGAACTGTTTTTGTAAAATTCGAGTTCCCATGAGAATTATGCACTTTTCTTGGTCCTTTTGAACCGTTTTTGTCATATTTAAATTCCAATGGAAATTAGGCATTGTTTTTGTCATTTGGAATTTCCATAGGAATTAGGCATTGTTTTTGGTCATTTCAAATTCCCATGGGAATTGGGCATTGTTCGTGGTCATTTTGGCCTTTTTTTTCCCCGTTTGAATTCTCATGGGAATTAGTCATTGTTTTTGGTCATTTCAAATTCCCGAGGGAATGAGGCCTTGTTCTTGGTCATTTGGGACTGTTTTTGTCAAATTCGAGTTCCCATGAGAATTAGGCGTTGTTCTTGGTCCTTTTGAGCCGTTTTTGGTCATTTCAAATTCCCATGGGAATTAGGCATTGTTCGTGGTCATTTTGGACTGTTTTTGTCAAATTTGAATTCCCATGGGAATTAGGCATTGTTTTTTGTCATTTCAAATTGCCATGAGAATTAGGCATTGTTCTCGGTCATTTTCGACTGCTTTTGTCAAATTTGAATTCCCATGGGAATTAGGCATTGTTTTTTGTCATTTCAAATTCCCGAGGGAATGAGGCATTCTTCTTGGTCATTTGGGACTGTTTTTGTCAAATTTGAATTCCCATTGGAATAAGGCTTTGTTCTTGGTCATTTTGAACTGTTATTGTCAAATTAGAATTCCCATGAGAATTAGGTGTTGTTCTTGGTCCTTTTGGACCGTATTTGTCATTTTTGAATTCCAATGGGAATCAGGCATTGTTTTTCTCAAATTTGAATTCCCATTGGAATAAGGCTTTGTTCTTGGTCATTTTGAACTGTTTTTGTCAAATTCGAATTCCCATAAGAATTAGGCGTTGTTCTTGGTCCTTTTGAACCGTTTTTGTCATACTTGAATTCCCATAGGAATTAGGCAATGTTTTTGTCATTTCGAATTTCCATGGGAATTAGTCATTGGTTTTGGTCATTTCAAAGTCCCATGGGAGTTAGGCATTGTACTTGGTCATTTGGAGCTGTTTTTGTCAAATTTGAATTCCCATTGGAATAAGGCTTTGTTCCTTGTCATTTTGAACTGTTTTTGTCAAATTCGAGTTTCCATGAGAACTGGGCGTTTTTCTTGGTCCTTTTGAACCGTTTTTGCCATATTTGAATTCCAATGGGAATTAGGCATTGTTTTTTGTCATTTCAAATTCCCGAGGGAATGAGGTATTGTTCTTGGTCATTTGTGACTGTTTTTGTCAAATTTGAATTCCCATTGGAATAAGGCTTTGTTCCTTGTCATTTTGAACTGTTTTTGTCAAATTCGAATTCCCATGAGAATTAGGCGTTGTTCTTGGTCCTTTTGAACCGTTTTTGGTCATTTCAAATTCCCGTGGGAATTACGCATTGTTCGTGATCATTTTGGACTGTTTTTGTCAAATTTGAATTCCCATTGGAATAAGGCTTTGTTCTTGGTCATTTTGAACTGTTTTTGTCAAATTCGAATTCCCATGAGAATTAGGCGTTGTTCTTGGTCCTTTTGAACCGTATTTGTCATATTTGAATTCCCATAGGAATTAGGCATTGTTTTTTGTCATTTCAAATTCCCGAGGGAATGAGGTATTGTTCTTGGTCATTTGGGATTGATTTTTTCAAATTTGAATTCCCATTGGAATAAGGCTTTGTTCTTGGTCATTTTGAACTGTTTTTGTCAAATTCGAATTCTCATGAGAATTAGGCGTTGTTCTTGGTCCTTTTGAACCGTATTTGTCATATTCGAATTCCCATAGGAATTAGGCAATGTTTTTGTCATTTCGAATTTCCATGGGAATTAGTCATTGGTTTTGGTCTATTCAAATTCCCATGGGAGTTAGGCATTGTTCTTGGTCATTTGGAGCTGTTTATGTCAAATTTTCATTCCCATTGGAATAAGGCTTCGATCCTGGTCATTTTGAACTGCTGTTGTCAAATTCGAGCTCCATGAGAATTATACGCTTTTCTTGGTCCTTTTGAACCGTTTTTGTCATATTTGAATTCCAATGGGAATTAGGCATTGTTTTCGTCAAATTTGAATTCCCATGGGAATTAGGCATTGTTTTTTGTCATTTCAAATTCCCTAGGGAATGAGGTATTGTTCTTGGTCATTTGGGACTGTTTTTCTCAAATTTGAATTCCCATTGGAATAAGGCTTTGTTCTTGGTCATTTTGAACTGTTTTCGTCAAATTCGAATTCCCATAAGAATTAGGCGTTGTTCTTGGTCCTTTTGAACCGTATTTGTCATATTTGAATTCCCATAGGAATTAGGCAATGTTTTTGTCATTTCGAATTTCCATGGGAATTAGTCATTGGTTTTGGTCATTTCAAATTCCCATGGGAGTTAGGCATTGTTCTTGGTCATTTTGAACTGTTTTTGTCAAATTCGAGTTCCCATGAGAATTATGCACTTTTCTTGATCCTTTTGAACTGTTTTTGTCATATTTGAATTCCAATGGAAATTAGGCATTGTTTTTGTCATTTGGAATTTCCATAGGAATTAGGCATTGTTTTTGGTCATTTCAAATTCCCATGGGAATTAGGCATTGTTCGTGGTCATTTTGGCCTTTTTTTTCCCCGTTTGAATTCTCATGGGAATTAGTCATTGTTTTTGGTCATTTCAAATTCCCGAGGGAATGAGGCCTTGTTCTTGGTCATTTGGGACTGTTTTTGTCAAATTAGAGTTCCCATGAGAATTAGGCGTTGTTCTTGGTCCTTTTGAACCGTTTTTGGTCATTTCAAATTCCCATGGGAATTAGGCATTGTTCGTGGTCATTTTGGACTGTTTTTGTCAAATTTGAATTCCCATGGGAATTAGGCATTGTTTTTTGTCATTTCAAATTGCCATGAGAATTAGGCATTGTTCTCGGTCATTTTCGACTGCTTTTGTCAAATTTGAATTCCCATGGGAATTAGGCATTGTTTTTTGTCATTTCAAATTCCCGAGGGAATGAGGCATTCTTCTTGGTCAGTTGGGACTGTTTTTGTCAAATTTGAATTCCCATTGGAATAAGGCTTTGTTCTTGGTCATTTTGAACTGTTATTGTCAAATTAGAATTCCCATGAGAATTAGGCGTTGTTCTTGGTCCTTTTGGACCGTATTTGTCATTTTTGAATTCCCATAGGAATTAGGCAATGTTAATCTCATTTCGAATTTCCATGGGAATTAGTCATTGGTTTTGGTCATTTCAAATTCCCATGGGAGTTAGGCATTCTTCTTGGTCATTTGGAGCTGTTTTTGTCAAATTTGAATTCCCATTGGAATAAGGCTTTGTTCCTGGTCATTTTGAACTGTTTTTGTCAAATTCAAGTTCCATGAGAATTATGCGCTTTTCTTGGTCCTTTTGAACCGTTTTTGTCATATTTGAATTCCAATGGGCCTTAGGCATTGTTTTTGTCAAATTTGAATTCTCATGGAAATTAGGCATTGTTTTTGGTCATTTCAAATTCCCTAGGGAATGAGGTATTGTTCTTTGTCATTTGGGACTGTTTTTCTCAAATTTGAATTCCCATTGGAATAAGGCTTTGTTCTTGGTCATTTTGAACTGTTTTTGTCAAATTCGAATTCCCATAAGAATTAGGCGTTGTTCTTGGTCCTTTTGAACCGTATTTGTCATATTTCAATTCCCATAGGAATTAGGCAATGTTTTTGTCATTTCGAATTTCCATGGGAATTAGTCATTGCTTTTGGTCATTTCAAATTCCCATGGGAGTTAGACATTGTTCTTGGTCATTTGGAGCTGTTTTGTCAAATTTGAATTCCCATTGGAATAAGGCTTTGTTCCGTGTCATTTTGAACTGTTTTTGTCAAATTCGAATTCCCATGAGAATTAGGCGTTGTTCTTGGTCCTTTTGAACCGTATTTGTCATATTTGAATTCCCATAGGAATTAGGCAATGTTTTTGTCATTTCGAATTTCCATGGGAATTAGTCATTGCTTTTGGTCATTTCAAATTCCCATGGGAGTTAGACATTGTTCTTGGTCATTTGGAGCTGTTTTGTCAAATTTGAATTCCCATTGGAATAGGGCTTTGTTCCGTGTCATTTTGAACTGTTTTTGTCAAATTCGAATTCCCATGAGAATTAGGCGTTGTTCTTGGTCCTTTTGAACCGTTTTTGTCATATTTGAATTCCCATAGGAATTAGGCAATGTTTTTGTCATTTCGAATTTCCATGGGAATTAGTCATTGGTTTTGGTCATTTCAAAGTCCCATGGGAGTTAGGCATTGTACTTGGTCATTTGGAGCTGTTTTTGTCAAATTTGAATTCCCATTGGAATAAGGCTTTGTTCCTTGTCATTTTGAACTGTTTTTGTCAAATTCGAGTTTCCATGAGAACTGGGCGTTTTTCTTGGTCCTTTTGAACCGTTTTTGCCATATTTGAATTCCAATGGGAATTAGGCATTGTTTTTTGTCATTTCAAATTCCCGAGGGAATGAGGTATTGTTCTTGGTCATTTGTGACTGTTTTTGTCAAATTTGAATTCCCATTAGAATAAGGCTTTGTTCTTGGTCAATTTGAACTGTTTTTGTCAAATTCGAATTCCCATGAGAATTAGGCGTTGTTCTTGGTCCTTTTGAACCGTTTTTGGTCATTTCAAATTCCCGTGGGAATTACGCATTGTTCGTGATCATTTTGGACTGTTTTTTTCAAATTTGAATTCCCCTTGGAATAAGGCTTTGTTCTTGGTCATTTTGAACTGTTTTTGTCAAATTCGAATTCCCATGAGAATTAGGCGTTGTTCTTGGTCCTTTTGAACCGTATTTGTCATTTTGAATTCCCATAGGAATTAGGCATTGTTTTCTGTCATTTCAAATTCCCGAGGGAATGAGGTATTGTTCTTGGTCATTTGGGACTGTTTTTTTCAAATTTGAATTCCCATTGGAATAAGGCTTTGTTCTTGGTCATTTTGAACCGTTTTTGTCAAATTCGAATTCCCATGAGAATTAGGCCTTGTTCTTGGTCCTTTTGAACCGTATTTGTCATATTCGAATTCCCATAGGAATTAGGCAATGTTTTTGTCATTTCGAATTTCCATGGGAATTAGTCATTGGTTTTGGTCTATTCAAATTCCCATGGGAGTTAGGCATTGTTCTTGGTCATTTGGAGCTGTTTATGTCAAATTTTAATTCCCATTGGAATAAGGCTTTGATCCTGGTCATTTTGAACTGCTGTTGTCAAATTCGAGCTCCATGAGAATTATACGCTTTTCTTGGTCCTTTTGAACCGTTTTTGTCATATTTGAATTCCAATGGGAATTAGGCATTGTTTTCGTCAAATTTGAATTCCCATGGGAATTAGGCATTGTTTTTTGTCATTTCAAATTCCCTAGGGAATGAGGTATTGTTCTTGGTCATTTGGGACTGTTTTTCTCAAATTTGAATTCCCATTGGAATAAGGCTTTGTTCTTGGTCATTTTGAACTGTTTTCGTCAAATTCGAATTCCCATAAGAATTAGGCGTTGTTCTTGGTCCTTTTGAACCGTATTTGTCATATTTGAATTCCCATAGGAATTAGGCAATGTTTTTGTCATTTCGAATTTCCATGGGAATTATTCATTGGTTTTGGTCATTTCAAATTCCCATAGGAGTTAGGCATTGTTCTTGGTCATTTTGAACTGTTTTTGTCAAATTCGAGTTCCCATGAGAATTATCCATTTTCTTGATCCTTTTGAACTGTTTTTGTCATATTTGAATTCCAATGGAAATTAGGCATTGTTTTTGTCATTTGGAATTTCCATAGGAATTAGGCATTGTTTTTGGTCATTTCAAATTCCCATGGGAATTAGGCATTGTTCGTGGTCATTTTGGCCTTTTTTTTCCCCGTTTGAATTCTCATGGGAATTAGTCATTGTTTTTGGTCATTTCAAATTCCCGAGGGAATGAGGCCTTGTTCTTGGTCATTTGGGACTGTTTTTGTCAAATTCGAGTTCCCATGAGAATTAGGCGTTGTTCTTGGTCCTTTTGAACCGTTTTTGGTCATTTCAAATTCCCATGGGAATTAGGCATTGTTCGTGTCATTTTGGACTGTTTTTGTCAAATTTGAATTCCCATGGGAATTAGGCATTGTTTTTTGTCATTTCAAATTGCCATGAGAATTAGGCATTGTTCTCGGTCATTTTCGACTGCTTTTGTCAAATTTGAATTCCCATGGGAATTAGGCATTGTTTTTTGTCATTTCAAATTCCCGAGGGAATGAGGCATTCTTCTTGGTCAGTTGGGACTGTTTTTGTCAAATTTGAATTCCCATTGGAATAAGGCTTTGTTCTTGGTCATTTTGAACTGTTATTGTCAAATTAGAATTCCCATGAGAATTAGGCGTTGTTCTTGGTCCTTTTGGACCGTATTTGTCATTTTTGAATTCCCATAGGAATTAGGCAATGTTAATCTCATTTCGAATTTCCATGGGAATTAGTCATTGGTTTTGGTCATTTCAAATTCCCATGGGAGTTAGGCATTCTTCTTGGTCATTTGGAGCTGTTTTTGTCAAATTTGAATTCCCATTGGAATAAGGCTTTGTTCCTGGTCATTTTGAACTGTTTTTGTCAAATTCAAGTTCCATGAGAATTATGCGCTTTTCTTGGTCCTTTTGAACCGTTTTTGTCATATTTGAATTCCAATGGGCCTTAGGCATTGTTTTTGTCAAATTTGAATTCTCATGGAAATTAGGCATTGTTTTTGGTCATTTCAAATTCCCTAGGGAATGAGGTATTGTTCTTTGTCATTTGGGACTGTTTTTCTCAAATTTGAATTCCCATTGGAATAAGGCTTTGTTCTTGGTCATTTTGAACTGTTTTTGTCAAATTCGAATTCCCATAAGAATTAGGCGTTGTTCTTGGTCCTTTTGAACCGTATTTGTCATATTTGAATTCCCATAGGAATTAGGCAATGTTTTTGTCATTTCGAATTTCCATGGGAATTAGTCATTGCTTTTGGTCATTTCAAATTCCCATGGGAGTTAGACATTGTTCTTGGTCATTTGGAGCTGTTTTGTCAAATTTGAATTCCCATTGGAATAAGGCTTTGTTCCGTGTCATTTTGAACTGTTTTTGTCAAATTCGAATTCCCATGAGAATTAGGCGTTGTTCTTGGTCCTTTTGAACCGTATTTGTCATATTTGAATTCCCATAGGAATTAGGCAATGTTTTTGTCATTTCGAATTTCCATGGGAATTAGTCATTGCTTTTGGTCATTTCAAATTCCCATGGGAGTTAGACATTGTTCTTGGTCATTTGGAGCTGTTTTGTCAAATTTGAATTCCCATTGGAATAGGGCTTTGTTCCGTGTCATTTTGAACTGTTTTTGTCAAATTCGAATTCCCATGAGAATTAGGCGTTGTTCTTGGTCCTTTTGAACCGTTTTTGTCATATTTGAATTCCCATAGGAATTAGGCAATGTTTTTGTCATTTCGAATTTCCATGGGAATTAGTCATTGGTTTTGGTCATTTCAAAGTCCCATGGGAGTTAGGCATTGTACTTGGTCATTTGGAGCTGTTTTTGTCAAATTTGAATTCCCATTGGAATAAGGCTTTGTTCCTTGTCATTTTGAACTGTTTTTGTCAAATTCGAGTTTCCATGAGAACTGGGCGTTTTTCTTGGTCCTTTTGAACCGTTTTTGCCATATTTGAATTCCAATGGGAATTAGGCATTGTTTTTTGTCATTTCAAATTCCCGAGGGAATGAGGTATTGTTCTTGGTCATTTGTGACTGTTTTTGTCAAATTTGAATTCCCATTAGAATAAGGCTTTGTTCTTGGTCAATTTGAACTGTTTTTGTCAAATTCGAATTCCCATGAGAATTAGGCGTTGTTCTTGGTCCTTTTGAACCGTTTTTGGTCATTTCAAATTCCCGTGGGAATTACGCATTGTTCGTGATCATTTTGGACTGTTTTTTTCAAATTTGAATTCCCATTGGAATAAGGCTTTGTTCTTGGTCATTTTGAACTGTTTTTGTCAAATTCGAATTCCCATGAGAATTAGGCGTTGTTCTTGGTCCTTTTGAACCGTATTTGTCATTTTGAATTCCCATAGGAATTAGTCATTGTTTTCTGTCATTTCAAATTCCCGAGGGAATGAGGTATTGTTCTTGGTCATTTGGGACTGTTTTTTTCAAATTTGAATTCCCATTGGAATAAGGCTTTGTTCTTGGTCATTTTGAACTGTTTTTGTCAAATTCGAATTCCCATGAGAATTAGGCCTTGTTCTTGGTCCTTTTGAACCGTATTTGTCATATTCGAATTCCCATAGGAATTAGGCAATGTTTTTGTCATTTCGAATTTCCATGGGAATTAGTCATTGGTTTTGGTCTATTCAAATTCCCATGGGAGTTAGGCATTGTTCTTGGTCATTTGAAGCTGTTTATGTCAAATTTTAATTCCCATTGGAATAAGGCTTTGATCCTGGTCATTTTGAACTGCTGTTGTCAAATTCGAGCTCCATGAGAATTATACGCTTTTCTTGGTCCTTTTGAACCGTTTTTGTCATATTTGAATTCCAATGGGAATTAGGCATTGTTTTCGTCAAATTTGAATTCCCATGGGAATTAGGCATTGTTTTTTGTCATTTCAAATTCCCTAGGGAATGAGGTATTGTTCTTGGTCATTTGGGACTGTTTTTCTCAAATTTGAATTCCCATTGGAATAAGGCTTTGTTCTTGGTCATTTTGAACTGTTTTCGTCAAATTCGAATTCCCATAAGAATTAGGCGTTGTTCTTGGTCCTTTTGAACCGTATTTGTCATATTTGAATTCCCATAGGAATTAGGCAATGTTTTTGTCATTTCGAATTTCCATGGGAATTATTCATTGGTTTTGGTCATTTCAAATTCCCATAGGAGTTAGGCATTGTTCTTGGTCATTTTGAACTGTTTTTGTCAAATTCGAGTTCCCATGAGAATTATCCATTTTCTTGATCCTTTTGAACTGTTTTTGTCATATTTGAATTCCAATGGAAATTAGGCATTGTTTTTGTCATTTGGAATTCCCATAGGAATTAGGCAATGTTTTTGTCATTTCGAATTTCCATGGGAATTATTCATTGGTTTTGGTCATTTCAAATTCCCATAGGAGTTAGGCATTGTTCTTGGTCATTTTGAACTGTTTTTGTCAAATTCGAGTTCCCATGAGAATTATGCACTTTTCTTGATCCTTTTGAACTGTTTTTGTCATATTTGAATTCCAATGGAAATTAGGCATTGTTTTTGTCATTTGGAATTTCCATAGGAATTAGGCATTGTTTTTGGTCATTTCAAATTCCCATGGGAATTAGGCATTGTTCGTGGTCATTTTGGCCTTTTTTTTCCCCGTTTGAATTCTCATGGGAATTAGTCATTGTTTTTGGTCATTTCAAATTCCCGAGGGAATGAGGCCTTGTTCTTGGTCATTTGGGACTGTTTTTGTCAAATTCGAGTTCCCATGAGAATTAGGCGTTGTTCTTGGTCCTTTTGAACCGTTTTTGGTCATTTCAAATTCCCATGGGAATTAGGCATTGTTCGTGGTCATTTTGGACTGTTTTTGTCAAATTTGAATTCCCATGGGAATTAGGCATTGTTTTTTGTCATTTCAAATTGCCATGAGAATTAGGCATTGTTCTCGGTCATTTTCGACTGCTTTTGTCAAATTTGAATTCCCATGGGAATTAGGCATTGTTTTTTGTCATTTCAAATTCCCGAGGGAATGAGGCATTCTTCTTGGTCAGTTGGGACTGTTTTTGTCAAATTTGAATTCCCATTGGAATAAGGCTTTGTTCTTGGTCATTTTGAACTGTTATTGTCAAATTAGAATTCCCATGAGAATTAGGCGTTGTTCTTGGTCCTTTTGGACCGTATTTGTCATTTTTGAATTCCCATAGGAATTAGGCAATGTTAATCTCATTTCGAATTTCCATGGGAATTAGTCATTGGTTTTGGTCATTTCAAATTCCCATGGGAGTTAGGCATTCTTCTTGGTCATTTGGAGCTGTTTTTGTCAAATTTGAATTCCCATTGGAATAAGGCTTTGTTCCTGGTCATTTTGAACTGTTTTTGTCAAATTCAAGTTCCATGAGAATTATGCGCTTTTCTTGGTCCTTTTGAACCGTTTTTGTCATATTTGAATTCCAATGGGCCTTAGGCATTGTTTTTGTCAAATTTGAATTCTCATGGAAATTAGGCATTGTTTTTGGTCATTTCAAATTCCCTAGGGAATGAGGTATTGTTCTTTGTCATTTGGGACTGTTTTTCTCAAATTTGAATTCCCATTGGAATAAGGCTTTGTTCTTGGTCATTTTGAACTGTTTTTGTCAAATTCGAATTCCCATAAGAATTAGGCGTTGTTCTTGGTCCTTTTGAACCGTATTTGTCATATTTGAATTCCCATAGGAATTAGGCAATGTTTTTGTCATTTCGAATTTCCATGGGAATTAGTCATTGCTTTTGGTCATTTCAAATTCCCATGGGAGTTAGACATTGTTCTTGGTCATTTGGAGCTGTTTTGTCAAATTTGAATTCCCATTGGAATAAGGCTTTGTTCCGTGTCATTTTGAACTGTTTTTGTCAAATTCGAATTCCCATGAGAATTAGGCGTTGTTCTTGGTCCTTTTGAACCGTATTTGTCATATTTGAATTCCCATAGGAATTAGGCAATGTTTTTGTCATTTCGAATTTCCATGGGAATTAGTCATTGCTTTTGGTCATTTCAAATTCCCATGGGAGTTAGACATTGTTCTTGGTCATTTGGAGCTGTTTTGTCAAATTTGAATTCCCATTGGAATAGGGCTTTGTTCCGTGTCATTTTGAACTGTTTTTGTCAAATTCGAATTCCCATGAGAATTAGGCGTTGTTCTTGGTCCTTTTGAACCGTTTTTGTCATATTTGAATTCCCATAGGAATTAGGCAATGTTTTTGTCATTTCGAATTTCCATGGGAATTAGTCATTGGTTTTGGTCATTTCAAAGTCCCATGGGAGTTAGGCATTGTACTTGGTCATTTGGAGCTGTTTTTGTCAAATTTGAATTCCCATTGGAATGAGGCTTTGTTCCTTGTCATTTTGAACTGTTTTTGTCAAATTCGAGTTTCCATGAGAACTGGGCGTTTTTCTTGGTCCTTTTGAACCGTTTTTGCCATATTTGAATTCCAATGGGAATTAGGCATTGTTTTTTGTCATTTCAAATTCCCGAGGGAATGAGGTATTGTTCTTGGTCATTTGTGACTGTTTTTGTCAAATTTGAATTCCCATTAGAATAAGGCTTTGTTCTTGGTCAATTTGAACTGTTTTTGTCAAATTCGAATTCCCATGAGAATTAGGCGTTGTTCTTGGTCCTTTTGAACCGTTTTTGGTCATTTCAAATTCCCGTGGGAATTACGCATTGTTCGTGATCATTTTGGACTGTTTTTTTCAAATTTGAATTCCCATTGGAATAAGGCTTTGTTCTTGGTCATTTTGAACTGTTTTTGTCAAATTCGAATTCCCATGAGAATTAGGCGTTGTTCTTGGTCCTTTTGAACCGTATTTGTCATTTTGAATCCCCATAGGAATTAGGCATTGTTTTCTGTCATTTCAAATTCCCGAGGGAATGAGGTATTGTTCTTGGTCATTTGGGACTGTTTTTTTCAAATTTGAATTCCCATTGGAATAAGGCTTTGTTCTTGGTCATTTTGAACTGTTTTTGTCAAATTCGAATTCCCATGAGAATTAGGCCTTGTTCTTGGTCCTTTTGAACCGTATTTGTCATATTCGAATTCCCATAGGAATTAGGCAATGTTTTTGTCATTTCGAATTTCCATGGGAATTAGTCATTGGTTTTGGTCTATTCAAATTCCCATGGGAGTTAGGCATTGTTCTTGGTCATTTGGAGCTGTTTATGTCAAATTTTAATTCCCATTGGAATAAGGCTTTGATCCTGGTCATTTTGAACTGCTGTTGTCAAATTCGAGCTCCATGAGAATTATACGCTTTTCTTGGTCCTTTTGAACCGTTTTTGTCATATTTGAATTCCAATGGGAATTAGGCATTGTTTTCGTCAAATTTGAATTCCCATGGGAATTAGGCATTGTTTTTTGTCATTTCAAATTCCCTAGGGAATGAGGTATTGTTCTTGGTCATTTGGGACTGTTTTTCTCAAATTTGAATTCCCATTGGAATAAGGCTTTGTTCTTGGTCATTTTGAACTGTTTTCGTCAAATTCGAATTCCCATAAGAATTAGGCGTTGTTCTTGGTCCTTTTGAACCGTATTTGTCATATTTGAATTCCCATAGGAATTAGGCAATGTTTTTGTCATTTCGAATTTCCATGGGAATTATTCATTGGTTTTGGTCATTTCAAATTCCCATAGGAGTTAGGCATTGTTCTTGGTCATTTTGAACTGTTTTTGTCAAATTCGAGTTCCCATGAGAATTATCCATTTTCTTGATCCTTTTGAACTGTTTTTGTCATATTTGAATTCCAATGGAAATTAGGCATTGTTTTTGTCATTTGGAATTTCCATATGAATTAGGCATTGTTTTTGGTCATTTCAAATTCCCATGGGAATTAGGCATTGTTCGTGGTCATTTTGGCCTTTTTTTTCCCCGTTTGAATTCTCATGGGAATTAGTCATTGTTTTTGGTCATTTCAAATTCCCGAGGGAATGAGGCCTTGTTCTTGGTCATTTGGGACTGTTTTTGTCAAATTCGAGTTCCCATGAGAATTAGGCGTTGTTCTTGGTCCTTTTGAACCGTTTTTGGTCATTTCAAACTCCCATGGGAATTAGGCATTGTTCGTGTCATTTTGGACTGTTTTTGTCAAATTTGAATTCCCATGGGAATTAGGCATTGTTTTTTGTCATTTCAAATTGCCATGAGAATTAGGCATTGTTCTCGGTCATTTTCGACTGCTTTTGTCAAATTTGAATTCCCATGGGAATTAGGCATTGTTTTTTGTCATTTCAAATTCCCGAGGGAATGAGGCATTCTTCTTGGTCAGTTGGGACTGTTTTTGTCAAATTTGAATTCCCATTGTAATAAGGCTTTGTTCTTGGTCATTTTGAACTGTTATTGTCAAATTAGAATTCCCATGAGAATTAGGCGTTGTTCTTGGTCCTTTTGGACCGTATTTGTCATTTTTGAATTCCCATAGGAATTAGGCAATGTTAATCTCATTTCGAATTTCCATGGGAATTAGTCATTGGTTTTGGTCATTTCAAATTCCCATGGGAGTTAGGCATTGTTCTTGGTCATTTGGAGCTGTTTTTGTCAAATTTGAATTCCCATTGGAATAAGGCTTTGTTCCTGGTCATTTTGAACTGTTTTTGTCAAATTCAAGTTCCATGAGAATTATGCGCTTTTCTTGGTCCTTTTGAACCGTTTTTGTCATATTTGAATTCCAATGGGCCTTAGGCATTGTTTTTGTCAAATTTGAATTCTCATGGAAATTAGGCATTGTTTTTGGTCATTTCAAATTCCCTAGGGAATGAGGTATTGTTCTTTGTCATTTGGGACTGTTTTTCTCAAATTTGAATTCCCATTGGAATAAGGCTTTGTTCTTGGTCATTTTGAACTGTTTTTGTCAAATTCGAATTCCCATAAGAATTAGGCGTTGTTCTTGGTCCTTTTGAACCGAATTTGTCATATTTGAATTCCCATAGGAATTAGGCAATGTTTTTGTCATTTCAAATTTCCATGGGAATTAGTCATTGCTTTTGGTCATTTCAAATTCCCATGGGAGTTAGACATTGTTCTTGGTCATTTGGAGCTGTTTTGTCAAATTTGAATTCCCATTGGAATAAGGCTTTGTTCCGTGTCATTTTGAACTGTTTTTGTCAAATTCGAATTCCCATGAGAATTAGGCGTTGTTCTTGGTCCTTTTGAACCGTTTTTGTCATATTTGAATTCCCATAGGAATTAGGCAATGTTTTTGTCATTTCGAATTTCCATGGGAATTAGTCATTGGTTTTGGTCATTTCAAAGTCCCATGGGAGTTAGGCATTGTACTTGGTCATTTGGAGCTGTTTTTGTCAAATTTGAATTCCCATTGGAATAAGGCTTTGTTCCTTGTCATTTTGAACTGTTTTTGTCAAATTCGAGTTTCCATGAGAACTGGGCGTTTTTCTTGGTCCTTTTGAACCGTTTTTGCCATATTTGAATTCCAATGGGAATTAGGCATTGTTTTTTGTCATTTCAAATTCCCGAGGGAATGAGGTATTGTTCTTGGTCATTTGTGACTGTTTTTGTCAAATTTGAATTCCCATTGGAATAAGGCTTTGTTCTTGTTCATTTTGAACTGTTTTTGTCAAATTCGAATTCCCATGAGAATTAGGCGTTGTTCTTGGTCCTTTTGAACCGTTTTTGGTCATTTCAAATTCCCGTGGGAATTACGCATTGTTCGTGATCATTTTGGACTGTTTTTGTCAAATTTGAATTCCCATTGGAATAAGGCTTTGTTCTTGGTCATTTTGAACTGTTTTTGTCAAATTCGAATTCCTATGAGAATTAGGCGTTGTTCTTGGTCCTTTTGAACCGTATTTGTCATATTTGAATTCCCATAGGAATTAGGCATTGTTTTTTGTCATTTCAAATTCCCGAGGGAATGAGGTATTGTTCTTGGTCATTTGGGACTGTTTTTTTCAAATTTGAATTCCCATTGGAATAAGGCTTTGTTCTTGGTCATTTTGAACTGTTTTTGTCAAATTCGAATTCCCATGAGAATTAGGCGTTGTTCTTGGTCCTTTTGAACCGTATTTGTCATATTTGAATTCCCATAGGAATTAGGCAATGTTTTTGTCATTTCGAATTTCCATGGGGATTAGTCATTGGTTTTGGTCTATTCAAATTCCCATGGGAGTTAGGCATTGTTCTTGGTCATTTGGAGCTGTTTATGTCAAATTTGAATTCCCATTGGAATAAGGCTTTGATCCTGGTCATTTTGAACTGCTGTTGTCAAATTCGAGCTCCATGAGAATTATACGCTTTTCTTGGTCCTTTTGAACCGTTTTTGTCATATTTGAATTCCAATGGGAATTAGGCATTGTTTTCGTCAAATTTGAATTCCCATGGGAATTAGGCATTGTTTTTTGTCATTTCAAATTCCCTAGGGAATGAGGTATTGTTCTTGGTCATTTGGGACTGTTTTTCTCAAATTTGAATTCCCATTGGAATAAGGCTTTGTTCTTGGTCATTTTGAACTGTTTTCGTCAAATTCGAATTCCCATAAGAATTAGGCGTTGTTCTTGGTCCTTTTGAACCGTATTTGTCATATTTGAATTCCCATAGGAATTAGGCAATGTTTTTGTCATTTCGAATTTCCATGGGAATTAGTCATTGGTTTTGGTCATTTCAAATTCCCATGGGAGTTAGGCATTGTTCTTGGTCATTTTGAACTGTTTTTGTCAAATTCGAGTTCCCATGAGAATTATGCACTTTTCTTGATCCTTTTGAACTGTTTTTGTCATATTTGAATTCCAATGGAAATTAGGCATTGTTTTTGTCATTTGGAATTTCCATAGGAATTAGGCATTGTTTTTGGTCATTTCAAATTCCCATGGGAATTAGGCATTGTTCGTGGTCATTTTGGCCTTTTTTTTACCCGTTTGAATTCTCATGGGAATTAGTCATTGTTTTTGGTCATTTCAAATTCCCGAGGGAATGAGGCCTTGTTCTTGGTCATTTGGGACTGTTTTTGTCAAATTCGAGTTCCCATGAGAATTAGGCGTTGTTCTTGGTCCTTTTGAACCGTATTTGTCATATTTGAATTCCCATAGGAATTAGGCATTTTTTTTTGTCATTTCAAATTCCCGAGGGAATGAGGTATTGTTCTTGGTCATTTGGGACTGTTTTTGTCAAATTTGAATTCCCATTGGAATAAGGCTTTGTTCTTGGTCATTTTGAACTGTTTTTGTCAAATTCGAATTCCCATGAGAATTAGGCGTTGTTCTTGGTACTTTTGAACCGTATTTGTCATATTTGAATTCCCATAGGAATTAGGCAATGTTTTTGTCATTTCGAAATTCCATGGGAATTAGTCATTGGTTTTGGTCATTTCAAATTCCCATGAGAGTTAGGCATTGTTCTTGGTCATTTGGAGCTGTTTATGTCAAATTTGAATTCGCATTGGAATAAGGCTTTGATCCTGGTCATTTTGAACTGCTTTTGTCAAATTCGAGTTCCATGAGAATTATACGCTTTTCTTGGTCCTTTTGAACCGTTTTTGTCATATTTGAATTCCAATGGGAATTAGGCATTGTTTTCGTCAAATTTGAATTCCCATGGGAATTAGGCATTGTTTTTTGTCATTTCAAATTCCCTAGGGAATGAGGTATTGTTCTTGGTCATTTGGGACTGTTTTTCTCAAATTTGAATTCCCATTGGAATAAGGCTTTGTTCTTGGTCATTTTGAACTGTTTTCGTCAAATTCGAATTCCCATAAGAATTAGGCGTTGTTCTTGGTCCTTTTGAACCGTATTTGTCATATTTGAATTCCCATAGGAATTAGGCAATGTTTTTGTCATTTCGAATTTCCATGGGAATTAGTCATTGGTTTTGGTCATTTCAAATTCCCATGGGAGTTAGGCATTGTTCTTGGTCATTTTGAACTGTTTTTGTCAAATTCGAGTTCCCATGAGAATTATGCACTTTTCTTGATCCTTTTGAACTGTTTTTGTCATATTTGAATTCCAATGGAAATTAGGCATTGTTTTTGTCATTTGGAATTTCCATAGGAATTAGGCATTGTTTTTGGTCATTTCAAATTCCCATGGGAATTAGGCATTGTTCGTGGTCATTTTGGCCTTTTTTTTACCCGTTTGAATTCTCATGGGAATTAGTCATTGTTTTTGGTCATTTCAAATTCCCGAGGGAATGAGGCCTTGTTCTTGGTCATTTGGGACTGTTTTTGTCAAATTCGAGTTCCCATGAGAATTAGGCGTTGTTCTTGGTCCTTTTGAACCGTATTTGTCATATTTGAATTCCCATAGGAATTAGGCATTGTTTTTTGTCATTTCAAATTCCCGAGGGAATGAGGTATTGTTCTTGGTCATTTGGGACTGTTTTTGTCAAATTTGAATTCCCATTGGAATAAGGCTTTGTTCTTGGTCATTTTGAACTGTTTTTGTCAAATTCGAATTCCCATGAGAATTAGGCGTTGTTCTTGGTACTTTTGAACCGTATTTGTCATATTTGAATTCCCATAGGAATTAGGCAATGTTTTTGTCATTTCGAAATTCCATGGGAATTAGTCATTGGTTTTGGTCATTTCAAATTCCCATGAGAGTTAGGCATTGTTCTTGGTCATTTGGAGCTGTTTATGTCAAATTTGAATTCGCATTGGAATAAGGCTTTGATCCTGGTCATTTTGAACTGCTTTTGTCAAATTCGAGTTCCATGAGAATTATACGCTTTTCTTGGTCCTTTTGAACCGTTTTTGTCATATTTGAATTCCAATGGGAATTAGGCATTGTTTTCGTCAAATTTGAATTCCCATGGGAATTAGGCATTGTTTTTTGTCATTTCAAATTCCCTAGGGAATGAGGTATTGTTCTTGGTCATTTGGGACTGTTTTTCTCAAATTTGAATTCCCATTGGAATAAGGCTTTGTTCTTGGTCATTTTGATCTGTTTTTGTCAAATTCGAATTCCCATGAGAATTAGGCGTTGTTCTTGGTCCTTTTGAACCGTATTTGTCATATTTGGATTCCCATAGGAATTAGGCAATGTTTTTGTCATTTGAATTTCCATGGGAATTAGTCATTGGTTTTGGTCATTTCAAATTCCCATGGGAGTTAGGCATTGTTCTTGGTCATTTGGAGCTGTTTTTGTCAAATTTGAATTCCCATTGGAATAAGGCTTTGTTCCTGGTCATTTTGAATTGTTTTTGTCAAATTCACGTTCCATGAGAATTATGCGCTTTTCTTGGTCCTTTTGAACCGTTTTCGTCATATTTGAATTCCAATGGGAATTAGGCATTGTTTTTGTCAAATTTGAATTCCCATGGGAATTAGGCATTGTTTTTTGTCATTTCAAATTCCCTAGGGAATGAGGTATTGTTCTTGGTCATTTGGGACTGTTTTTCTCAAATTTGAATTCCCATTGTAATAAGGCTTTGTTCTTGGTCATTTTGAACTGTTTTTGTCAAATTCGAATTCCAAAAAGAATTAGGCGTTGTTCTTGGTCCTTTTGAACCGTATTTGTCATATTTGAATTCCCATAGGAATTAGGCAATGTTTTTGTCATTTCGAATTTCCATGGGAATTAGTCATTGGTTTTGGTCATTTCAAATTCCCATGGGAATTAGGCATTGTTCTTGGTCATTTGGAGCTGTTTTTGTCAAATTTGAATTCCCATTGGAATAAGGCTTTGTTCCTTGTCATTTTGAACTGTTTTTGTCAAATTCGAGTTCCCATGAGATTTATGCACTTTTCTTGGTCCTTTTGAACCGTTTTTGTCATATTTGAATTCCAATGGAAATTAGGCATTGTTTTTGTCATTTGGAATTTCCATAGGAATTAGGCATTGTTTTTGGTCATTTCAAATTCCCATGGGAATTAGGCATTGTTTGTGGTCATTTTGGCCTTTTTTTTCCCCGTTTGAATTCTCATGGGAATTAGTCATTGTTTTTGGTCATTTCAAATTCCCGAGGGAATGAGGCCTTGTTCTTGGTCATTTGGGACTGTTTTTGTCAAATTCGAGTTCCCATGAGAATTAGGCGTTGTTCTTGGTCCTTTTGAACCGTTTTTGGTCATTTCAAATTCCCATGGGAATTAGGCATTGTTCGTGGTCATTTTGGACTGTTTTTGTCAAATTTGAATTCCCATGGGAATTAGGCATTGTTTTTTGTCATTTCAAATTGCCATGAGAATTAGGAATTGTTCTCAGTCATTTTCGACTGCTTTTGTCAAATTTGAATTCCCATGGGAATTTGGCATTGTTTTTTGTCATTTCAAATTCCCGAGGGAATGAGGCATTCTTCTTGGTCATTTGGGACTGTTTTTGTCAAATTTGAATTCCCATGAGAATTAGGCGTTGTTCTTGGTCCTTTTGGACAGTATTTGTCATTTTTGAATTCCCATAGGAATTAGGCAATGTTAATCTCATTTCGAATTTCCATGGGAATTAGTCATTGGTTTTGGTCATTTCAAATTCCCATGGGAGTTAGGCATTGTTCTTGGTCATTTGGAGCTGTTTTTGTCAAATTTGAATTCCCATTGTAATAAGGCTTTGTTCCTGGTCATTTTGAACTGTTTTTGTCAAATTCAAGTTCCATGAGAATTATGCGCTTTTCTTGGTCCTTTTGAGCCGTTTTTGTCATATTTGAATTCCAATGGGAATTAGGCATTGTTTTTGTCAAATTTGAATTCCCATGGGAATTAGGCATTGTTTTTTGTCATTTCAAATTCCCTAGGGAATGAGGTATTGTTCTTTGTCATTTGGGACTGTTTTTCTCAAATTTGAATTCCCATTGGAATAAGGCTTTGTTCTTGGTCATTTTGAACTGTTTTTGTCAAATTCGAATTCCCATAAGAATTAGGCGCTGTTCTTGGTCCTTTTGAACCGTATTTGTCATATTTGAATTCCCATAGGAATTAGGCAATGTTTTTGTCATTTCGAATTTCCATGGGAATTATTCATTGGTTTTGGTCATATCAAATTCTTATGGGAGTTAGACATTGTTCTTGGTCATTTGGAGCTGTTTTGTCAAATTTGAATTCCCATTGGAATAAGGCTTTGTTCCGTGTCATTTTGAACTGTTTTTGTCAAATTCGAGTTCCCATGAGAATTATGCACTTTTCTTGGTCCTTTTGAACCGTTTTTGTCATATTTGAATTCCAATGGAAATTAGGCATTGTTTTTGTCATTTGGAATTTCCATGGGAATTAGGCATTGTTTTTGGTCATTTCAAATTCCCATGGGAATTAGGCATTGTTCGTGGTCATTTTGGCCTTTTTTTTCCCCATTTGAATTCTCATGGGAATTAGTCATTGTTTTTGGTCACTTCAAATTCCCATGGGAGTTAGGCCTTGTTCTTGGTCATTTGGAGCTGTTTATGTCAAATTTGAATTCGCATTGGAATAAAGCTTTGATCCTGGTCATTTTGAACTGCTTTTGTCAAATTCGAGTTCCATGAGAATTATACGCTTTTCTTGGTCCTTTCGAACCGTTTTTGTCATATTTGAATTCTAATGGGAATTAGGCATTGTTTTTTGTCATTTCAAATTCCCTAGGGAATGAGGTATTGTTCTTGGTCATTTGGGACTGTTTTTCTCAAATTTGAATTCCCATTTGAATAAGGCTTTGTTCTTGGTCATTTTGAACTGTTTTTGTCAAATTCGAATTCCCATGAGAATTAGGCGTTGTTCTTGGTCCTTTTGAACCGTATTTGTCATATTTGGATTCCCATAGGAATTAGGCAATGTTTTTGTCATTTCGAATTTCCATGGGAATTAGTCATTGGTTTTGGTCATTTCAAATTCCCATGGGAGTTAGGCATTGTTCTTGGTCATTTGGAGCTGTTTTTGTCAAATTTGAATTCCCATTGGAATAAGGCTTTGTTCCTGGTCATTTTGAATTGTTTTTGTCAAATTCAAGTTCCATGAGAATTATGCGCTTTTCTTGGTCCTTTTGAACCGTTATCGTCATATTTGAATTCCAATGGGAATTAGGCAATGTTTTTGTCATTTCGAATTTCCATGGGAATTAGTCATTGGTTTTGGTCATTTCAAATTCCCATGGGAGTTAGGCATTGTTCTTGGTCATTTGGAGCTGTTTTTGTCAAATTTGAATTCCCATTGGAATAAGGCTTTGTTCCTTGTCATTTTGAACTGTTTTTGTCAAATTCGAGTTCCCATGAGAATTATGCACTTTTCTTGGTCCTTTTGAACCGTTTTTGTCATATTTGAATTCCAATGGAAATTAGGCATTGTTTTTGTCATTTGGAATTTCCATAGGAATTAGGCATTGTTTTTGGTCATTTCAAATTCCCATGGGAATTAGGCATTGTTCGTGGTCATTTTGGCCTTTTTTTTCCCCGTTTGAATTCTCATGGGAATTAGTCATTGTTTTTGGTCATTTCAAATTCCCGAGGGAATGAGGCCTTGTTCTTGGTCATTTGGGACTGTTTTTGTCAAATTCGAGTTCCCATGAGAATTAGGCGTTGTTCTTGGTCCTTTTGAACCGTTTTTGGTCATTTCAAATTCCCATGGGAATTAGGCATTGTTCGTGGTCATTTTGGACTGTTTTTGTCAAATTTGAATTCCCATGGGAATTAGGCATTGTTTTTTGTCATTTCAAATTGCCATGAGAATTAGGCATTGTTCTCATCATTTTCGACTGCTTTTGTCAAATTTGAATTCCCATTGGAATAAGGCTTTGTTCTTGGTCATTTTGAACTGTTTTTGTCAAATTCGAATTCCCATAAGAATTAGGCGTTGTTCTTGGTCCTTTTGAACCGTATTTGTCATATTTGAATTCCCATAGGAATTAGGCAATGTTTTTGTCATTTCGAATTTCCATGGGAATTAGTCATTGGTTTTGGTCATTTCAAATTCCCATGGGAGTTAGGCATTGTTCTTGGTCATTTGGAGCTGTTTTTGTCAAATTTGAATTCCCATTGGAATAAGGCTTTGTTCCTTGTCATTTTGAACTGTTTTTGTCAAATTCGAGTTCCCATGAGAATTATGCACTTTTCTTGGTCCTTTTGAACCGTTTTTGTCATATTTGAATTCCAATGGAAATTAGGCATTGTTTTTGTCATTTGGAATTTCCATAGGAATTAGGCATTGTTTTTGGTCATTTCAAATTCCCATGGGAATTAGGCATTGTTCGTGGTCATTTTGGCCTTTTTTTTCCCCGTTTGAATTCTCATGGTAATTAGTCATTGTTTTTGGTCAATTCAAATTCCCGAGGGAATGAGGCCTTGTTCTTGGTCATTTGGGACTGTTTTTGTCAAATTCGAGTTCCCATGAGAATTAGGCGTTGTTCTTGGTCCTTTTGAACCGTTTTTGGTCATTTCAAATTCCCATGGGAATTAGGCATTGTTCGTGGTCATTTTGGACTGTTTTTGTCAAATTTGAATTCCCATGGGAATTAGGCATTGTTTTTTGTCATTACAAATTGCCATGAGAATTAGGCATTGTTCTCGGTCATTTTCGACTGCTTTTGTCAAATTTGAATTCCCATGGGAATTAGGCATTGTTTTTTGTCATTTCAAATTCCCGAGGGAATGAGGCATTCTTGTTGGTCATTTTGGACTGTTTTTGTCAAATTTGAATTCCCATTGGAATATGGCTTTGTTCTTGGTCATTTTTAACTGTTATTCTCAAATTAGAATTCCCATGAGAATTAGGCGTTGTTCTTGGTCCTTTTGGACCTTATTTGTCATATTTGAATTCCCATAGGAATTAGGCAATGTAAATCTCATTTCGAATTTCCATGGGAATTAGTCATTGGTTTTGGTCATTTCAAATTCCCATGGGAGTTAGGCATTGTTCTTGGTCATTTGGAGCTGTTTTTGTCAAATTTGAATTCCCATTGGAATAAGGCTTTGTTCCTGGTCATTTTGAATTGTTTTTGTCAAATTCAAGTTCCATGAGAATTATGCGCTTTTCTTGGTCCTTTTGAACCGTTTTCGTCATATTTGAATTCCAATGGGAATTAGGCATTGTTTTTGTCAAATTTGAATTCCCATGGGAATTAGGCATTGTTTTTTGTCATTTCAAATTCCCTAGGGAATGAGGTATTGTTCTTTGTCATTTGGGACTGTTTTTCTCAAATTTGAATTCCCATTGGAATAAGGCTTTGTTCTTGGTCCTTTTGAGCCGTTTTTGTCATATTTGAATTCCCATGGGAATTAGGCATTGTTTTTTGTCATTTCAAATTCCCTAGGGAATGAGGTATTGTTCTTTGTCATTTGGGACTGTTTTTCTCAAATTTGAATTTCCATTGGAATAAGGCTTTGTTCTTGGTCATTTTGAACTGTTTTTGTCAAATTCGAATTCCCATAAGAATTAGGCGTTGTTCTTGGTCCTTTTGAACCGTATTTGTCATATTTGAATTCCCATAGGAATTAGGCAATGTTTTTGTCATTTCGAATTTCCATGGGAATTAGTCATTGCTTTTGGTCATTTCAAATTCCCATGGGAGTTAGGCATTGGTCTTGGTCATTTGGAGCTGTTTTGTCAAATTTGAATTCCCATTGGAATAAGGCTTTGTTCCGTGTCATTTTGAACTGTTTTTGTCAAATTCGAGTTCCCATGAGAATTATGCACTTTTCTTGGTCCTTTTGAACCGTTTTTGTCATATTTGAATTCCAATGGAAATTAGGCATTGTTTTTGTCATTTGGAATTTCCATGGGAATTAGGCATTGTTTTTGGTCATTTCAAATTCCCATGGGAATTAAGCATTGTTCGTGGTCATTTTGGCCTTTTTTTTCCCCGTTTGAATTCTCATGGGAATTAGTCATTGTTTTTGGTCATTTCAAATTCCCGAGGGAATGAGGCCTTGTTCTTGGTCATTTGGGACTGTTTTTGTCAAATTCGAGTTCCCATGAGAATTAGGCGTTGTTCTTGTTCCTTTTGAACCGTTTTTGGTCATTTCAAATTCCCATGGGAATTAGGCATTGTTCGTGGTCATTTTGGACTGTTTTTGTCAAATTTGAATTCCCATGGGAATTAGGCATTGTTTTTTGTCATTTCAAATTGCCATGAGAATTAGGCATTGTTCTCGGTCATTTGGGACTGTTTTTGTCAAATTCGAGTTCCCATGAGAATTAGGCGTTGTTCTTGGTCCTTTTGAACCGTTTTTGGTCATTTCAAATTCCCATGGAAATTAGACATTGTTCTTGGTCATTTGGAGCTGTTTTGTCAAATTTGAATTCCAATTGGAATAAGGCTTTGTTCCGTGTCATTTTGAACTGTTTTTGTCAAATTCGAGTTCCCATGAGAATTATGCACTTTTCTTGGTCCTTTTGAACCGTTTTTGTCATATTTGAATTCCAATGGAAATTAGGCATTGTTTTTGTCATTTGGAATTTCCATGGGAATTAGGCATTGTTTTTGGTCATTTCAAATTCCCATGGGAATTAGGCATTGTTCGTGGTCATTTTGGCCTTTTTTTTCCCCGTTTGAATTCTCATGGGAATTAGTCATTGTTTTTGGTCACGTCAAATTCCCATGGGAGTTAGGCCTTGTTCTTGGTCATTTGGAGCTGTTTATGTCAAATTTGAATTCGCATTGGAATAAAGCTTTGATCCTGGACATTTTGAACTGCTTTTGTCAAATTCGAGTTCCATGAGAATTATACGCTTTTCTTGGTCCTTTTGAACCGTTTTTGTCATATTTGAATTCCAATGGGAATTAGGCATTGTTTTCGTCAAATTTGAATTCCCATGGGAATTAGGCATTGTTTTTTGTCATTTCAAATTCCCTAGGGAATGAGGTATTGTTCTTGGTCATTTGGGACTGTTTTTCTCAAATTTGAATTCCCATTGGAATAAGGCTTTGTTCTTGGTCATTTTGAACTGTTTTTGTCAAATTCGAATTCCCATGAGAATTAGGCGTTGTTCTTGGTCCTCTTGAACCGTATTTGTCATATTTGGATTCCCATAGGAATTAGGCAATGTTTTTGTCATTTCGAATTTCCATGGGAATTAGTCATTGGTTTTGGTCATTTCAAATTCCCATGGGAGTTAGGCATTGTTCTTGGTCATTTGGAGCTGTTTTTGTCAAATTTGAATTCCCATTGGAATAAGGCTTTGTTCCTGGTCACTTTGAATTGTTTTTGTCAAATTCAAGTTCCATGCGAATTATGCGCTTTTCTTGGTCCTTTTGAACCGTTTTCGTCATATTTGAATTCCAATGGGAATTAGGCATTGTTTTTGTCAAATTTGAATTCCCATGGGAATTAGGCATTGTTTTTTGTCATTTCAAATTCCCTAGGGAATGAGGTATTGTTCTTGGTCATTTGGGACTGTTTTTCTCAAATTTGAATTCCCATTGGAATAAGGCTTTGTTCTTGGACATTTTGAACTGTTTTTGTCAAATTCGAATTCCCATAAGATCTAGGCGTTGTTCTTGGTCCTTTTGAACCGTATTTGTCATATTTGAATTCCCATAGGAATTAGGCAATGTTTTTGTCATTTCGAATTTCCATGGGAATTAGTCATTGGTTTTGGTCATTTCAAATTCCCATGAGAATTATGCACTTTTCTTGGTCCTTTTGAACCGTTTTTGTCATATTTGAATTCCAATGGAAATTAGGCATTGTTTTTGTCATTTGGAATTTCCATAGGAATTAGGCATTGTTTTTGGTCATTTCAAATTCCCATGGGAATTAGGCATTGTTCGTGGTCATTTTGGCCTTTTTTTTCCCCGTTTGAATTCTCATGGGAATTAGTCATTGTTTTTGGTCATTTCAAATTCCCGAGGGAATGAGGCCTTGTTCTTGGTCATTTGGGACTGTTTTTGTCAAATTCGAGTTCCCATGAGAATTAGGCGTTGTTCTTGGTCCTTTTGAACCGTTTTTGGTCATTTCAAATTCCCATGGGAATTAGGCATTGTTCGTGGTCATTTTGGACTGTTTTTGTCAAATTTGAATTCCCATGGGAATTAGGCATTGTTTTTTGTCATTTCAAATTGCCATGAGAATTAGGCATTGTTCTCGGTCATTTTCGACTGCTTTTGTCAAATTTGAATTCCCATGGGAATTAGGCATTGTTTTTTGTCATTTCAAATTCCCGAGGGAATGAGGCATTCTTCTTGGTCATTTTGGACTGTTTTTGTCCAATTTGAATTCCCATTGGAATATGGCTTTGTTCTTGGTCATTTTGAACTGTTATTGTCAAATTAGAATTCCCATGAGAATTAGGCGTTGTTCTTGGTCCTTTTGGACCGTATTTGTCATATTTGAATTCCCATAGGAATTAGGCAATGTTAATCTCATTTCGAATTTCCATTGGAATTAGTCATTGGTTTTGGTCATTTCAAATTCCCATGGGAGTTAGGCTTTGTTCTTGGTCATTTTGAACTGTTTTTGTCAAATTCGAATTCCCATAAGAATTAGGCGTTGTTCTTGGTCCTTTTGAACCGTATTTGTCATATTTGAATTCCCATAGGAATTAGGCAATGTTTTTGTCATTTCGAATTTCCATGGGAATTAGTCATTGGTTTTGGTCATTTCAAATTCCCATGAGAATTATGCACTTTTCTTGGTCCTTTTGAACCGTTTTTGTCATATTTGAATTCCAATGGAAATTAGGCATTGTTTTTGTCATTTGGAATTTCCATAGGAATTAGGCATTGTTTTTGGTCATTTCAAATTCCCATGGGAATTAGGCATTGTTCGTGGTCATTTTGGCCTTTTTTTTCCCCGTTTGAATTCTCATGGGAATTAGTCATTGTTTTTGGTCATTTCAAATTCCCGAGGGAATGAGGCCTTGTTCTTGGTCATTTGGGACTGTTTTTGTCAAATTCGAGTTCCCATGAGAATTAGGCGTTGTTCTTGGTCCTTTTGAACCGTTTTTGGTCATTTCAAATTCCCATGGGAATTAGGCATTGTTCGTGGTCATTTTGAACCGTTTTTGTCATATTTGAATTCCAATGGGAATTAGGCATTGTTTTCGTCAAATTTGAATTCCCATGGGAATTAGGCATTGTTTTTTGTCATTTCAAATTCCCTAGGGAATGAGGTATTGTTCTTGGTCATTTGGGACTGTTTTTCTCAAATTTGAATTCCCATTGGAATAAGGCTTTGTTCTTGGTCATTTTGAACTGTTTTTGTCAAATTCGAATTCCCATGAGAATTAGGCGTTGTTCTTGGTCCTCTTGAACCGTATTTGTCATATTTGGATTCCCATAGGAATTAGGCAATGTTTTTGTCATTTCGAATTTCCATGGGAATTAGTCATTGGTTTTGGTCATTTCAAATTCCCATGGGAGTTAGGCATTGTTCTTGGTCATTTGGAGCTGTTTTTGTCAAATTTGAATTCCCATTGGAATAAGGCTTTGTTCCTGGTCATTTTGAATTGTTTTTGTCAAATTCAAGTTCCATGAGAATTATGCGCTTTTCTTGGTCCTTTTGAACCGTTTTCGTCATATTTGAATTCCAATGGGAATTAGGCATTGTTTTTGTCAAATTTGAATTCCCATGGGAATTAGGCATTGTTTTTTGTCATTTCAAATTCCCTAGGGAATGAGGTATTGTTCTTGGTCATTTGGGACTGTTTTTCTCAAATTTGAATTCCCATTGGAATAAGGCTTTGTTCTTGGACATTTTGAACTGTTTTTGTCAAATTCGAATTCCCATAAGAATTAGGCGTTGTTCTTGGTCCTTTTGAACCGTATTTGTCATATTTGAATTCCCATAGGAATTAGGCAATGTTTTTGTCATTTCGAATTTCCATGGGAATTAGTCATTGGTTTTGGTCATTTCAAATTCCCATGAGAATTATGCACTTTTCTTGGTCCTTTTGAACCGTTTTTGTCATATTTGAATTCCAATGGAAATTAGGCATTGTTTTTGTCATTTGGAATTTCCATAGGAATTAGGCATTGTTTTTGGTCATTTCAAATTCCCATGGGAATTAGGCATTGTTCGTGGTCATTTTGGCCTTTTTTTTCCCCGTTTGAATTCTCATGGGAATTAGTCATTGTTTTTGGTCATTTCAAATTCCCGAGGGAATGAGGCCTTGTTCTTGGTCATTTGGGACTGTTTTTGTCAAATTCGAGTTCCCATGAGAATTAGGCGTTGTTCTTGGTCCTTTTGAACCGTTTTTGGTCATTTCAAATTCCCATGGGAATTAGGCATTGTTCGTGGTCATTTTGGACTGTTTTTGTCAAATTTGAATTCCCATGGAAATTAGGCATTGTTTTTTGTCATTTCAAATTGCCATGAGAATTAGGCATTGTTCTCGGTCATTTTCGACTGCTTTTGTCAAATTTGAATTCCCATTGGAATATGGCTTTGTTCTTGGTCATTTTGAACTGTTATTGTCAAATTAGAATTCCCATGAGAATTAGGCGTTGTTCTTGGTCCTTTTGGACCGTATTTGTCATATTTGAATTCCCATAGGAATTAGGCAATGTTAATCTCATTTCGAATTTCCATTGGAATTAGTCATTGGTTTTGGTCATTTCAAATTCCCATGGGAGTTAGGCTTTGTTCTTGGTCATTTTGAACTGTTTTTGTCAAATTCGAATTCCCATAAGAATTAGGCGTTGTTCTTGGTCCTTTTGAACCGTATTTGTCATATTTGAATTCCCATAGGAATTAGGCAATGTTTTTGTCATTTCGAATTTCCATGGGAATTAGTCATTGGTTTTGGTCATTTCAAATTCCCATGAGAATTATGCACTTTTCTTGGTCCTTTTGAACCGTTTTTGTCATATTTGAATTCCAATGGAAATTAGGCATTGTTTTTGTCATTTGGAATTTCCATAGGAATTAGGCATTGCTTTTGGTCATTTCAAATTCTCATGGGAATTAGGCATTGTTCGTGGTCATTTTGGCCTTTTTTTTCCCCGTTTGAATTCTCATGGGAATTAGTCATTGTTTTTGGTCATTTCAAATTCCCGAGGGAATGAGGCCTTGTTCTTGGTCATTTGGGACTGTTTTTGTCAAATTCGAGTTCCCATGAGAATTAGGCGTTGTTCTTGGTCCTTTTGAACCGTTTTTGGTCATTTCAAATTCCCATGGGAATTAGGCATTGTTCGTGGTCATTTTGGACTGTTTTTGTCAAATTTGAATTCCCATGGGAATTAGGCATTGTTTTTTGTCATTTCAAATTGCCATGAGAATTAGGCATTGTTCTCGGTCATTTGGGACTGTTTTTGTCAAATTCGAGTTCCCATGAGAATTAGGCGTTGTTCTTGGTCCTTTTGAACCGTTTTTGGTCATTTCAAATTCCCATGGAAATTAGACATTGTTCTTGGTCATTTGGAGCTGTTTTGTCAAATTTGAATTCCAATTGGAATAAGGCTTTGTTCCGTGTCATTATGAACTGTTTTTGTCAAATTCGAGTTCCCATGAGAATTATGCACTTTTCTTGGTCCTTTTGAACCGTTTTTGTCATATTTGAATTCTAATGGAAATTAGGCATTGTTTTTGTCATTTGGAATTTCCATGGGAATTAGGCATTGTTTTTGGTCATTTCAAATTCCCATGGGAATTAGGCATTGTTCGTGGTCATTTTGGCCTTTTTTTTCCCCGTTTGAATTCTCATGGGAATTAGTCATTGTTTTTGGTCACGTCAAATTCCCATGGGAGTTAGGCCTTGTTCTTGGTCATTTGGAGCTGTTTATGTCAAATTTGAATTCGCATTGGAATAAAGCTTTGATCCTGGACATTTTGAACTGCTTTTGTCAAATTCGAGTTCCATGAGAATTATACGCTTTTCTTGGTCCTTTTGAACCGTTTTTGTCATATTTGAATTCCAATGGGAATTAGGCATTGTTTTCGTCAAATTTGAATTCCCATGGGAATTAGGCATTGTTTTTTGTCATTTCAAATTCCCTAGGGAATGAGGTATTGTTCTTGGTCATTTGGGACTGTTTTTCTCAAATTTGAATTCCCATTGGAATAAGGCTTTGTTCTTGGTCATTTTGAACTGTTTTTGTCAAATTCGAATTCCCATGAGAATTAGGCGTTGTTCTTGGTCCTCTTGAACCGTATTTGTCATATTTGGATTCCCATAGGAATTAGGCAATGTTTTTGTCAATTCGAATTTCCATGGGAATTAGTCATTGGTTTTGGTCATTTCAAATTCCCATGGGAGTTAGGCATTGTTCTTGGTCATTTGGAGCTGTTTTTGTCAAATTTGAATTCCCATTGGAATAAGGCTTTGTTCCTGGTCATTTTGAATTGTTTTTGTCAAATTCAAGTTCCATGAGAATCATGCGCTTTTCTTGGTCCATTTGAACCGTTTTCGTCATATTTGAATTCCAATGGGAATTAGGCATTGTTTTTGTCAAATTTGAATTCCCATGGGAATTAGGCATTGTTTTTTGTCATTTCAAATTCCATAGGGAATGAGGTATTGTTCTTGGTCATTTGGGACTGTTTTTCTCAAATTTGAATTCCCATTGGAATAAGGCTTTGTTCTTGGACATTTTGAACTGTTTTTGTCAAATTCGAATTCCCATAAGAATTAGGCGTTGTTCTTGGTCCTTTTGAACCGTATTTGTCATATTTGAATTCCCATAGGAATTAGGCAATGTTTTTGTCATTTCGAATTTCCATGGGAATTAGTCATTGGTTTTGGTCATTTCAAATTCCCATGAGAATTATGCACTTTTCTTGGTCCTTTTGAACCGTTTTTGTCATATTTGAATTCCAATGGAAATTAGGCATTGTTTTTGTCATTTGGAATTTCCATAGGAATTAGGCATTGTTTTTGGTCATTTCAAATTCCCATGGGAATTAGGCATTGTTCGTGGTCATTTTGGCCTTTTTTTTCCCCGTTTGAATTCTCATGGGAATTAGTCATTGTTTTTGGTCATTTCAAATTCCCGAGGGAATGAGGCCTTGTTCTTGGTCATTTGGGACTGTTTTTGTCAAATTCGAGTTCCCATGAGAATTAGGCGTTGTTCTTGGTCCTTTTGAACCGTTTTTGGTCATTTCAAATTCCCATGGGAATTAGGCATTGTTCGTGGTCATTTTGGACTGTTTTTGTCAAATTTGAATTCCCATGGGAATTAGGCATTGTTTTTTGTCATTTCAAATTGCCATGAGAATTAGGCATTGTTCTCGGTCATTTTCGACTGCTTTTGTCAAATTTGAATTCCCATGGGAATTAGGCATTGTTTTTTGTCATTTCAAATTCCCGAGGGAATGAGGCATTCTTCTTGGTCATTTTGGACTGTTTTTGTCAAATTTGAATTCCCATTGGAATATGGCTTTGTTCTTGGTCATTTTGAACTGTTATTGTCAAATTAGAATTCCCATGAGAATTAGGCGTTGTTCTTGGTCCTTTTGGACCGTATTTGTCATATTTGAATTCCCATAGGAATTAGGCAATGTTAATCTCATTTCGAATTTCCATTGGAATTAGTCATTGGTTTTGGTCATTTCAAATTCCCATGGGAGTTAGGCTTTGTTCTTGGTCATTTTGAACTGTTTTTGTCAAATTCGAATTCCCATAAGAATTAGGCGTTGTTCTTGGTCCTTTTGAACCGTATTTGTCATATTTGAATTCCCATAGGAATTAGGCAATGTTTTTGTCATTTCGAATTTCCATGGGAATTAGTCATTGGTATTAGTCATTTCAAATTCCCATGAGAATTATGCACTTTTCTTGGTCCTTTTGAACCGTTTTTGTCATATTTGAATTCCAATGGAAATTAGGCATTGTTTTTGTCATTTGGAATTTCCATAGGAATTAGGCATTGTTTTTGGTCATTTCAAATTCCCATGGGAATTAGGCATTGTTCGTGGTCATTTTGGCCTTTTTTTTCCCCGTTTGAATTCTCATGGGAATTAGTCATTGTTTTTGGTCATTTCAAATTCCCGAGGGAATGAGGCCTTGTTCTTGGTCATTTGGGACTGTTTTTGTCAAATTCGAGTTCCCATGAGAATTAGGCGTTGTTCTTGGTCCTTTTGAACCGTTTTTGGTCATTTCAAATTCCCATGGGAATTAGGCATTGTTCGTGGTCATTTTGGACTGTTTTTGTCAAATTTGAATTCCCATGGGAATTAGGCATTGTTTTTTGTCATTTCAAATTGCCATGAGAATTAGGCATTGTTCTCGGTCATTTTCGACTGCTTTTGTCAAATTTGAATTCCCATGGGAATTAGGCATTGTTTTTTGTCATTTCAAATTCCCGAGGGAATGAGGCATTCTTCTTGGTCATTTTGGACTGTTTTTGTCAAATTTGAATTCCCATTGGAATATGGCTTTGTTCTTGGTCATTTTGAACTGTTATTGTCAAATTAGAATTCCCATGAGAATTAGGCGTTGTTCTTGGTCCTTTTGGACCGTATTTGTCATATTTGAATTCCCATAGGAATTAGGCAATGTTAATCTCATTTCGAATTTCCATTGGAATTAGTCATTGGTTTTGGTCATTTCAAATTCCCATGGGAGTAAGGCTTTGTTCCTGGTCATTTTGAATTGTTTTTGTCAAATTCAAGTTCCATGAGAATTATGCGCTTTTCTTGGTCCTTTTGAACCGTTTTCGTCATATTTGAATTCCAATGGGAATTAGGCATTGTTTTTGTCAAATTTGAATTCCCATGGGAATTAGGCATTGTTTTTTGTCATTTCAAATTCCCTAGGGAATGAGGTATTGTTCTTTGTCATTTGGGACTGTTTTTCTCAAATTTGAATTCCCATTGGAATAAGGCTTTGTTCTTGGTCATTTTGAACTGTTTTTGTCAAATTCGAATTCCCATAAGAATTAGGCGTTGTTCTTGGTCCTTTTGAACCGTATTTGTCATATTTGAATTCCCATAGGAATTAGGCAATGTTTTTGTCATTTCGAATTTCCATGGGAATTAGTCATTGCTTTTGGTCATTTCAAATTCCCATGGGAATTAAGCATTGTTCGTGGTCATTTTGGCCTTTTTTTTCCCCGTTTGAATTCTCATGGGAATTTGTCATTGTTTTTTGTCATTTCAAATTGCCATGAGAATTAGGCATTGTTCTCGGTCATTTTCGACTGCTTTTGTCAAATTTGAATTCCCATGGGAATTAGGCATTGTTTTTTGTCATTTCAAATTCCCGAGGGAATGAGGCATTGTTCTTGGTCATTTGGGACTGTTTTTGTCAAATTTGAATTCCCATTGGAATAAGGCTTTGTTCTTGGTCATTTTGAACTGTTTTTGTCAAATTCGAGTTCCCATGAGAATTATGCGCTTTTCTTGGTGCTTTTGAACCGTTTTTGTCATATTTGAATTCCAATGGGAATTAGGCATTGTTTTTGTCATTTCGAATTTCCATAGGAATTAGGCATTGTTTTTGGTCATTTCAAATTCCCATGAGAATTAGGCATTGTTCTCGGTCATTTTCGACTGCTTTTGTCAAATTTGAATTCCCATGGGAATTAGGCATTGTTTTTTGTCATTTCAAATTCCCGAGGGAATGAGGCATTGTTCTTGGTCATTTGGGACTGTTTTTGTCAAATTTGAATTCCCATTGGAATAAGGCTTTGTTCTTGGTCATTTTGAACTGATTTTGTCAAATTAGAATTCCCATGAGACTTAGGCGTTGTTCTTGGTCCTTTTGGACCGTATTTGTCATATTTGAATTCCCATAGGAATTAGGCAATGTGAATCTCATTTCGAATTTCCATGGGAATTAGTCATTGGTTTTGGTCATTTCAAATTCCCATGGGAGTTAGGCATTGTTCTTGGTCATTTGGAGCTGTTTTTGTCAAATTTGAATTCCCATTGGAATAAGGCTTTGTTCCTGGTCATTTTGAACTGTTTTTGTCAAATTCGAGTTCCCATGAGAATTATGCGCTTTTCTTGGTGCTTTTGAACCGTTTTTGTCATATTTGAATTCCAATGGGAATTAGGCATTGTTTTTGTCATTTCGAATTTCCATAGGAATTAGGCATTGTTTTTGGTCATTTCAAATTCCCATGGGAATTAGGCATTGTTCGTGGTCATTTTGGCCTTTTTTTTCCCCGTTTGAATTCTCATGGGAATTAGTCATTGTTTTTGGTCATTTCAAATTCCCGAGGGAATGAGGCCTTGTTCTTGGTCATTTGGGACTGTTTTTGTCAAATTCGAGTTCCCATGAGAGTTAGGCGTTGTTCTTGGTCCTTTTGAACCGTTTTTGGTCATTTCAAATTCCCATTGGAATTAGGCATTGTTCGTGGTCATTTTGGACTGTTTTTGTCAAATTTGAATTCCCATGGGAATTAGGCATTGTTTTTTGTCATTTCAAATTGCCATGAGAATTAGCCATTGTTCTCGGTCATTTTCGACTGCTTTTGTCAAATTTGAATTCCCATGGGAATAAGGCTTTGTTCCTTGTCATTTTGAACTGTTTTTGTCAAATTCGAGTTTCCATGAGAATTATGCACTTTTCTTGGTCCTTTTGAACCGTTTTTGTCATATTTGAATTCCAATGGAAATTAGGCATTGTTTTTGTCATTTGGAATTTCCATGGGAATTAAGCATTGTTTTTGGTCATTTCAAATTCCCATGGGAATTAGGCATTGTTCGTTGTCATTTTGGCCTTTTTTTTTCCCCGTTTGAATTCTCATGGGAATTAGTCATTGTTTTTGGTCATTTCAAATTCCCGAGGGAATGAGGCCTTGTTCTTGGTCATTTGGGACTGTTTTTGTCAAATTCGAGTTCCCATGAGAATTAGGCGTTGTTCTTGGTCCTTTTGAACCGTTTTTGGTCATTTCAAATTCCCATGGGAATTAGGCATTGTTCGTGGTCATTTCGGACTGTTTTTGTCAAATTTGAATTCCCATTGGAATAAGGCTTTGTTCTTGGTCATTTTGAACTGTTTTTGTCAAATTCGAATTCCCATGAGAATTAGGCGTTTGTTCTTGGTCCTTTTGAACCTTATTTGTCATATTTGAATTCCCATAGGAATTAGGCAATGTTAGTGTTCATTTTGGCCTTTTTTTGCCCCGTTTGAATTCTCATGGGAATTAGTCATTGTTTTTGGTCATTTCAAATTCCCGATGGAATGAGGCATTGTTCTTGGTCATTTGGGGCTGTTTTTGTCAACTTTGAATTCCCATGGGAATAAGGCTTTGTTCCTGGTCATTTTGAACTGTTTTTGTCAAATTCGAGTTCCCATGAGAATTATGCATTATGTTGAAATATGCTGCATGCATTATGTTGAAATATTTATCAATCTCTTGCCCAAAACATTCGGAAATCGATCGCTGTATCTGCAACTGCAACACGAAAATACATCAAATCCATGTGCATTAATACACGGCCGCCTTTCAATAACAGTAAGCCAGAATAAATTACATCCCAACGGCGTTGCCCTTCATGATTTTGAGCTTGTGCATATTGAATTCCGTTCTGATATCATTTTGTAAGCCCTAAAATTTCCATTGAATCAACATTTTATTTTCGACATGCCAATACTTTTGCTAATTCTTCTGTTGATATATGATGTTGAAAATCAAAAATGAATGTCTAGGCGGTATTTCCTTGATATTCGAGCTCATAGATGACGTAAGAGATATGAAACGAGGTTTTTCGTATTGAACATGAGGTTTTCAACAAGACTACTGCTGCGAGTAACGGCTTGTACTTTACATCAGATAAATAACAGCTAACAGTTAAAACCATGTTAATTTCGTTGGACGGTCAAATAGTTCATGGAGCTATTTGACCGTCCAGTCTATATATTTGTTCCGGATATGAAACTCAATTGACTTCTTATTGGTCAACATTAACATTCAGATTATTAAACATGACCTACTGCGCATGCGTATAACTGGACAGTCAAATAGTCCAATGTGACTATTTGACCGACCAGAGTGCAGGCCGTTGCGTCGAAAATCGTTGCGCAGAAAGTCCGTTGCGCCGAAAAGTGATTCGCGAAAGGCTCTTTCGCCGAATGGTCGTTGCGCCAGAAGGCTGATACGCCGAAAGTCCGTTGCGCAAAATGGTCGCTGCGCCGAATGACACTGCACCGAGGGTCTGTTCGTCACGGAGATTATCACAGCGGTGAAAAAGATTTTTCAAAATTATATCTGAATGGCTTTTGCATTATGTAACATTGCACATATTGGGACCACAATTATTTTGTTTTCAGACGCTATACCAGTGAAAAATTCTAATTTTCATGTCTAAACCCTAAGAATTTAGCGTTTATTTACAATTTTTGTGCGATACATTATAAAGTTTGATTAATGTGAAGGGTATTAGCGATTGTTACTAACGGGACTCACGTTTATACTCGACTAGAGTACATGTTCTATTGCTATCATCTGTCTTTCCTACGAACATAACAGCTTAGGTACCGTATTGAAGAAATATGCAGATATGTCAATATAGTTCTGGTATCAAAATTTAGCTAACAATTAGCTCATAATTGCTCAGTGGTCAAATTTATGCTCACGAAGTATTTTTCTGGAATATCTTTTTAGTGATTTCAAAAACTGTAACGAAGTCTGGCAGAACATCAATAAAATATGATTTCGAACTCTGAGACTTTTTATTCTGAGAGGTTTCAAGCGAACGGACGTGTTTTTGACTCTCCGAAAATATTGTTTAAATTTTACGATTTTAATTCTCCGATATCATTTATCAAATCATCCAAGATGTTTAGTAATTATACCTACTAATGGCCTTTATTATCAAATTGCTATCACGCGTATGATGATTGCTATATCTACTTCTAGTGTTGATTATTCTTATTCTTCGTATGATGATTATTATTATGTCAACTGGTGATCAAACGTTGTGGGAGACCGTTATAATCGCGACAACAGGAGTCAACCATAGCAATATTTTATTATGCTGCGAAAGTTTGATTAGTGCAGAAAACCTTAAATGACCGGTTAAGGCAGAGCTTATTGATTTTATTGTCATGTTGAAGAAAAAATTATCAACAACAAAAATTACAGAATCTGAATGTAATGTTGAGCTTCAAAGTTATAATTTTGATGATGAAACAGTTGAGTCTGGCGCCATTATTTTCAAATGAAGACAACCAGACGAATCCAGTAAACACTCAATTAAACACTCAGGTTATGAATACCGCAAATATTTATCCTGTTGGACTGACTGACAATGCCGACGATGACGCCAGTTGAGATCTAGACAAGGAAACGTACAAAGATTTATTGAAAGGAATATGCAAACACATATTATCTGGAAGGAAAGATGTTGTGTGTTTAAATTTCCATCCTAAATTATGTACGTGTCACTTGAAGAATGGTCGATTTCGTTGTGGATGAAAACTGTGGAAAGACATGTGTCCTAAAGCGTACGACGATCAAAGGAGATCATGTTATGACAATAATTGTCCATCGTTGCATTTAAAAGGAACTATTCGCTTTCCTCGGTCTGATGGAATATCTCCCGTTAAACCCGGGGTTAAACCACAGAAATTAAACAATCAACCTGAAAGGGCTGATACAGGTGCAGAAAGATTCAACACAACATCTGCAAATGAAATACGACCAATGGTAACTCAATGGAGACATCCAAATTCTAAAGACATCTGTCAGCTTACAATTAATTCTCAGATGATCATGCAACCTCTTTTTTGTACCCGGTGATGCCACACCCGGTACCTCCAGACTCGACCCGCTTGGATCAGATGGAGACCAAAATCAAACACCTAACAGCTAATGATCAATGGCCTCAATCATCAACAACAGCCTCATCAAATTCCTCGTTGTTGAAATGCTATTGTTTTAATGCCAGATCAATTCAAAATAAATCAGACAGTCTCATTGTCATACTTGATTCTTATGTGAATGGCGTCATCGTTATTACGGAAACCTGGTTATCATCTATTATTGCAGATTCGATGTTAACAAGTTCAACTGGATACACTATTGTTAGAAAAGACAGAGAGTCGGATGGTATTGGCGGGGGCGTGGCCATTTTGGTCAAGAATAATATTAAATTTACCTGCGTGGAGATACCATCAAATCTAACTCATCTCGAATGCTTTATAATTGACATTCACTTGTCCATTCATCAATTTTATCGAATGGCATGTGTATACCAAGCACCTTCCAAATCTAATTCTGGTATTTCTACTGCTGAGCTGTGTTCGTTTGTCGACTTCTGTACCATTTGTTCTTTCCCGTGTTTTATAATTGGAGATTTTAATTATCCGTCAATGGATTGGAATATTCCAATAAGTTATGGAGATAATTGTCACACGAGTTTTGTCGACGCTATTATGAAAAACAATTTGTATCAAGTAGTAGCTCAACCTACACGTATAAATAACTTTTTGATTTACTGTTTACCTCAGAACCGTCACTTGTCAGTGAAATCGAAGTGGTTGAAACGTTCACTCTTATGTGTGATCATAATACAATAGAATTTTCCATCAACGTCCCACCATGTCAACCATCAATCAGCAACAACAATAAAAGAAATTTCAGGAAAGCTGACTTCACGAGTATCTCAGATTATGTTCAGAATGTTGATTGGCTATTACTATTCGAAGAAGCTAACGGTAATGTCGAGCTTTTTTGGCAGAGTATTTGCAGCATTTTGAACTATTGTATTGAATCGTATGCCCCAAAATTTAAAATTATCAAGCGGAAGACGAAATATCCCAAACAAATTCGATCTCTAGCTTTGAAAAAAGGTGCAATGTATCGCAAATCTATATCTTCAAATCATTATAAGGCTGAATATATAAAATTCTCGAGGCAATACTATTCTGCAATGAAAGATTTTAATGTTGAACGTGAAAAATCTCTGCTCGAGGATCCATCTTTGCAAAGTTTTATTCCTTTGTAAACTCTAAATTACAGTCTAAGCCTACGACGCCCCTTTTTTATTTTTCTACAGTCTTAAGATATGGCCTTACTCCCGAATTTTCACGTCAAACGGATGATGAAACGTTTCTGTAAAATGTTAATTTCTCGTATTCAAATGTTTTACGCACACTATTGGACTTACCCAATAAAACATCACGCACGCTGGATGGATAAACTGCACCTTTGTTAAAAAACATAGCTACTGCTATTGCTTTACCTTTATCGATGTTGTTTGAATTATCACTTTTACAAAGCAGTATTCCGGACGTTTGGAAAACTGCGTTTGTTGTTCCGATCTTCAAAAAGGGAAAGTCATCACTATGTCAAAACTATCGCCCTGTTTCCTTAACCTGTATTTCGTGTAAGGCGTTGGAATCGATTATAGTTAGTCAAGTGCTTGACTAACTTCGTAAACATAACTTGCTAACAAAAGATTAACATAGTTTTTTAACTCGTCACTCAACATGTACTTAGCGTATTGATAGGTTACATAGCTGGAGTGAAGCAGTGAACAAAAGGCTACGCGTTGATACAATCTATATTGATTTTAGCAAAGCGTTCGATACAGTATCACATAGTAAGTTATTGATCAAGTTAAGTGCTTATGGTTTCGAATACGAACTTTTTGACTGGATTTCTTCATTTTTAAATGACCGTTCTCAAATCGAAGATACCTATTCAAATCCCTTATGTTATAACGTAAAGAATAAACATGAATAATGTATAAGTATGTAATCATTAGTTCAAGCTCTCCCTAAGCTTACATGTGCTACTGAACTTATTGAGCAGCCTCGTTTACATGAATAGTAAGTTACAGACTAAAGATGGCTAACATTATAACACCTCCCTTTTTCACTGATTATATCATTATAATGTTTTTATTTATTTTTTTTTTTTTTACTGTATAGGTACAGTACATTAAGACTGTAGGTATCTGCTTGGTTTCGTGATTGTGCGATCAGATTTTCTATTCTCAAGCTCCATGTCAGGCTGGTGATCTGTAACATTATTGGGTTGAACTGGTACAGTTCTAAGATTTGATTCTTCTTGGAATTGGTTGTTTGGTTGTGGTGTGTGAAAATATATTTCCGGCTTATCACCATTATACTTCTCTGAATCTACAAGAAGGTGACTTCTTGTACGTCGTAATATTTGACCTGTTTCTGTTTCAATAATGTATGAATTGGGTGCATCTGCATGTTTGATAATGTTTGCTGGTAGCCATAATTTTCCTTGCCTATGACGCACTGCCTGGCCAGGCCAGAGGACACTTCTATGGGCAACTGAATTCTGATAATACCAAGCGGCAGAGCCTTGTCTAGTAGCAAGTATTCGGCGGACATCAGTTGACTTCCAGAATTGTGGTTTGAGGTGGTGTGTTATGCTATGTAATCCAGTTCGCAAGTTTCTTCCTTGTAGTAGAACAGCTGGTGAGGGCAAACCATCCCCAAGTGGAGTGCTGCGAAGAGCTGTGAGAGTTTCTTGCAGATCTTTCCCTTCCTCCTTCATCTTGATAAAGTGTATTTTTGTGTTCTGCACATGTCGCTCCGCAGATCCATTAGATTGCGGATAGATTGGGCTTGATGTTATTTGTGTTATGTTATTTGCCATTGCATAATCCCTCATTTCTTGGCTGCCGTATTTTGGTCCGTTATCACTGATGAGCTTTTCTGGTATGCCATAATTTGCGAATATTTTTTTAAATTCTGTTATTACATCGAAAGACTTTGTTTGATTTAACCGTGTAACAGTGGTCCATTTCGAATATAAATCAACGGTTAGTAAGTAGTGTATGCTGTTAATCTCATACAAATCAGTTGACACTGTTTGAAATGGATACTCTGGTATTGGGTATGTAATAAAGTTACCTTTCGCATTAGAGTTCCTATGTTTTTGGCATATACCACGTGACGAAACTAGATCTGTTATTTGGGCTACGTATCCTGGCCAATATACGGCAGACTTAGCACATTCGATACACTTGGATATACCAACATGACCATGATGAATCTCTTGTAGTGTAGACGTTATCAGTGATTTAGGGATGACTATTTGGCTATTTCTGAATAGTATGTCATCATAATACGATAAATTGTTTCTTTCACCCCAGAATAGCTTTACTGCATTTGCTAGTAGGGCTTTCTTCTCTGGCCAACCATTCTGTAAATAGAGAATAACCGCTTGAAGGGTAGGATCCTTCCTTGTTACCTCGGCCGTATCAATCTTTTTTTCCGGTACAATAACGTCACATATGCGAATAATCTCTGAATCTGAGTAGTCGGCACATTCGATAGATAGCGGAGCTCTCGACATTGCGTCAGCCAGTACAAGATTGATCCCAGGTTCAAAACAAAGAGTGAAATGATATCGTAAGCATTTGAGGCGCATCCTAGCCAATCTGGATGATATATCAGATATCGGTTTTGCCATTATTACCAGTAATGGTTTATGATCGGTGATTACGGTAGTAGCTTGACCATAGACAAATTGATGGAATCGTGTTAAACCAAATTGAATTGCTAGCATTTCCTTCTCAATTTGTGCATAATTTATTTGTGTTTTATCTAGCGAGCAAGAAGCGTATTCAATTGGCTGACCATCTTGAAGAAGGACTGCCCCTAGCCCATTGCTAGATGCGTCAACAGATACAGTAACATGAGCATCCACATTGAATAATTTTAGAGTTGGTGCTGAGATAATTAAACTCTTTATTTGTTTGAATGATTTTATGTGGTTTTCATCCCACGTAAAGGCAACTTGATCTTTCAAAAGGTCTCTTAGTGTTCCAGTGTGTTGCGATAAATTCGGGCAGAATTTTGCAATGTATGTTACCATGCCTAGTAAGCGGCGTAAATCTTCCTTATTTTCTGGTTGTTGCATGCTGCATATAGCTTTTACTCTGTCTGGATCTAGTGAAACGCCCTCTGCTCTTATAATTTGTCCAAGGTATTTGGTTTTGGTTTGACTGAAATTGCATTTGCTTCTGTTTAGTTTTAAATTCAACTTCTTGCATCTGCCTAGAACAGCAATCAGGCGTCGGTCATGTTCTTCCTGATCTTTGCCATGTATTAAAATGTCATCAATGTATATTTCTACACCTGGCAAGCCTTGAAAATGTTCTGCTACAATTCCGTGGAAAACCTCTGGTGCCGAACAGATCCCAAATGGAAGCCTAAGAAATCGATACCTGCCAAACGGTGTCCCAAATGTTGTAACAAAACTGCTTTCTTTATCAAGTGCTACTTGCATGAAACCACTCACTGCGTCGGGCGTAGAAAATATGGTTGAGCCATGAATTTTGCTAAATATTTCTTCAGCTGTCGGTACTTGATAATGTTCTCTTTTAATGGCTTGATTCAACGACAATGGATCCAGACAGATTCTGAGTGAGCCATTGGGTTTGGTAACAACGACTATTGGATTGACCCATTCTGTGGGGGTTGTGACTCTAGTTATCATTTTATTATTTTCCATAGTATCTAGTGTTTGTTTCAATTGGTCTTTTAGTCTAAATGGTACACGGCGTGCAGCATGGATAGTTGGTGTATGACTGTCTCGTAATTTAATGTTGTGCACACCTGGTAGTTTGCCATTTCCAACGAAAACAGACTCATAACGTTTTGCGATCTCATGATTAGGTTGATTTACTGTAAGTATTTGCTCTGGTTGCGGTACAATATTTAGAGATCTTAATGATGGGTAGCCCAATAAAGTGGCTGTGCCATTGAGGACAATAATAAATTCTAGTAGACGATACTTTGCTTGATACAGGACCAAAATGTTACTTTTGCCAATAACTTTAAGCTTGGTACCACCGTATGCTTCTAATACTGTATTGCATTTTTCAAGAGTTTGTTTCGGAAGTATTCTTTTGTGAATTTGTGATGGCATAATATTGCATCCAGCTCCTGTGTCTACTTTGGCTATGAATGATTTATCATTTTCTAAACCCAATTTTACAATCCATTCTTTTTTCTGTCCTGCTTTGTTTACCTGGAGAACAAAACGATGATCAATTTCCTTAACTTGACTGTTTATAGTGTTTATTGATTCTGGATTATTTTGGTCACTGCTTGATTTACTTCTGCAAACTGTAGCAAAATGGTTGAGTTTATCTGTTATAACGTAAAGAATAAACATGAATAATGTATAAGTATGTAATCATAAGTTCAAGCTCTCCCTAAGCTTACATGTGCTACTGAACTTATTGAGTAGCCTCGTTTACATGAATAGTAAGTTACAGACTAAAGATGGCTAACATTATATCACCTTAAACGTTGTCAGTGGAGTACCGCAAGGTTCTGTGATTGGACCACTCTTATTTATTTTATTTATTAATAGCATTGTCATTTGTGTTGAAGAATATTGTCAAATTAAATTTTCGCTGATGATGCAAAGATTCTCTTGCAGAAGTACAGCAAAGGTTAACTCTGATTTATCTAACAGCATAGAAAACCTTTGTAAATGGTCAGAAAAGTGGCAGCAACCTATTGCGTTTGAAAAATGCTCAGTCTTTAGTGTAGGAAACATGAAAATACCTTTCTGTGATTACAACTTATCTGGACACTATTTACAACCTGTCAATAAGATAAAGACCTTAGAGTTATCCTCACTTCAGATTTAAAGTCATCTTCTCATTGCTCAATAAATTGCATCCAAAGCACACTCAAGACTTTATTTAATATTGAAATGTTTCACCTGTCGTGATCTTGAATTACTAATCAAAGCCTACAAAACATATGTACGCCCACTGTTGGAAACGGTTTCACCAGTGTGGAATCACTGTCTTCAAAGAGATATTGTTACAATAGAGAAAGTTCAAAGGCATTTAACACGAAAAATGAACCCTTCAAGAGTAGACAGTTTGTATTACAAGTAATATCCTGAAAGACTAAAATGATACAATCTTGAATCGTTGGAAACTCGTAGAGTTGAAAACGATTAAATTTTGATGTTTAAAATAGCTCATAATATGGTCGATTTAGACATTAATAAACTATGCGATTTTGATATAAATAAATACCACATCAGAGGAAACTCTTACCAATTAAAATCAAAATCAATTCCAAAGATCAAATCCGTTCAAAATGACTTTTGCAATCGTATCATACCTTGGTAGAACTCTCTGCCAGAGAAATGTGTTATTTCAAAGACAGTGCCAGCATTCAAACGTTCATTAGCTACCATAGATCTAAATGCCTTGTAAATATTTTAGTACAAATGTCGTAACCTTTAATTTTCATCCTATAACCATTTTAACTTGGCTGGTTAGTTCTAAATGCCTTGTAAATATTTGAGTAGCAATTTTGTTTGTAAAACTTTTTTCTTAATAGCCTATTTTAACGGCTTTACATAAGTGGGAGCCACAAGTCTCCCTGTATTTGCCTGTCACCATTGTTGACAAAATAAAATACATAAATATATACAAACAATGATTTCGAACTTCATTTCATTCTTACAACTGGCTTAATACCTTAACTAAAGAGGACGAATGTATGAAAGACGACGAATTTATGAATGATAGCTCACTATACAGAAACATGATAAAATCACATCTCACTCTACAGAAGCGTGATTAAATCACGTCTCACTTTGTAAAATATGCTGAATGTCGGTTTCCTCTGATGGTCGTTGCACCGAAAGACAATTGCGCCAAAAGGTCGTTGCGCAGAAAGGTTGTTGAGCCAAAAGGCTGATACGCCGAAAGTCAATTGCACTGAAAAGCGTTGCACCGAATGTTCGTTGCGCCGAAAGTCCGATACGCCGAAAAGTCGTTGCGCCGAAAGTCTGTTGCTTTGAAAACGTGATTCGGGGCAACGGACTTTCGGCGCAACGACCTTTCGGCGTATCAGACTTTCGGCGCAACGCCTGTAGCCCATTTGACCGGCAGGATGGTCAAATAGCCGTAGTATTTAATCATTAATGCAATAAATTAAAAAGCTATGTTTTAGGTAGGCGAAGACCTATATCAAAATAACTAATGAAGATGACAAAAATACAACATACAGTAAATCAATCAATCAATCAAACAAATGGTTCAATTAATCGATGATAATAACTAAATAATACACTGGAGGAGTAAATAAAAATATCAATAATATCTAAATGTCTTTTGTCGAATGTCCAATTTTAAAACATCATCGCAGAAGAGTTGTTGCTATGTTCACTACATCTAAATCCATCGCTCAAAACGATTTATTTCCACACGGTACAGTCGATTTCAGGAAAGCAGAATACGATATGGCTACCTCGTTTTATATTTTTCCGTAAATCAGGCGTGCCCGAGTTTCGGGCGATAGTGCTCATCAGACGGTTTTTATTCATATATCTATGATTCATGTAGCCTGCTCGCAGACTCACTGTCAAAATGTAAACTAGGTAAACAGTAGACGAACGTGCAACTGTTTAGATCTACTGTTTACCAAGTTTACATTTTGACAGTGAATCTGTGAGCAGGCTATGATTCATGAAGCATGGCCAAAATGTATCTTTCTTTTAGTTTAGTTATGTAAAGTACATAGTACTTTAGCCCCGGACGCGATTTGACAAACAGATAGAGATTGTGACCACCTGCGCCCGCATGTGCCGTAACATATCCAAAGCGGTCAATGTTCTCTAATTGTGCGGCCAAAGCCTAACACGCAAGTTATCCTATTTCAAATAGCCCTGTTGTGATTCCATCCGTGAGGAGGGAATCCTCACAATCATATTTCGTAACAAAGGTTGAATATTTGTGATGTAGTAACAGAGGTCAAGCTGACACAGCAGTAAATCTTGGTTTCTATTTTACTAATCCTATCACAAACTGCCTCCAAATCAAAGCAATGCTAATGTTCTATGCTCTCACTAGCAAAGAACTTACGAGAAATCGCGATGAGATAACTTTTTAATTTATGTCAATTCAAGACATCACAACTTTCTAAACATAAGGTCAATTGACATGACTGTGGAGACGGGAATTACTTCCTGTCTGTAAATTACACATTAACTACATGTGAAAAGGTCGTCGATTTCAAATATTGAATTGTAATAATGTAAATATGTGAATGTAAATAATGTAAATGTATAAATATAATATAAATTATTTGATTTGTATCACAAGCAAATTATTTACGTTTTACCGAGATTACAGACAGACTTCTCACAAGTAACGTGTAAAATAATTCTTCCGACCGGTTTTACCTCACAGCCAAATCGAATGAAAGGCAGACATGAAATGTAGTGTATAAAGGTGCATTGTCGTAGTTATTTGGAAATAATAATAAATTGTAATAAATAAATTATATGTACATAGCAACTCTTTTCAGAGTTTATGAAAACGTTACGACATGTTGCACATCTTGAAAATGGGCAATTTTTTAACAAATTAACTTTTTTTTGTTGAATGTTTTGGTTAGAATATTATGTTGTTATTTGAATGTTTGAAAAGTTTAAATACATTTGATTGGACTGCATCACGCACATTCAAAACCGCGCTGATATGCCTCGCCTTCTAAAGCCCGTTTTCCACTGCACAAAAAATGTCGCGCGAAGCGACATTCCTGAGATTGCGCATGTGGAGTGGTGGTCTTATGACGTCAAAATGTCGCCAGGCGATGTCGCAACATGTCACCGAGAGAAAAAATGTAGTTCGAAAAATTTTAAACTTTTCTGATGTCGCCAGAGCGCAAAATGTCACAAGCCAATCAAATAGCTAGTTATTTTGAGATGATTCAAAATGAGACTAGAATGTCCAGACTTGTGTCCCAAACTTAAAGTTGAACATTTCGCCTATTTCAAAATATTCAAACTTTCACATTTATCTCATTTGATTTAGTACCTTGTAAAGTCTTTTATTAAGATCAATGTGAGTCTGAGCATTGCGAAGAACATTTAATAATTTGCAGAATTGCAGACATACTCAAATAGATTCAGAACAGCTGAGAATTATTCATAATAAGTTGAAACCCGTGATCAATAAGTGGAATTTATCTTTGAAACTTTTCCTTTCACACTGCTCTTGCACAGCCCAATAAACATAAGTAATCTTCTTATAACAAAATATGTATAGTCTAATTGCTGGTAAATTCAATTTTTAAACAAAACATCTGCTCAAGGCCTTCCATTATTATTATTTAAATTGCCAAGAAACGTTTGTCATCGTTGAAGGCAGCCATATTTTGTTTAAATGGATTATGGCGCTATAAAAGTCGAAAGAATTCTCATTTGTGCGGAAATCAATCAACGTTTTTCGATCGACATTCTTCGCGCGACAATTGTCCCTGCGCGCGACATTTTTGAGGCAGCGGAAAACCGGCTTAAACACATGATAATATTTCAAGTTATAGATTATATCATAGAGAGACTTTTTACGCGTAGGCGTGAAACTCGTTACTTGTCTTTACAAAATGGCGATCAGAAGCAGACGTAAAGCGAAGGAATCCTTTGACTTATATTTTGATTACACATTATATTTCTTAAAGAAAATTGAACGCTTGAGTATACTTCACAATAACAAATTTACGATTAAATGGATTTAGAAAAACGTTTATTATCTATATACAAATAGAGATCCGTGCATGACTGTGTGTATGTATGTATGTATTCTGTTCACGCATTTATTAATCTATGAAGTGTGACAAACTATAGCTTTAAATGGGGCATGCCTGATTTACGGAAAGCGGAAAGAAATTTACAGAAAAATATAAAAGAAGTCCATTATAATATATAAAATTATAAAAGAAGTATTCTGCTTTACTGTAAACGAGTGTACTGCTTCGAAATATATCGTCGTGAGCGATGGATTCAGATGCAGTGAAAATTACATTTTGCAATGTTGGCGAAGAATTATTGCAGCTACCATTTGTATCCGTTTGCGAACGATACCGTCTTTATCTTGCCATTAGTTAGCCCAATTGTTATGAGATTAATAATGACAATGCTTGGAACTAAACTTTGCAATTGTTTTAGTTTATTCAACATCGAAGTCTACAATAATGTAATAAATTACAAAGCAATGTTTCAGGTAGGCGAAGCCCTATATTAAAAAACTAACGAAGATGACACAGACACAAATGTAAAATACAATAAACAATCAGTCAATCAAACAATTCCATTAACCAATCATAACAACCACGTAAAGAATGGAGGAGTAAATTAAACAGATTATAATTAATATCCAAATGCCTTCATGTTGAATCTCCAACCTCGAAAAACATCATCGCAAATTAGTTGCTGCTATATTCACTACACCTAAATCCATCGCTCAAAACGATGCAATTCAACGCGGTACACTCGTTTACTGGAAAGCAGAATACAATGAACCTCCTAGATTTTAATCCTAGATTTTTATTGTATGAAGAGATATTAACGATTATCTACAAAAAAAGTAAGATATTTACAACTCCAGTTTCGTTCTTTTTGTCAAGTAGGTGTCCGTTTCTGTGTTGTCATGGTGTCTGATGAACAGCACCCTTGCTATCTATATACAAATAGAGAGGCCCTCCGAGGGGATTTTCGGGGACGAGGGAACAGGTCATTTTATTTATTGGGAACAGAGGACACCTTGCTAACTAATAGGGAACAAGGGAACATACATACATTTTTATGAAGTCTTAATATGATTATTGTGGATGCTTTATAAAACAATTGGCTAGCTGACAGGCTGGGTATGGCTGTGTCCTGACATTATATACCGAGATATGCCATGTCATGTGGCCGAAATTTCCAATTGGCGGCATCACAAGTTTCAAAATTTTGGCTCGCTAAACTGGCAATCCATTTGTTTTTGCCCGGCGTCCGGCAGATGCACAAAAACGTCAAAATGCACTTTATTTATTCTTTTTTCTCGTGGCACTCACATTATTTTAGTGAATACATGGTCAAGATAACAACCTGACATCCGCAGAAACATAGTAAACAGAGCCCAACAAGATAAATGTATAGTAATAGCGCCGCCAAATAAATTCAAATAATTTCAACACCCCTAAATCTATCAGGTTATCCATGTTTCATTATTGACGGTCTCCCTTAGCACAATACTATCGAATGCAGTTGTTTGAAACATTTCCATCCAATTGCATCCAACTTTCATCATCGAAGTCAATAATTGTCTTTACATACTAATGGCTGGTCCATCGTAACTTTAAATATATTTCAGCACCGAATAGCTCGACAAGTTCACAAAAACCTTGAGAAAATGTATTAAAGGATAGGCCTAGCCTACTTATTAAGTCTTTTTTCATAATGAAAGTGTGAAGTTTGAAACAACTCAATACTCCTCTTTGTCTCTCAATACCGTCTCAAGAATCCATAAATGATGGGCGTAGCCACGTATAGACCTCATAGCACAAATGCATTCGATAAACACTATTCTTGTATATAGCGCCGAAGGCTATTTTCCTAAATTAATATATTTGTGCAGCCCCAGCCACTGGTTGAAGATGCAAATTCTAAAAGAGGTCTAATGTAAAATCTGTATCGTAATGTAGACACATTAGCGATATCAAGTACTGTAAGAGCATGGATAGTGTGCGTAGATAAACAGACTATTAATTTCTTTGATGACGTGGAAATGTTTGTAGCATTTATAGGGGACTTTTAAAAAACTTTCAAGGAACAAGGGATATTTGACATTTATTTTCGAGGAACAAGGGAACAAGCACTCCCCTGGGAGGGCCTCAATAGAGATCCGTGCATGCCTATGTGTATGTATGTGTTCTTTTCGCGCATTTATTAATCTATGAATTGTGACAAACTATAGCTTAAAATGATCGTCGTTGTCCAAAAAGCAAGATGCGCTAATAATTTATTCTAGCTTTTTATTGTATAAGGATATATTAACGATTTCTACAAAAAAGTAGGATATTTACAACGCCAGTGTCGTTCTTTTTGTCGAGTAGGTGTCGGTTTCTCTGTTGTCATTGTGTTCCGACAATCGTCGCCGCTGCTATTGTTTTAATGTAAACAGGTTTAGAATAACAAGGATGTATCAAGTAATTATATAAAGGCACACGGAAATAATAAAAATGTAAAAGTCCAATTTAAATATTTCGATATGCTTTAGAAATGGCATAACTATGGGAACTTATTTTTATACAAGAAGGAAATTTTACTGGAATATATTCTTCTAAATCCAAGTATTTTGAATTTCCATTATCTGTCTAGGCTATTTATCTATATACAAATAGAGATCCATACGTCGTGCCTGTGTGTATATATGTGTTCTTTTCACCCATTTATTAATCCATGAAAAGTAATAATTGTAATTTAAGTTGAAGCTCAAAATGTTGCTTATTATTCAAACACTATTATTCAAAATGTTGCTTATTGTTCAAACAGCGAGCAGCGATAATAATTATTAATAATAATAATAATAATAATAATAATTAATAATAATTATTAATCCATGAAAAGTAATAATTGTAATTTAAGTTGAAGCTCAAAATGTTGCTTATTATTCAAACATTATTATTCAAAATGTTGCTTATTTTTCAAACAGCGAGCTGCGATAATAATTTATCCCAAAATCTTATTGTATGGAGAGATATTTACAATTATCTACAAAAGGTATGAAATTTACAAAGCCAGTGTCGTTCTTTATGTGAAATAGGTAGTCCAATCTGTGTTTCCATGGAACTCTGATAAACGGCACCGTTGTTATTGTTTATAGATGTAAACAAATTTAGAATGACATGGATGTATTTATAAAAGGCCCTTGGAAATAAGAAAATACTAATTAAAATGATTAGAAATTGCATAGCTACAGTTGACTTATTGTTCAGGAGTTTATTCTGCTGAACCAAAGTTTTCTAATTTCACTGGACTTTGCGAATAATTCAAGATTGACAAGCAACCGTCTATTTACTTCTCAGTGTCAAATTTCAATGATCTATGTCGACTATTTACCTGCGTAGTCTTGCCCCCCACCTCTTCTAATTTTGTCCAAATCATCATAAATACTTTGATCAGTAGTTGATCAGTTGTGATCAGGTGTTTTCAAGATTGATCAAACAAAGCGTTACAGTTATTAACGATTTTGTTGTGGGGGGCAGAACTACGCCAGCCCCCCCCCCATACCCCTCAAAATTTGAAATTTCACATATCAAAAGCTTGATCAGGCTGTCTTAAGTATTTTCATTAGTTTGCTGTTTGACATCAGCTAAGGTTAATCTTACTTCATTATGGCCGCGCAAGTTAAAGTTCTGTACCTCGGCAATAATATTTTCCACTTGGTATGAGACATTGCTTCTTTTGCTATCAAGCACATAGATATCATCAATATTTTTAGGTAACCTAGCGATTGTTATCCAATATGCGTGGCCGGTGTGCACTGTCTGAACGTATATTTTTTCTATGTTTGAGTCCCGTTCAAGAAATGAAATATCCAAAGGATTTCTGAGTCCAAGAACATCAGGATGATCTCTCTTTAGCAACGTCATTGCTGCATTGATGTGGGTATCTTCAAGCCAACCATTTCAATTCAAAATGGCTACGTCACTGTCGGACGAGAGTAAATCAGCAATGCACTCTAAATTCGGGTTTAAAAATAAATCAAAAGTAGCATTATTTGTACGGTTTCAATAAGCTCATCTGGCAATGACACCAGAACAAGAACTCACACGATAATGGCATTTACATCACGTCAAGCCATCGTATTCCATCAAAGTGCGAGTGCGCATACGGATGATCTACCGTCTGCAATGAAATAAGTCCAGAGAAGGCCTACTTTCAATTTGACAGTGACATGCACTTGCGTTCTTAAGATATTAATTTAGTTACCTAAGTTACGTATAATTGTTCTGTTACTTAACCCCATAAAAATGACTGTTTTCTTGTCCCCTACATACAAATATGTGTACTAGAGTAATCAGTTTGTTGAAAAAAAGTTGTATGTAGCTTTGTAATTTCTGATTAAATGGGGATGGTGATGACTATTAAAAATGTGAAGGACGTAACCATACTTTCTACTTCATCCGGTGACATTTGAAATGGTGGAAATTTCCTTCTCTTTGCATGTGGTGCAACAGTATCTACAATGATGACACCTATAACGAGAGACAAATTCATTGCTTATTCTTATTCATTAATGATATAAAGGGTAAACGTTGTTCTATCGCACATCCCCTAACCAGGCAAGATTTTTGGTATCTTTCCAAGAATTTTTGAAAATTTTATCTATAATAGTCCCTTCGTCAAGGAAATACTGGAACCATCCCTTTCTAGCAAAACATTCGTATTAAAATTGATTTCATATACTAGGCGTATCTTGTTCTGTACTATACTAGGCTGTTTACTCTTTTGTTGAATCAAGACGATTATCGCACCTTAGCCGGGTAAAACGGGATTCAACCATGAACCATGTTATCAGAGCGCAATTCATCGTCATTTTAAGAAGCTGTAGGGGTGAGACGCTCCTCATCAATTCTTAATAATATTAAAACTCTGATTCTAATTTATACATTTATAGAATGAGAAAAATTAAAAGTGCCTGTCTGGTAGTAGTAGTATAGACAGTCACATTATAGGAATGTGCCGTCCCTCTTACTCCTTACATATTTGCTACACAAAGAACGCCACAAAACACGGTCATACATAGCTGACAAAGAAACTTTTAAATAACACAATTCACGATACAAAACATTATGAAAAGATACTACTCTACAATAGCCCCGTCGAAGCATCTCCTTCGGTTTCCAATGAAGGATGTCATGCAGCGGTTGAGGGGCATACGTCTTTGATCTTTCGATGTGACCTAAAGAATACATCTGACGTTGGTGAGCAATAGCAGAGGCAGAAGGGGAAAGTTTTCTAAGTTTAGCAGTAGACAGTAAGTTCGTCCAATGTACTCATAAAGAATGCCGAAGCATGGCGTCATAAGCTGAGTCAAGTCGGGTCAATAGTGAGGTTAATAGTACCCCCGTTTCAGATGCATATAATAGAACAGGTTCTATCGTGTGTCTGAACAGTCTTAACTTAACGTATGTGTTGACAGCGCACGCCCAGAATTTATTCAGACCTCTAATGGCTGCCCAAGCCTGGCCTCTACGTTGTGTTAAATCATCTGAAGAAGATGGAAGTACAGAACCTAGGTACTTGAACGAATCTACACATTCTATGTCACCATTAGATGTAGCAAGGTGTGCCTGTTTGATGCCTAAAGCAATAAATTTCGTCTTAGTCGTGTTAATTGTCAAGCCTACCGTTTTATCAACCCGTTCAACTTCATCAAGAAGCTGTTGTGCATCAGATATGCTATTTGTTAAGATAGCAATATCGTCAACGAATGAGAGGTCCGATACGCTGCGCTCTGGATGACGTGAAGACCTAAGACGATCAAGGGTAAAACCGGAAGAGTCAGGACATGAAATTGGTGTCCTGTCTGGTCCTAATATGATTAAAAAAGGGTATAGCCATCACACATACATATATGCACAGAGTCAGTGTCCAGCAAAAGGTTTAGCCTTCCGGAATCTTAAATAATATTGCACATTTTCTTCTGAATTTTTTGTTGAAGTTTGGCCTGTAAATCAGAAAATTATCGATTTTCTTCTGAATTTGCTCTAGCCTTCCGGGATCTAGGATCCCAGGATCCCACTTTTGTTGGGCCCTGCAAAGAGTTCACATTTCTCTTCCAGCTGACAAAATATATAACGTAGAGTCAAGTGCAATTGTTACAAACAAAATCTATAGTATCAGAAAAGAGAAAGCCATGGACAGTACATTAACATAGAAAAGAGAAAGTTATAGGGCCTACTCACTCCCTTGTGATTTCCCATGCAAAACTTTAATTATTTTATCGTCAGTAAATTCATATGTAATATCAGCATTGCAATCCAATAGTTCAGTGTCATCTGAAAACTCAATTCATAATTAGTATTTTTAGCATAACCCTTACTTAAATTTAGCAAGCCAATCAATGCATATAGGAATGTGACCGGGAATGTGACACATTTTATTGTTGCTGAGGAAATTTTCCAACTTTAGGAATTTTTTGAATTTCGAAGAAAAGGAAATTTTGGTGCTGCAAATTCGAGTAAATTTTGGGTTGAAGGCGAAGCAAAACAAACCAGAAGGAATTCAAAATGTATGTTTTCAATGTAATATACTGGTCTGGAAAAGAGTTTTATGTCTTCTATCTCGCACCCCTCAAGCCTTATTGACTTATGCACTTTCCTGAATGTGCCCCGACCATTGGATCACTACCTACCTTTGGATTTCTCTGATGATGCTTCAAGAATATTATTTTAGACATGAATTGGCAATATGTTTTCAAAATCGAGAAATTCTGCATCGTCCAAGCGTTTAATAGTAACAACAAAATTGCCAAATAGATTAAACAATTATCTTGTATATAGTTATTCAATTGATTAGCGGCATGTGTAAGTGGATGTACATCCATCCCTGTATGCTCGCGTCATACTGTAGTTGACAAATACATATTGAGCAACAGAGTAAATTACCTTCGACAATATTCGGATTATTTGCAACTTCTAGCGGTTTGTACATGCTGACTTAATGGGGCAATATTTTCAAGGTTTATCATCGCATATTTGATAAAATAAAAACCAAACCGTCGCATAAATATTTGCCCAAATAGAAAAGGGAGCAATAAAGATGATTGCAAATTGATATTTAAATGATTTCATTTGAAGTAATATAGTATAGCATATGATATAGAAGAGTATAAATTCATTATTTAGTGTGTTATATTATATGGTCTTTAATTTAGAAGCGTAATTTTCGGTTTAGTAACGGTATATACATATCTTATATAGTTAATATTCATATAATTTCACTATACACTATTACGGACACTTTCTTTCAAATTGTATAAACAATAATTCTCGGGATAACCTTCCTCTCTTTTTTACATAATAAGGTTTATCTTTTAAATCGTCTAAGCAAAGGAAACTACCATCATCCCTTCGTCCATAACATACAAAATGTCCTGACGAACTCATGGTGGCACCAGGAACAAACGTTATAATGGACCGTAAGTGATACCACACTTGGTTTTCGTCTAGAAACTTCGGAACGATTTTATTTAGCTGCACAGTATGCACCATTTCTACGTTGTCTCTGAATTCGTCCACGTCATCGCCAGAAACAGGACTGTGTACCACTGCAGCAATATCAATGATGATTTTTGGAGAGAATTCCATGTGGGATGAAGCTGTCCCCTCATTGCAACGGTAACATGGAGAAAAATCGTCTTTATACCATAGAACATTTTCCAGTAATATCCTTGAGCCAACTATTTCTTGGCACCTAACTGTAATCATAACCCTTGGATAAATCGAAGACTGCAATCTTCAGTGCATTTAACAGTTACCACTGACGTCGGATGTGCTTCTACCAGCTCTTTACATATTTGACTAATCTCATAAACGCAATCGATTGCGTGCAATCCTGAAGGTAGAGCATCGTTTTGGTTATAAATAGCACTTTCAAGGATTAGCTTCGTACGTAATCTGTAAATATGGGAATCCACCCTTCCTTTTTTTAATTTTTCAATCAATGCAAACAGGCGAAGGTCCCGTACTTCAGACTGTCTATTGATGCTAATATAAACGCATGAATAACCGAATCAAAGCCACACGTATTTGAAACAGCATATTTATCTCAATCAATGACTGTTGCATTTGTTAACCGCGATCCATTCTTCAAAATTGCAATATTCAGCTTTGATGTAGCCCCTATATCAATCCTCGCCAAGTCAGGATCGCTTTGAAGATACGTCTTTTTGATCAAATTAGATTTTTATCTCCTTTCCTTTTCTAAGCTTCGACTGCTTCCCTTTCTTTCTGTGCTTTCCATACCATTGATCCTGTCGAATGACAATTAATGCAAATAACAGGTCTGCCAAATCCTTCATCTTCACTAAGGTTACGGAAACGGTTCAAATTACTGAAAAATGATTTCAGAAGCGGGGAAGGACTGCAGCATTTCAGGCACTGCAGTTTAGCAATAAACATTTCAAACTGTTAATCATATATATTGTATAAAGAATGTCCTCTCTATTGAATCTACCTTTGCCAGCTATTCTACAATAGATAACTGCAAATTTTTTTGAAAGCAGTGGAATTGTCATAGACATGCTTTTGCTAGATTATTCGTCCTGAACAAGCTTTAATAATCACTTATATACATAATACTGTCTGTTTATATATCACTATCACTTTTATACATAATACTGTCTATTTATATATCACAATATTTCTATATTTCTGTGTCTGTCCGCGACTTATGTACGTCTTACTGGCGAAATAATACAGATATTCCGTTGTCGGGAAATTATGCAAACATTTGTGACGAGATAACCGTGTACAGTAACAAATTTGTTGTATGAAAAGTATGGGTCTATGACGTTGTTTTAAAATAATATACTTCATCTGATATTTTATTTGATATCATTGCATTAAAAAATTCAGAGATTATGAAAAATTTCATAGGTCGATAATCTAGCGGGCAGCCAAATCGAATTCAAATTGAAATCCCCAGAACGAAAATATTTTGCTTTGAATTTAAAAGCTGCGTGTAAATTGTTTGAACAAGTGAAACTTGAAACTGAATCAGTTTTATGATAATTAAAACAATATGAAATACTGAATTACATTGAATTACCAGTATAACTAGGCCATATAAAATATGTTTTGAAATCAAAGAAACGTAGACCTATTTCATGTAGTGTTGATATCAGCAATACATATAGCGCAGCACAAACGCTATGAAATTAAAGAGACCTGAGGTGTTAATTTAATTTATTAATGAAACGAAATGCCGTTCATTACTTTTCTCAAAATCGAGATACAAAACATTTCACTTTTAAAAAGGCTATTTTGATATATAATTTGTGAGAACACTGAGCAAACAATCTGTTTTGAAATGAATAATCTATCGCGGGGCATAAAAACAAATTAACTTGCAAGAATTTTCAAAATGACGTTGGCGTTCGACTAATTCGAAAAATATTCAAAGTTCGAATAGATTATCTGTCTACAGTCTAAAATTACAGAGTTTAGAATCAATCAAGGCATTGCACAAAAGTATTTCTTTAATTTATTATTTAATATAAAAACATGAATCATTTGGTTTTGAGCAGCAAGGCTTTTATTTTCAGATTTTGCTTCCATAATTAACGAAGGAATTATAGGCATCGATTAAAATTAAAATTTCATTTTGTTGACTTGCTATACGAATAAGACACAGTATGTTACTACAGTTTTGAGAATAAAAATAGCGGTGTCTTGTTATTATCGTTGATCAACATTTAATAAAGTTAATTTCAGGTATATCAAATTTAACAAAGTTAAATTGAATTGAGCGTATGATTTGTGATAAACAATAATAATTATAATATTTTCAGCGTTCAAAAATTTTGCTTTGAATTTAAAAGCACAAAAACGTAATTTAAAAACACTTTTAAATAGTTAATACAGTTTGGATGAGTGTAACAAACCTTGTGTTACAAAAATAAAAAGCGAAAAGGTTGCATGAAATAATCGATCATAGCAAACAATATTTATTAAAATACAACTTACCATTTTCCAAATGAGATCCAAATAAAAACTATACGAGCGGCATAATCTCCGAACAACATTTAAATACATAATAGCGGGTTCTCTAAGTTAATACACCAATCAATAATAAGTTAACAACCATATTTTATCGAAGGAGAATGTAAGCCCGATAAGAATAAAATAAAGACTGACGTCTTTTATTCGAAATAATTCTGACAAAAATGATCATTTCATATCGCGATCAAATGCAAGGTAAAGTAGATTCATTTTCTACATAGTAAATTATCCTTTTCATCAGACATCATAACATGAGCAATTAAATATTACCATCGGCTGTGGTATTTTAAATCTTTGAAGCTGCACTAAACATTTCCACTCTATAAACCATCGCGTCCGTTTCAATAAATTCTGAATAAATATGCATATCACGAATCTGGCAAAATGAGTTGTTTTCGTTTTTCTATCAAAATAATTAATTTATTCATAATCGTCTTTTCTTTCATTCGACATCTGTAATGTATTATAAATAGCGCGTAGAAATATTGACAACAAGATGTAACATGATATCAATATCAAATTAGTATAGCGATTTATTATAGAACTCTATTTCCTTTTAAAAGAATGTTGATGCTATTTATTCTGGAAAATTTGATAACAAGAAGCACTATGAGGTCAATTTTTCACATCTTTTTTTTACTTACAAAATTTTATTCTCAACGAACTCTTAGTATTTTGATAGACTGCCATGAAAATCACAGTCCTACTTGCTGAGATTGCAAAGATTAAAAATATATAGGCTCATATACTATCATATCATAATATTTTCAGACTATATATATATTTTGATTTTCAATTACAAGCGCGTGTGTCGGCCTTGTTCAATAATACGTTGTCGAAGCAGTAGGTTTGTTGATGACGTCAGTCAAAGCGTCTATAATAATAAGTAAGGCAGTGGCACATTGGTTAATGCTCTGGCATCACAATATGAGGGTCGTCAGTTCAAATCCGCCATTCGGAAAATTTTTATCAACGATTTTTCTTATTTTTTTTAATATGAAGCAGTAAATCATTGTTAATTAACAAAAGATATCGTTTGATCATGTTAATAACAGAAATTAGTGGACCATGTGTCTTGTCGAAGCTAAATTAATTTAATATTGAATATATTACATGCGATGCCACGAGTTTGACCGGCCTCACCTTGACGGCGTTATTTTGTGAACACCACATTAGTGTTGTTTGTATTGCAATGAAGATTTATCAATCCGAACCGAACGCGATTTGATCGTATCGGGTCAGATTCGGGTTAATATTTTAGGTCTTCGGATCGGATCGGATTTGAAGTGATTTTTTATGGATAGTTTCATATTACGAAATTTGACTGAATATTTGTAATTCATAATAATTAATGTGTTCTGGTTTCCTTTCAGCACATAAAATAAAGTTTTTCTATGTAGAGATAGCTACGTTAAATTATACATTTCAATCGACTCAATTGATGTGAAATAAATTAAATTTTTATTAAAGGAATGATTAAGATGTATTGATTAATGCTACATCGTTTCAATGCGTATTGTGTCTCATGTTCTCCTCCAGAGTTCATACTCCGTATTATACAGTGATAGTCAGCTTAGTCAATTGTTTAATTATAAGTGATCTGAAAGTTTTATCATAGAAGGTCCATTATGGACTACACTCATAGCTAGTATATTCATAATATCAAATATTATATTTGTAGCACTATTCTAAAATGTCATTAATCTTACCTAGCACTGGTGAACTTGCAACAGATGTCGTTGGTTGCTGTTTCGAATGATAACCAGGCATGTCACTGTCAGATCGATCAAACGAAGCTTTGAATAAAAATCAACATTAATTAATATTTCGTTATATAATTGCAACACACATGCAGCTATAGTTTTTTGAATTCACGTAAAATGTCATTAATCTTACCTAGCACTGGTGAACTTGCAACAGATGTCGTTGATTGGTGTTTTGAATGATAACCAGGCATGTCACTGTCAGATTGATCCAACGAAGCTTCGAATAAAAATCAACATTAATTAATATTTCGTTATATAATTGCAACACACATGCAGTTATAGTTTTTTGAATTCACGTAAAATGTCATTAATCTTACCTAGCACTGGTGAGGTTGCAACAGATGTCGTTGATTGCTGTTTTGAATGATAACCAGGCATATCACTGTCAGATTGATCCAACGAAGCTTCGAATAAAAATCAACATTAATTAATATTTCGTTATCTAATTGCAACACACATGCAGTTATAGTTTTTGAATTCATGTAAAATGTCATTAATCTTACCTAGCACTGGTGAAGTTGCAACAGATGTCGTTGATTGGTATTTTGAATGATAACCAGGCATGTCACTGTCAGATTGATCCAACGAAGCTTCGAATAAAAATCAACATTAATTAATATTTCGTTATATAATTGCAACACACATTCATGCAGTTATAGTTTTTGAATTCATGTAAAATGTCATTAATCTTACCTAGCACTGGTGAAGTTGCAACAGATGTCGTTGATTGGTGGTTTGAATGATAACCAAGCATGTCACTGTCAGATTGTTCTGATAGACTACTAACACTACTACTTTCCCATTGATCTTCACGGAATCTAATACCTTAACAATTACAATACAGTTATTAGAAGTGCCATGATAATTCATAGCATCATATTTGTACTATGTTTAATAGTTATTTTGAAGATTGTTACCTTGCTCGCGTTGACCTGTGTAGTGATCTTGTATTGCTGATATTTTTCAGATGATTCACTTTGTACCGCTACGGATAAAGTATACGTGAAATATTCCTAATAATAATTTATCTGAATTGCAACCTGAATTAAAAATTATTTAGCACGGAATCAAAAATGCATGGTACATCAGCAGCTGTTGCATTTGTCTTAGGAATTGAATAGTTTGGTCACCATTGATATGTTTGTATGTGAAAAGTTTAATTCCCGAAAGTTATCAAAATCTTTTTTTTCCTATTAATCCATGACTACATTAACTTCTCTCACTTTTAGCATTTATTCAAGGGAGCATAGAATACTTATTTTGTCTATGATCAAATTCTGTGGCAAAACTTAGAGCTATCACTTCAATATAAAAATATTCTATATTTTATATGTTACTTCTACATGTGTTACCTCCTACTTCCTTTTGATTGGCAAATTGTCTTCTTAACTCATTGGTTATTTGCTTAGAAGCAGCGATTATTAGCATTCCTGATAGTGAGTTGAAGTAGCATTTAATGAATTCGTCAATCCGAACAGGCAGTTTTGATTTTGAAAAGACATGCTGTTTCAGTTCACCGAAATATGATTCTACGGATGCACTTCAAGCAGTTTTCTCTCCGATTCCAAAGTGGGGAACCATTACCGCTGAGCATAACGGGAGTGATTTGATGATATGCTCCAGATTTCTATCCAGTTCAGGTAAATAGAGTGCATTATCGATTTCCCCAACGGATGAAGCCCTGGATTTTGCTAGTAATAGAATTTGTTGAACCAAGAAGTCAATAAATTTTCTATGGCGTACTCTGATAGAGCATTTTCTCATTGGGATTCAAATACGGACTTCAAATTATTGCTGCTATCATTTTGTTCGGCGCAAATGTTTTCTATGATGTCATGGACTACGCTCATACGATCACTGGATGATACTAACTCAATAAGACTTTGCCTCGATTTTTCGCAATGGCTTTTTCCCCCAGTGGCAGATTGACCAGTACTTTCATTCAGAATGATAATTAATATATTCAGCATGATTGTCCAGACATATTTTAAAGTATTACATTGGACCAATGCCCCAATTACGTGTAGGAAAAATTTTCGTTGCTTTGGGCGATACAATTTCAGCGGATCCCATCCTGATACAGTATGAATAAAATGTGCCATGTCAATACGAAGATAGCAAGCTGGTAAATTTGTCGTTGAACTGAATACATTACTGTCGCTGGAAAGCAGTATTGCTGAACACATATGTAAATATTCCTTCAAGGTTGTACAAATAGCGAATGATCGGGCACAGGCATTTAGCAGTGCGAGACTACCGTCACTTACAATCGAACGTGGTGCTGCTGCACCACTGGCTAACCAAGCATCGAGAAAGTAAACGATAGCGTGAGTCGATTGACGAGCCGAAATCATCTGGCATACAGGGTACTGTACACCTTCATGATTAACTACCAACGCATACATGAAACAATGGGCAGACATCACTTTTGACTTTGGTATAGCAATCTTTTTGACCAATGAACCTGTGGCATCAATCGCGATTTCACTGATACGACCTTTGCAAAAAGTATTCCACACTACCAATTGCGTGTTACTCCAAAAATGGATGTAAGGGAGATCGAAACCAATATCCCTTATCAGTGACACACTGCTGTCTATATATTTTTCTATCAGCAAAGACATAAGAAGATGATCATGTGCCCTGTGACCTTTTGATGTTCTATACTTGGCTTGACGAAGCTGTGATAATGTTGGAAGGGTTGTTGGTTATATGTCCCCTAGTTGCATTACTTCTCCTGCAAATTGTCTCTGGACCTCTGATGCTGAAAAATCTTTATCCATCATATTTTTAACTGCATCATGCTTTTGTGTGCTTGAAAGTGGTGGCTTTTTATAACATGAGTGCATTTCATTGCAATAACCTCCTTTCACAGTACATTGTAGCATAACGTCAGAATCTTCATCTGGTGCTTCATCTCACGATTTGCATTCTGTGCAATACGCCTCAATTTGGAGGTAAGAGCTGATTGAATTTGGATAAATGCTTACTCTTTTGTACATGAAAGCACAAAGTAGCCCTGTATGCTCCCACACTTTCCTAGCAACCATATTCTGCCAGAGATCACTACTGAACTTACAGTATGTCTTCCTTGTTATTGAAACTCTATTCATCTCTGTTCTATTATAAGCAGTTAATCGAGGTTGAATTGACTCCCATTCTTCTTTACTTAGCATTATATTAAAATCCTTATCTTCTTGTAAATCATCAGATTCATCGTGCGTTTTCTCAGAAGATACTGAGGCTTCTTTGCATCTTACAATTTCAGTCTCTGTTGTTACAAGATTTAATGAAAATTTTGTAAATATTGAATGACGATCTTGTTGCACAGCTGTATAGACTTTTCTAGGTGACAGAGCATTATTAAATGCTATAGATATGTTTTTCCAAACCAAATTAAAAGGACCGATTAACTTATTGTCGATAACAATGGTGCTCTTGTATTCTATTAACACAAGCAGGAGATCATCCATCGATTGGGAACCGCTCTTCTTGGCACGATATTTGATTTTTATACCTTAAAAAGAAGAGAAAGCACATTATTAACAATGCTTATAGTTCCTTTTACTCTATGTCTAAACAACAGTAAAGCACTGACATTCAAGTCAATCAAATTACAGCAATTTGGATTAAGATTTACATTATCCGGATCGGATCGAATCAGAACAGGACATAATTGCATGTAGGTCCTTTAGACAAATGGAATTTATAAGTTTCTAGCCTTAAATTTCGTGTTGTGTTGAATAGTGTTTGCAGAGCCATTTGAAGAATTTTTGTTCCTAATGATCCTGATGATTGGTTAATTTTACATATACAAGTATTGTGCAATAAAAATGATGGACTATACTTACAAATAGACAAACTTGCAGGAGAATGAAGCATGATAAAAATATTTCAAGAAGACAACATTGAATTATATCACATGGTATTAAACTATTCAAAATAGAAGGGTATTGTACAGTAAATATGTGACAATTCGACCCGAGTCCGTGTCCGAACCTGATCAAATTTGATCGGAATCGGGTTGATTTGTTACGTCTTTGAATCGGATCATATCGGATTTGTAGTGCTACTTTGATTCGGATTGTTTCAGATTTCGAAATTTGAATGAGTATTTATATTTTCAAATAATTAATGTGTTCTAGCTTCCTTTCAACATAGAAAATAAAGCCGTTTTTTTCAATGTAGATATAGCTACTCTATAATATTCCATTCTCTAGATCAATTATATAATTGGCTCAGTTCAATATTCTCGATATGATATATTTTTACACAAAGTCTACAAATGAGTTGCAAAGAAAGGAAGTTTTTTGGCCTCCATGTCAAACGGGTGCGAAATCTAACCAGAATTGTATTCCGTTTTCAGAGTGGAGAATGATTGAATGCGGATCTATTTTTGGATTGGATCAGATTCAAATGTCGGAATCGTTTTACTTTTTTTCCTTCAAAATTCAACTGTTCATCCCGATTCTGATAGTCATTTTCGTTATAGTATAACATATTCCAAAAAGAGCTATATAGGTCTTCAAAGTTGTATCTTTTCGTTTTGATACTTTTTAGCACTTACTTATCACATCATCAGGTTTATCGCGTTGCTGCGAACGATGCTAGAACTCGGGATTAATATGACAGAAATAGTATTGAGATGAATTTTGAGACGAAAACCCTTAGGCTTCCAGCAGCATTGTGTAGCGACACAATAATCCTGATGATGCGATAAGTAGGTGCTAAAAAGTGTTGAAACGAAAAGGTACAACTTTGAAGATATATAACTCTTCTTGAAATATGTTATAATATAAGAAAAGTAGCTAGCAGAATCGGGATGAACAGTTAAATTTTGAAGGAAAAAAAGTAAAACCGTTCCCAAAATTTTTTGCGTGTAGAAATTCAAAAGTAGAATGTTGGCAAAACATCATGGCCAAATTCTTGTGGAAAATAAAATTGTTCCTTTTTCGGTTTCAAAAAATGGGACACGAGGATCTCCAAAGTGCCATGTTTGTGGTCAACTTTGACGGGAAAAGAGTTGCCTGTGTGCGAATACTCAACAACAACATGTACGAATATGAAAAAAAGTTCTATCAAATCCGTTTAAAAAGGCGAGATATACACTTTAAAGGCATACAATTGACCAGCGACCTTGGCGCTCAGTCTCCGAATATGTTCATGATGCACTAGTAGTCACCACACTATTTATGGCTTGAAAAATATTTATGGCTTGAAAAATATTTATGGCTTGAATAATATTTATGGCTTGAGAAATGGCAATCACTTTTCAGGTTTGAGCACGCAAAGCACGATAGTCAATTTTATGCCTTAAACCATATATGTGATATCACCATAATCAAATGTACATTGAGGTATTTTATAACCAATGTACATACTTAAATATTCAATTCTAATGGCGTTACAAATTGTAATAATGCTGTAAGCTTAAAGATGTTTGGTAAATTTGGATGTATTGCATAAAAGTAACTGTACAGCGCAATTGCTGTTAATTAACTGTTTGATTACGTCGTAAATCGCTTGTCCAATATTTGGCATATGCAGTTATATTGTAACACAATTGTAATATACAGTCACATTCATATAGAAAGCGCTAACTAATATCATGATTTCATTCCAAAACAAATTATAATCCACGGGTATAATCTCCTTAATTTTTGTTTCCCCCGATCTTTCAAACCATTTTGTCTATTTATAGTTTATAAACTATGTTCAAACCTGTATAAGCAATTCTTCATTGAGCTTTTCAAAAAAGTTTTTTATTATTGAAATTATCCAACATATTTATAATTTTCTTGCACGTGATTAAACTTTATACACATTTCTATGAGATTTCAAATATGTAACTATTATTTCCCTATACTTGCGGCACTATTACAATTTGTGACAACTAGTTTAGACATTTTTATTCGAAAATTGCAGTAAATGCCTAGTCCAGTCAAATGATATCACGACCTAGGAAATAGCCGGACAGGGTTTCAGCTGCTTTTGCACGGAGCGGTTACCTGAAATCTTAACCTGAAAGCGGTGAAAAGATGGGAAATAGCAATTCTAAAAAGTTGAAACATATATTTTTTATGTACATTGATAAAGCTGCTCTGCAAGGCCATCATGATTTTTAAAATCACATTTTAACTCAGAAAAGCCGTTCATAATTACCTACAAATGTCAAACCGCCGTTTAGCCATGTTCAACTTTATGGTAAAGAAATTAGGAAATTTTATGTCGGTTTTTAACAATCACGATAACGGAGAATTGATCGAATTTAACAGTTGCCAATTTTGCTAATCCTGGGTCAAGGGTCAGAGGCAAAATCGTATTCCAATTCACCCTCCAATTCAGAATCATAATTGTATCAAACTGCTCATACTGCATTACACAACCTAATTATTCGGAATTTGCAACTACACATGCACGAGTTATTGGATCACGAGGCCTACCTTCCATAAAATTGATGACTGATGCTTAGTGACGCAGTACAGCTCGAATATTTTACTTTGACAACTTGCATATATCTTCCTTCTCTTTGAATTGGTCATATATATCCATCAAAAGCCAACTTCGTAAGTTATATCGAGATTAATATCATTTAATTTATTTGTCGTCCAGCAAGATTGAAATGAGTAACCGTGATAACATATGTCACATTTGTTGTTATTGTTGGTATTTCATGAAAAACAGCACTGATGGATGTCGTTCGTGCGAATACAGCATGATTAAGGCCAGTTTATACAAGCACATTTCCTGTGATACATTCCAGTGCGATACATGAAATGCGACCGTGTATATAGCGAAATATGACACATTTTTCTATGAAACGTCTGTCGTCTATGCTGTGAAAAGTCTAGTCAGTTATACATTTTGTGACACGTTAAATATGCTTTAGGAAATGTTCTCGTGTAAACTGGGCTTTATAGCGATATTATAGTAGTATTTGTATAGTCTCATATTTTTATTGGACCCTCACTTTCGCATTTAGATATCATATTATATAGCTACTAATTAGCCTTGTATGACGTAATTTAGTTTGATTTATATAGTTTATTTAGCATTTATTCTTATATTCAGTGATTATCCATTTAACTATGTTATTGTAATCCTTTCACTGTAGTTTCAATTATTTTTTGATATTTTATAAACAATTGTATTAGCCGGAATGTCCGATTTTTGAGGTTGTGTTGTTGGAAGGCGTTATGAGTTTATCAACTCTATGAAACAGATGATTAACAATAACTGTTGACCATTCTCAAGTATATTATCTGTTATTAATATCAATACATCCAAAACGAAAAGACTTCAGTGTAACATTGCAACACATAAAGCCGATGATGTCATCCCAGCTGTAACAGATATAAACGAATTACTACCTCAGAAGTAAGTGCACCATACCAATACTATAGTTGTTATGTTACATTTGGTGTAACTTAATCTTTAACACTCAGGATTTAGAAAAATAGATGGTTCAGATATACTTCAGAATACACAATACTGGTCATATATTCTGAGATCCATAATAACATTAATATCTGTGTAATGTATGGAGTATATCTCTGGGCATTTGGATCCTGTCGAACAGTTAGTTTGAAATGCTGATCCAATTATGCATGCAAAATATCTAATTTACAATTCTTGTAACTCCTTAGTTACTGCATGAATTGTTAATTAATAAAGATTACTAGAATTTCCACTTTCACGGATAAATTTACATAAATAAATAAAATATTACAGTATGTGCATCCGCAGGCATGGACATGGTGTCATCCGCAAAGGGATTTCGGAATGAAACGCAGTAAGAAATGCATTTCTAAGGCAATATATTAACTCCCTCGTGTTAAAAAAAGGGTAAACATTTATCATCATACATACATACGTGTTCAAATAATTACGTTCAGCTGGTTCGATTGTATATTTTTGATAGCATATAATTGTCTACAGAAAATGATGCGCTATTTTAAAATAAATTGATTGAAGACCAATTTTTATTCTATCCCGCAATTTGGCTTGAATAAAAGATTGTTTTTCAGTCGGAAAGAAAATATAATGTGGCTGTGAATTTGCTGTGCATTCAACAAATGTAGGAATTGTCTATATCTCAACTAATGTAATGTCATTAATCTCCTTGGCCGACAATTATATGCTGTCGAAAAAAGAATCAATGGACCCAGTTAATTATAATGACTTGGAAACATTATATATGAAACCAGCAATGAGTGTAGTCCATAATGGACCTTCTATGATAAAACTTTCAGATCACTTATAATTAAACTATTGACTAAGCTTTCTATCGCTGTATAATACGGAGTATGAACTCTGGAGGAGAACATGAGACGCAATACGCATTGAAACGATGTAGCATTAATCAATACATCTTAATCATTCCTTTAATAAAAATTTAATTTATTTCACATCAATTGAGTCGATTGAATTGTATAATTCAACGTAGCTTTGTCTACATAGAAAAACTTTATTTTATGTGTTGAAAGGAAGCCAGAACACATTAATTATTATAAATTACAAATACTCAGTCAAATTTCGAAATCTGAAACTATTCATAAAAAATCACTTCAAATCCAATCCGATCCGAAGACCTAAAATATTAACCCGAATCTGACCCGACACGATCGGATCGCGTTCGGTTCGAATTCATAAATCTTTATTTGCAATATATACAACACTAATGTGGTGTTCACAAAATAACGCCGTCAAGGTGTGGCCGGTCAAACTCGTGGCATTGCATGCAATATATTCAGTATTAAATTAATTTAGCTTCGACAAGAAACATGGTCCACTAATTTCTGTTATTAACATGATCAAACGATATCTTTTGTTAATTAACAATGATTTACTTCTTCATATTAAAAAAAAAATCAGAAAAATCGTTGATAAAAACTACCGAATGGCGGATTTGAACTTACGACCCTGCTATTGTAATACCAGAGCATTAACCAATGAGCCAACCCCTTACTTACTGTTGTATGCGCTTTGACTTTACTAATCAACAAACCTCTGCTGCTTCGACAACGTATTACTGAACAAGGCGACAGCGCGTGTATTGATTCAAACTATATATATAATCTGAAAATATTATGATATGATCGTATTTGAGCCTATATATTTTTGATCTTTGCAATCTCAGCAAGTAGGCCTGTGATTTTCATGGCAGTCCATCAAAATACTAAGAGTTCGTTGAAAATAAAATTTTAAAAGTAAACAAAAGTTGTGAAATGTTGACCTCATAGTGCTTCTTGTTATCAAATTTTCCAGACTAATAGCATCAACATTCTTTTAAAAGGAAATAAAATTCTATAATAAATCGCTATACTAATTCGATATTGATATTATGTTACGTCTTGTTGTCAATATTTCTACGTGCTATTAATAATACATTACAGATGTCGAATGAAAGAAAAGATGATTATGAATAAATTAATTATTTTGATAGAAAAACGAAAACAACTCATTTTGCCAGATTCGTGATATGCATTTATTCAGAATTTATTGAAACGGACGCGATGGTTTATAGAGTGGAAATGTTTAGTGCAGCTTCAAAGATATAAAATACCACAGCCGATGGTAATATTTAAATGCTCATGTTATGATGTCTGACGAAAAGGATAATTTACTATGTAGAAAATGAATCTACTTTACCATGCATTTGATCACGATATGAAATGATCATTTTTGTCAGAATTATTTCGAATAAAAGACAATCTTTATTTTATTCTTATCGGGCGTACATTCTCCTTCGATAAAATATGGTTGTTAACTAATTATTATTGATTGGTGTATTAACTCAGAGAACCCGCTATTATGTATTTAAATGTTGTTCGGAGATTATGCCGCTCGTATAGTTTTTATTTGGATCTCATTTGGAAAATGGTAAGTAGTATTTTAATAAATATTGTTTACTATGATCGATTATTTCATGCAACCTTTTCACTTTTTATTTTTGTAACACAAGGTTTGTTACACTCATCCAAACTGTATTAACTATTTAAAAATGTTTTTGAATTATGTTTTTGTGCTTTTAAATTCAAAGCAAAATTTTTGAACGCTGAAAATATTATAATTATTATTATTTATCACAAATCATACGCTCAATTCAATTTAACTTTGTTAAATTTGATATACCTGAAATTAACTTTATTAAATGTTGATCAAAGATAATAACAAGACATCGCTATTTTTATTCTCGAAACTGTAGTAACATACTGTGTCTTATTCGTATAGCAAGTCAACAAAATGAAATTTTAATTTTAATCGATGCCTATAATTCCTTTGTTAATTATGGAAGCAAAATCTGAAAATAAAAGCCTTGCTGCTCAAAACCAAATGATTCGTTTTTTTATATTAAATAATAAATTATAGAAATACTTTTGTGCAATGCCTTGATTAATTCTAAACTCTATAATTTTAGACTGTAGACAGATAATCTATTCGAACTTTGAATATTTTTCGAATTGATCGAACGCCAACGTCATTTTGAAAATTCTTGCAAGTTAATTTGTTTTTATGCCCCGCGATAGATTATTCATTTCAAAACAGATTGTTTGCTCAGTGTTCTCACAAATTATATATCAAAATAGCCTTTTTAAAAGTGAAATGTTTTGTATCTCGATTTTGGTAAAAGTAATGAACGGCATTTTGTTTCATTAATAAATTAAATTAAGACCTAAAGTCTCTTTAATTTCATAGCGTTTGTGCCACGCTATATGTATTGCTGATATCAACACTACATGAAATAGGTCTACGTTTCTTTGATTTCAAAACATATTTTGTCTGGCCTAGTTATACTGGTAATTCAATGTAACTCAGTATTTCGTATTGTTTTAATTATCATAAAACTGATTCAGTTTTAAGTTTCACTTGTTCAAACAATTTACACGCAGCTTTTAAATTCAAAGCAAAATGTTTTTGTTCTGGGGATTTCAATTTGAATTCGATTTGGCTGCCCGCTAGATTATCGACCTATGAAATTTTTCAAAATCTCTGAATTTTTTAATGCAAGGATATCAAATAAAATATCAGATGAAGTATATTATTTTAAAACAACGTCATAGACCCATACTTTTCATACAACAAATTTGTTACTGTACACGGTTATCTCGACACAAATGTTTGCATAATTTCCCGACAACGGATTATCCGTATTATATCGCCAGTAAGACGTACATAAGTCGCGGACAGACACAGAAATATCGAAATATAGAAATACTAGCAATGAGTTTGGTCCATTATGGACCTTCTATGATAAAACTTTCAGATCACTTATAATTAAACAATTGACTAAGCTGACTATCGCTGTATAATACGGAGTCTGAACTCTGGAGGAGAACATGAGACACAATACGCATTGAAACGATGTAGCATTAATCGATACATCTTAATCATTCCTTTAATAAAAATTTAATTTATTTCACATCAATTGAGTCGATTGTAATGTATAATTTAACGTAGCTATATCTACATAGAAAAACTTTATTTTATGTGCTGAAAGGAGGCCAGAACACATCAATTATTATAAATTACAAATACTCAGTCAAATTTCGAAATCTGAAACTATCCATAAAAATCACTTCAAATCCGATCCGATCCAAAGACCTAAAATATTAACCCGAATCTGACCCGATACGATCGGATCGCGTTCGTTTCGGATTCATAAATCTTTATTGCAATATATACAACACTAATGTGGTGTTCACAAAATAACGCCGTCAAAGTGTGGCCAGTGAAACTCGTGGCATTGCATGCGATACATTCAATATTAAATTAATTTAGCTTCAACAAGACACATGGTCCACTGATTTCTGTTATTAACATGATCAAACGATACCATTTGTTAATTAAAAATGATTTACTGCTTCATATTAAAAAAAAAAGGCGATTATGAAAGGTTGCCTAATGGCGGATTTGAACTGACGACCCTGAAATTATTATACCAGAGAATTAACCAATTAGCCACTGCTTTACTTATTGATATCAACGATTTGACTGACCTTATCAACAAACCTACTGCTTCGACAACGTATTATTGAACAAGGCCGATCCACGCGCGTGTATTGAATTTCAAATTATATATATAATCTGAAAATATTATGATATGATACTATATGAGCCTATATATTTTTGATCTTTGCAATCTCAGCAAGTATGCCTGTGATTTTCATGGCAGTCTATCAAAATACTAAGAATTCGTTGAAAATAAAACTTTATAAGTAAAAAAAAGATCTGAAAAATTGGTCCGATAGGGGTTCTTGTTATCAAATTTTCCAGAATAATAGCATCAACATTCTTTTAAAAGGAAATAAAATTCTATAATAAATCGCTATACTAATTCGATATTGATATTATGTTACATCTTGTCGTCAATATTTCTACGCGCTATTTATAACATTACAGATGTCGAATGAAAGGAAAGATGATTATGAATAAATTAATTATTTTGATAGAAAAACGAAAACAACTCATTTTGCCAGATTCGTGATATGCATATTTATTCAGAATTTATTGAAACGGACGCGATGGTTTATAGAGTTGAAATGTTTAGTGCAGCTTCAAAGATATATAATACCACAGCCGATGGTAATATTTAAATGCTCATGTTATGATGTCAGTGACGAAAAGGATAATTTATTATGTAGAAAATGAATCTATTTTACGATGCATTTGATCACGATATGAAATGATCATTTTTGTCAGAATTATTTCGAATAAAAGACAATCTTTATTTTATTCTTATCGGGCGTACATTCTCCTTCGATAAACTATGGTTGTTAACTTATTATTGATTGGTGTATTAACTCAGACAACCCGCTATTATGTATTTAAATGTTGTTCGGAGATTATGCCGCTCGTATAGTTTTTATTTCGATCTCATTTGGAAAATGGTAAGATGTATTTTAATAAATATTGTTTGCTATGATCGATTATTTCATGCAACCTTTTCGCTTTTTATTTTTGTAACACAAGGTTTGTTACACTCATCCAAACTGTATTAACTATTTAAAAATGTTTTTAAATTATGTTTTTGTGCTTTTAAATTCAAAGCAAAATTTTTGAACGCTGAAAATATTAAAATTATTATTATTTATCACAAATCATACGCTCAATTCAATTTAACTTTATTAAATTTGATATACCTGAAATTAACTTTATTAAATGTTGATCAACGATAATAACAAGACACCGCTATTTTTATTCTCGAAACTGTAGTAACATACTGTGTCTTATTCTTATAGCAAGTAGACAAAATGAAATTTTAATTTTAATCGATGCTTTAATTTTAATCGTTAATTATGGAAGCAAAATCTGAAAATAAAAGCCTGCCTGCTCGAAACCAAATGATTCATATTTTTATATTAAATATTAAATTATAGAAATACTTTTGTTCAATGCCTTGATTGATTCTAAACTCTATAATTTTAGACTGTAGACAGATAATCTGTTCGAACTTTGAATATTTTTTCGAATTAGTCGAACGCCAACGTCATTTTGAAAATTCTTGCAAGTTAATTTGTTTTTATGCCCCGCGATAGATTATTCATTTCAAAACAGATTGTTTGCTCAGTGTTCTCACAAATTATATATCAAAATAGCCTTTTTAAAAGTGAAATGTTTTGTATCTCGATTTTGAGAAAAGTAATGAACGGCATTTTGTTTCGTTAATAAATTAAATTAAGACCTAAAGTCTCTTTAATTTCATAGCGTTTGTGCCGAGCTATATGTATTACTGATATCAACACTACATGAAATAGGTCTACGTTTCTTTGATTTCAAAAAAATATTTTGTTTGGCCTAGTTATACCGGTAATTCAATGTAATTCAGTATTTCGTATTGTTTTAATTATCATAAAACTGATTCATTTTCAAGTTTCACTTGTTCAAACAATTTACACGCAGCTTTTAAATTCAAAGCAAAATATTTTTGTTCTGGGGATTTCAATTTGAATTCGATTTGGCTGCCCGCTAGATTATCGACCTATGAAATTTTTCAAAATCTCTAAATTTTTTAATGCAACGATATCAAATAAAATATCAGATGAAGTGTATTATTTTAAAGCAACGTCATAGACCCATACTTTTCATACAACAAATTTGTTACTGTACACGGTTATCTCGACACAAATGTTTGCATAATTTCCCGACAAGGATTATCTGTATTATATCGCCAGTAAGACGTACATAAGTCGCGGACAGACACAGAAATATCGAAATATCGAAATATAGAAATATTGTGATATATAAACAGACAGTATTATGTATATAAGTGATCGAAATATAGTGATATATAAACAGACAGTATTATGTATATAAGTGATAAGTGATAAGTGATAGAAATATAGAAATATTGTGATATATAAACAGACAGTATTATTAATATAAGTAGATAGTGATATATAAACAGACAGTATTATGTATATAAGTGATTGTGATATAAACAGACATTATTATGTATATAAGTGATTGTGATATATAAACAGACAGTATTATGTATATAAGTGATATAAACAGACAGTATTATGTATATAAGTAATAAGTGATAAGTGATAGAATAAGTGATAGAATGAATTCCCCAGAATTATATAATGACCTAGAAATGCATTTCAGTTTCACGTATTGATTTTCTAAGTTGTGCTGTATCCTGGAATCAATAGGAATCACCATGAGGATGTCACAATGCTGTTGAATTACTACATTTGTATCATGTGCAATGTTCCTGCGGATGCGCAAACGTGATGAATTCTGTTCTAGGCTTTCATTTAATTCATTACATTGCTATACTAAAGTTGAGTGCAGGGCGCCTAAAAGTTATATATCTTCGCTATTAAAATAATTGAAAATTTACTGTATCAAGTGTCTCACGTCGACTTACTAGCATCAGTTAATAACGCGAACGTCTTCAACTGGAGGTATATGTGATAAAAACTTAAAACATGAGAATGACATTTGCACCTTCTGGCGTTGGGCCGTCTTGGGACGATTGTACTACTATATAGCCCTATAGCCGCCGCATATCGCAGAATTAATTCTGTCTTACTTATAGATAGGCTTTCTTATAGAATACAATAGGGCAAATGATCTACTTATTGTATAGCTTCCTTCGATAGCAGTATAATCACAAGTCATCTTCGTGAGAAGTATGAGAAAGTCAATATACATGATCTCGCTGGAAAAACATGAAGCTGGTTGTTATATTAAATATTATGGCTAAACCTATTGTATATTGAGGAAAACATGTTGATTAATGAGCACTATGCTTCGTCGAAAACTTTCGAAGCCATTATTTACTTCAGACGCTAACTACGGTACATTATTCAAGTTGTGTTTTGTATGCATATTGCATTATAATTGTTTTTTATTTTCTATTTTATATTCTTAATATAGACTAAAGGATTTCAATTGTTGTTGAACTTAATATCACCGATGGACGTGATGGAAAATCAAAACCAGAGACCCAATGCATCTACATTGTTCAAGGTATGACAGCCCATAGATAACGGCATATCAGCGTAACTACGTAACAACAATGCAAATTTTTATTTTCTATGTTTAAAGGAACTACAACACATTAATTTTTACAATTATAAAGCAAAAATTTTTACTCAAATTCGTAATCCGAATAATCTGAACAAAAATAAGATAGCAATCTGATCTGATCCGATCCGAAGACCTTAAAATATCGAGCAGAATCTGACCCGATCAGATCAGATCGGATCTGGTCGAGTTCAGATTCGGATTTTGGTCAGATTCGCGCATCTTTAGTAGAGGCCTGTGGAAGGGACCACGTAGATCTTATATTTTAACCTTGATTTGCATTCGATTGGAATCGATATTGCTACTGATTTTTGATAGCGTTACTGCCTTTCCATTGTTTCAGGAATCCCAAGATATAGAGATTACCCTTCTGAGAGTAACCACGTCAAAGTACGGCTCATTTGAGCAAACCATGATCACGACATCATGGAAAGGTGCCTTCGAATCGAGATCTGCCCGGTACTACGATGTCAACGAGCAACAATACAATCCCCTTCTGGATGGATTCGTTGTGGGAATAATATCGATCAATGGCATTCTTCATTTAAATTTGAGTACGACATGAAAAATATAGCATATTCATACCCCATCGACGAAGGAAGGCAATCAATCGCTCCAAGAATTATCCACTGTCCTGTCACAATTCATGTTTTTGATGGAGATAGCCACTACATAGGGATCGTGATAACGGTTAATGGTGATGCTGATGAAATCCAGTATACCTGGTTTCGAAACAATGTCGAAATCCTGGCAGGACATAACCCAATTATTTTAAAGCTGTGTTCTGCTAGTGGTACATACTATTGTGAAGTATCATACAGAAACTATAAATTGCAGTCTGATTCTGTTACTGTAGTCTTATAATAACATGTCAAGATATTGCGTAAATTGAAATAAAGAAAAATTTAATGAAAAAAGACTCGGAATGAAATCTAATTCTTTGTGAATGAATTGCGTTCTGTGACGCAGATCACAACGCGACGCGACTTTCATACAAATCAAACATATGCTATTTTTCAAGTATTCGCTAATTGGCAATATTTAATATTGTTCATTCACCGTAGCGAGAAAAAAACATTTCTCTGGCATTAAATCTAGTAGATTAATATGTTTAATCTCAATTTTGGAGTCGAAGGAGTATCAATATGTAAAAATCTAAGAACATTATCTAAGGACAGAAAGTTTTTGTCTACCCAACAGTCATTATTCCAAAAGCAAAAATTATACATTTCTACCACTTTTTCCACATTTCTGATTATAATTGAAGCCTTTTTGAAGTTATCTATCAAATGTTTGACTGATCAGTAAAATATTAGCGTGTTCTGCGCTGATCAAGCCGTGATCAAACTTGTGTTGTGAAAATTTTCAAAATTGATTGAGATTTGGTAAAAAGTGGGGGGGAGGGTGACGTTAAAATGGAATACGAAAAACGTGAATGTCTTCTCGGTCTTATGTTGATCAGTCTAGTAGATGCCTGATCAGGACTGATCACATCGTGATCAAACTTTTAATATAAAAATTTTCAAAATTGGGCGTGTTTAAAGGGGTAGGGGGCCATGACTACGTTAATTTTGTACCATGGAACGTGAATATCTCTTTGATCTTCAATTGATCAGTTTAGCTGTAGCGTGATCAGTTTAGCTATAGCGTGATCAGGATTGATCACATCGTGATCAAACTTTTGACATAAAAATTTTCGAAATTGGGTGTGGTTTAAGGGGGTGAAAGGGCCAGGATGCGGTAATTTTGTACAGTGGAACGTGAATATCTCTTACATCTTCAGTTGATCAGTTTAGCTATAGCCTTATCAGGACTGATCACATCGTGATCAACTTTTGATATAAAAATTTTCAAAATTGGGCGTGGTTAAAGAGGGTTGGGGGGCTAGGACTACAGTAATTTTGTAACGTTGAACGTGAATATCTCTTTGATATTCAATTGATCAGTTTAGCTATAGCCTGATCAGGACTGATCACATCGTGATCAAGCTTTTGACTTGAAAATGTTCGAAATTGGGCGTGGTTAAGTGGGGTGGTGGGACCAGGACTACTCTATAAGTTGAGCGTAAAACGAAAATATTTCGTTGATCGTAATTTGATCAGCAATATAAATGCCTGATCAGTACTTATGACAGCATGATCAAACTTTTGAAATATAAATTTTAGAAATTGGGCGTGGTTAAAGAGGGTTGGGGGGCTAGGACTACAGTAACTTTGTAACGTTGAACGTGAATATCTCTTTGATATTCAATTGATCAGTTTAGCTATAGCCTGATCAGGACTGATCACATCGTGATCAAGCTTTTGACTTGAAAATGTTCGAAATTGGGCGTGGTTAAGTGGGGTGGTGGGACCAGGACTACTCTATAAGTTGAGCGTAAAACGAAAATATTTCGTTGATCGTAATTTGATCAGCAATATAAATGCCTGATCAGTACTTATGACAGCATGATCAAACTTTTGAAATATAAATTTTAGAAATTTGTGAGGTGGGGGGCTGGCGTAGTCCTGGCCCCCAGACAAGAAAATCGTTAATAACTGTTACGCTTTTGTTTGATCAGACTTAAAAACACCTGATCACAACTGATCAACTACTGATCAAAGTATTTATGATATTTTGGACAAAATTTGAAGAGGTGGGGGGCCAGGACTACGCAGGTACTACTGATGTCTTTATGGTTGTCGTAATATGTAATTACGTATTACTAATATATAATCTTATTCTACGCATGCGCTGTTGTATATTACACAGTTGTTAACATTTATGATTATAATAGAGTTCACAGTTATTGAAGCTGGTTGTGTTCTTTGTGTGTTACTATTATCATAAGACATGTTGTCTAATGTTTAAATTATTATAATTACAAGATTGACTAAGTTAGTTCGCTGATCAATGATTGATTACGCCAAATTGCCTACATAAGAATGGCTAAATACACACAACCAGAGAAGTTTGACTTCAAAGCCGAACATTGAGTGGATTGGCTTGAAGATTTTAGATGTTTTAGGAGAGCAACAGAGCTACACAAAGCCGAAGGAGAGAGTCAGAGAGATGCGCTCCTATACTGCATGGGTACAAAAGATGCCGTAAAAATCCTGAAAACATTTACATGGGATACCAAACGTATAGCAAAATCGGATGGTACATTTGAAACACTGAGAGAAAGTGACAATAACTTTGAAACAGTGACAAGAAAATTTACAGAACATTTTCTACCTAAAAGAGATCTTATACACGAGAGAGCAATTTTTCAAACTCGTACTCAATTGGAAAACGAAACGGTTGAAGAATACGTGCGAGAATTACAAACGTTAATACAGCATTGTAAATATCTTGACGTAGATGAACAAGTTAGAGATAGAGTAGTGATTGGATTGCGTGATGCTCAAGTGAGACAAAAGTTGCAATTGACTGCTGATTTAACATTGTCTAAAGCAATCATAATCGCTCGTCAAACAGAAATGGTAAAACTTCAGATGAAAGAACAAAATAAAGCTAGTTCAAGTGAAAATGATCTACAAGAGGTTAAATATAAAAAAAAAACAAAGGAAAGAGATTTCAGAACAATAGACAACAATGGAAAACAACGGAAAACAATGGAAAACAATCGAAAAACTCAAAAGCGAATACTGGAGATTGTGGTCGCTGTGGTAGAAATCACGAAAAAGGGCGTTGTCCAGCATATGGTAAGACGTGTCATAAATGTAAAAATACAGGACATTTTGCCAGTAAATGTAGATCTACTAATATAAGAGAAGTAGCTACAGATAATGACAGTAGTGATAATGATAGTGGTACTCTATTTATTGATGTATTATTTGCGAAAGCAGATATTGAGAGATGGACAGTACAATTAGAAATTTCAAAGACAAATGCTAATTTCAAAATCGATACTGGAGCAGATGTAACTATCATGAGTAAAAGTTCATTTGATTTGTTAAAAGTGAAACCAACATTATCACAATCTAAGATGAAGTTAACGTCACCAGGGGGAGATGTATCTGTAAAAGGCTTATTTACTACCACTTTACATAAAAATGGCAAGAGATCGCAAGTAAAAATTTACGTATGTGATGGTCCCAAGAATAATTTACTAAGCCGAGAAGCATGTATAAATTTGGGATTAATTGCACGATTAGACGAAACAGAAATATTTGATAGCCATGGTTTAATGGATACTGCTCCTGTAAACATTGTATTAAAAGCAAATATAGAACCATATTGTTTGGCTACGCCAAGGAGAATTGCATTTCCGTTAATGGAGATGGTTAAAGACGAAATCAATAGAATGGAAAACAATGGTATTATTGAAAAAGTTGATATTCCTACTGAACTGATTGGTGCGCTCCAATGGTTCCTGTTAAGAAAAAGAATGGAATGGTAAGAATTTGTGTTGACTATAAACATCTAAATTCAAATGTTAAAAGAGAACATTTAATGCTACCTAATTTAGATGATATTATTCCTAAATTAGTTGATGCAAAGACATTTTACAGCCCTAGATGCATCAGGTGGATATTATCAAATTCCGCTAGATAATAAGAGTAAACTATTAACAACTTTTATAACTCCATCTGGTCGTTATTGTTTTAAACGTATTCCAATGGGTATTACTAGCGCCCCTGAAATATTTCAAAAGAAAATGCAAGCGTTGCTAGAGGGGTTACCAGGATGTGATGTAATAATGGATGACATAATTGTATATGGCAAAACACAAAAAGAGCACGATGAACATATAGAAGCTGTTTATGAGCGTGTCCGAATATCAGGTTTAAAATTGAATCGTGAAAAATGTCAAATAAATAAATCAGAAATCGTTTATTTTGGACATTTAATAAGTGGGGCAGGAATTAAGCCGCATCCAAATAAATTACAAGCTTTAAGAGATCTACCAATACCAACATGTGTATCTGAATTAAGAACTGTGCTTGGTATGTTTAATTATTTAGCAAGATTTATACCAGAGTTGTCCAGTGTATTGTCGCCGTTAAGTGATTTACTGAAGAAAAATATTAGCTGGTACTGGGGACCAGTGCAAAATGAAGCGTTTGCTAAAGTAAAGGATTTAATATTAAAACTTCCATCATTACAATACTATGATGTTCACAAAGATATCATTGTTAGTGCAGATGCCAGTTCTTACGGTCTTGGTGGAGTACTTCTACAAAGACACGACGATGGTCTAATGCCTGTTGCATTCTGTTCAACAAGGTTAACAGATGCTGAGAAGAGATACTCACAAATTGAAAAGGAGTGTCTTGCTAGTGTTTGGGCATGTGAGAAATTTTCCAAGTATTTAATTGGTTTAAACGATTTCGAACTATTAACGGATCACAAACCTTTAGTACCCTTGATGACTACGAAAGATTTAGATAAATGCCCTATACGTTGCCAAAGATTATTAATGAGGTTAATGAGATTTAATCCTAGAGTACGTCATGTACCTGGAAAAGAATTAGTTATTGCCGATGCTTTATCGAGAAGTATAATTATACCATCAGATATTGAAAAATCACAAGCATTGGAGGTGGAAGCATATGTTGATTATGTAATGTCTTCCTTACCCATTAGTTCTAAAAGAATATCAAGTTTAAGGGAGGAGACAGCGAAGGATCAAGTATTACAGAAAGTGATTTATTATATTAATACTAACTGGCCTTTAACCGAAAATATTAATAATGATTTAAAACCGTATGCTTTAGCTAAAGGAGAGCTCAGTATATTAGACGGTTTGTTAATATACCAAAATAGAGTAGTTATTCCACATGATAGTAAAAACTACATTTTAGAAAATTTGCATGAAAGTCATTTAGGGATTACTAAATGTAGAAATAATGCTAAAAACACGGTGTGGTGGCCAGGTATTTCAAAAGATATTAATGACACTGTTACCAGATGTAAGAAGTGCAAACAGAAACGACCGAGTCAGAAGAAAGAGCCACTAAATCCTACTCCTTTACCTTCCAGACCGTGGGAGAAAATCGGTACAGATTTATTTGAATGGAATAAAAAGACATATGTTGTTGTAGCTGGTTATTACTCGCGATGGATTGAACTTAAACAATTAACAGCCACTCGTACAGCCAATGTGGTTGCAGCATTAAAATCTATCTTCGCCATACATGGAATTCCTGATGAAGTTGTAAGTGACAATGGACCTCAATTTTCATCGGATGAATTTGAAGAGTTTGAAACCAACTATGGATTTTGGCACAATCCTTCAGCACCATATAACCCACAAGCAAACGGGGAAGCTGAAAGATCAGTCCAAACAGCAAAGAAAATATTAGATAATGATGACGTAAATATTGCATTACTACTATACCGTACAACTCCGCATTCAGCAACTGGAGTTAGCCCATCAATTGCGCTAATGGGTCGGCAATTACAGAATAAGTTACCATCAATAAATAGTAATTTGATGCATGTCAATCCAAATGACAAAGATATTAGAAGAAAAGATAATGAGTCTAAAAGAAAGAATAAAACTTATTATGATAAACGTCATGGAACAAAAGATTTACCACAATTAAAAATTAATGACAATGTCAGAGTTAAATTGGATCATGAAAAAGGTTGGAAAAAAATTGGCAAAATTATTCATTGTAATTATGATAGAAGATCGTATACAGTTAAAACGACTGATGGTTCGGAATATATACGTAATAGACGTCATTTACAATTTATACCAATTTCTGATCACGATGATAATAATGTTATTAGTCTTGAATTAGATGACGAAGATGAATCTGATAATCCGATCGTAGAAAAATAATCCGATCGTAAATGAAAATCCTTCGGAAAGGAGAAGTGGACGTTCTACAAAGCGCCCAGATTATTATGGATATAATAAGTAAATAAACCGATATGGTCTTGATTAATTTAATATTTATTATAATGTTTTCTTGTTGATTATTATTAGTATCATAGATTATTTAGCTTGAAACAATTTATACTTATCTTAACTTTATAGAAAGGGAGGTCTCGTAATATATAATTACGTAGTACTAATATATAATCTTATTCTACGCATGCGCTGTTGTATATTACACAGTTGTTAACATTTATGATTATAATAGAGTTCACAGTTATTGAAGCTGGTTGTGTTCTTTGTGCGTTACTATTATCATAAGACAATGGTTATTTGGACAAAATTTGAAGAGGTGGGGGGGCCAGGAATACGCAGGTCAACAATTTATGTCTGCAAGTCGAGCGAAAGTTCACACATTTACTAACACATGAAATGTGACAAGTTTAAGCTTTTATGACGGTGATATAGTACAAGCAGCAAGCTGTGAAAAAAGTACTCAAGATTATGTCGAGAAGATGAGATATCAATGTCATCAATGCAAACTAGCGATTAAGATTGCTGTCAGTATGAAATCTTCTAATGCGGTTATACGGAAAGTAGACTTATGATGGAGTTATCAATTTAGATATAGATTTTCAAATGTATCCAAGTGATAAATTAATAAATGACACAAAGAATGAGAATATACACAATTTTGTGTCATATATCTTAATTTCATCTATTGTTACCTCTTACTTTTCTATTTTTAGCAAATAATACAGCTGACAGTATGAAATCTTCTAATGTGGTTATACGGAAAGTAGACTTATGATAGAGTTATCAATTTAAATATAGATTTTCAAATGTATCAAAGTGATACACTAATAACTAACTCAATGAATGTTAACATATGAAATTATGTGCAATATTCTTCAAACTCATCCATGGGTACCGCTCTTACTTTTTTATTTATAGCGATTAAGATTGCTGTCAGTATGAAATCTTCTAATGCGGTTATACGGAAAGTAGACTTATGATGTTATCAATTTAGATATAGATTTTCAAATGTATCCAATACACTACTTTATTTACAAATGTTGAAAAAGCACGTTTTAGTTACATATAAAGTTTCAATATTCAACAATAAACATGCCATAATTTGTGTAGATAAAATAGCTTTTTTATGTACCAATAATATGGAATGTTAACTCCGACAGTAGTGAAAATTTGGATTGGACAATATGATCGATGTAATAATATTATGTGGAAATTATTGCAGGCAATGTTGAAGGGTCGAGGGATGAAGAATTGGCAAATTTATTTCTGTGCAGTTAGCCCTAAAAATTGAAAACAAAAATTATAATAAAATCACTGGAAACACGTAAAACTTTGAGTTCATTTAAATATATGTTTGTTGATTTAGTCTAACTGTTAGTGTTCGATTTTGTCATTTATCTTTTGGTTTGGCCAAGAAAATAGGTTTTTGTTGAGATCGCACCCCGTAAAACCAGTCGCGCGCGGTAAATCCTAAACAATTGAAAACAGAAATTATTATAAAATCATTGAAAATAAGTAAAACTTCCAGGTCATTTCTATGTATGTTTATTGATGTAGTCTACCTGGAAGTTTTTGAGTTTGTCATTTATCTTTTGGTTTGGCCAAGAAAATAGGTTCTTGTTGAGATCGCACCCCATAAAACCAGTCGTGCGCGATAAATCCTAAACAATTGAAATAAAAATAATGAAAAAATCACTGGAATTACCTAAAACTTCCAGTTCATTTAAATGCATGTTTGTTGATGTAGTCTACCTGTTAGTATTTCGATTTTGACATTCACTTTTTGGTTTGGCCAAGAAAATAGGTTCTCGTTGAGATCGTACCCCGTAAAACCAGTCGCTTGCGGTAGTTTCCTAAACAATTGAAAAGAAAAGTTATTAAAAAATCACTGGAAATACGAAAAACTTCCAGGTCATGCAAATGTATGTTTGTTGATGTAGTTTACCTGTTAGTATATAGTTTTGACATTTATCTTTGGTTTGGCCAAGAAAATAGGTTCGTGTTGAGATCTTACCCCGTAAAACCAGCCGCGTGTGAGGTAAACCCTAAAAATTGAAAAGAAAAATTATTATAAAATCACTGGAAATACGTAAAACTTCAAGTTCATTCAAATGTATGTTTGTTGGTGTAGTCTACATGTTAGTATGTAATTTTGACATTTATCTCTTGCCTTGGGCTAAAAAATAGTTTCGTGTTGAGATTGCATCCCGTGAAACCAGTCGCGCGCGGTAAATCCTAAAAATTGAAAACAACATTTAATATAAAATCACTGGATATGTCAGAAAAACTGTCCGCCCTTACTTCCTCGCTGATTACACAAATGGCGGGAAGAACAATGTAAATGAATGGAACTGTAGCTTGTAATAAAAATACCTGCGTGACATGCGATGCTGAACAGAGTCACGTCGATTTGCTATTGTCCAAAGTACCTTCAATGACCCACGCATTTTCGTTCTCATGAAATTACCACCCTATCCGTCTCCAAATCACATTACTGGTAAGGGTGATCCTGAATCTTGAATCAATATGTAGAGTAAGATGTAAGATGATTTTAGGCTACTAAATCTCCTGAAATCTCCCCAGTCTTTCAGATTGGAATTAGAACCGCGAAATCAGATGAGACTGCATCAAAAGGAATCAGATCAGATCCTAGCAAGATCTAAAAAAACTATTGGATTGGATGAATTATATAGCTCGAACTAGTCTAGCCAGCACAGATTCAAATATTCAATACCAGCAGTATCTTAACGAAGAATAGTCTTTCCTCTTTTAGAATGTTAATATTGTATGTTATTAAACTAACACACTTATACAACTCAAGACATTAAATGTAGCGACTGGTAAAAGCAAATTTAGGTGAGTGAAAATGATGTTGCTAGGCTACTTTAGTACTAGGATGTCAGATTTAAGCATTGTCCATGAAGCATACGTCAGAGACCAAATCATTAAGACTTATTTTATTTCGGACTCACTGTAATCCATAGTGGAATCCTTGAATTTGGAACGCCGAATATTTACGCCAAAATTACGCCACGGCAAGTCAGAGTCAGCATTCAAGAATACGCCAAAAGGCCCAAATTTTGTTGAAAACTATAGAAAATTATCAAATTTCCACGCCAAAGAAATCAAATTCGCGTAAAAACAACTCAGTTCTGCGCTGGATATATCCGGCGTAACGTACATGGATTCCACTATGGACTGTAATTACAGTAAATTATACAAAGGCCTGCCCTCAACATGATTTCAAGTCTCTCAAGTCGCCCGCAAAAGTTTATTTTACGCAATTTTATCTCAAAAATTGCTTTTCTGCCCATGAAGACGGAAAAATTCTGTTGTAGCGTTTGCGTCTGGGACGATTATTCCTCTGGCGCTCCAAGAGCTCTACCAATGCCCAGTTGAAAAGAATTGTCCCTCTGGGGAATGTAATCCCGCGCAATCTTCAGGAGTTGATAATAAATTATGTTGACAAATAAGTGCATTCTCCACGCAAAACCAAGTTTTCTGAATTCTTTGCAACTAGGCAACTCAATTTGGGAAATAAATATAGGGCATACGTCAGAGACCAATTAATCATTTTCAGAATATAATGTAACCTCATTCATATCACTGGGCAACAAAAAATGGACTTATTAAGCGGGTTGTGATGTTAAATGGAGTGAAATAATTGAGTTTGACATGCACTGTTAAATTGGAAAATTACTCATACGAAGCAGGTTGATAACAACAGTAGCTTAGCGATATTAACTGAGCTACACTGTAACAGCATTGTGAAATGTTTTGTGAAATTACCTAAATATATTCACAACACTATATAGATGTCAATTTAAAGGGTCAAACCAGACCGGCAGCCTTTGCATTAAACTTTTTTCAAAATGGAGTCTCGCAGCCTTTTTATCAACGTCATAGCATTCCTCATAATTTCATTTGTGCCGTAGCAACCTTTTAATTTTGTATGGATATTTCTGAAAAACAACATGAAAACAGGAGCGAAACAATGCGAATTGAATAAGGATAATGAAAACTATGGTAATTATGTACGACCGTGAAACATCAAACAATGCGGAACAATCTGAAATTTTTATCAAAACATACTCAAACCACAGAGAGAAATACACGAAGGAATGGCAAAACTGATCAATAATAAAATACTATTGTAATTAATTTTGCTGTAGAAATTCATATATTTCATGGGTCCAGAAATTACATATGATGCTTATTTCATCTCGATCGAAGTTCCATAAATATCAAGTGTGATTGAAATTTGAAAATAAGCTGTTGATTTGAGGTTGTGAAAATGGAGCTTCGCTTTTTGTTCTTTGAAGTGATCTCGCATTGATTGGTTTGTAAACAGGAAAACATTGTCAAGTCTTCACTCAGGTGTTCCTTTAGACAAAATTCCTTATACCAGTCTTTGCAAATCACGAAATTTCGGTAAAACTTTGTTATGGTTTATCGCCACAGCAAATGAACAGATATCCTGATGTATAAGTGAAAGCTCTTGAGTTATCGGTAGCCTTCTACCTGCTCCTTCCCTTTTACCACCATGTTCTGGATCTTAAGGAAACTTGGCATTCGTGTTATTAAAATTATCGAAGATTAGAAATAAAGAATACGCTAGTAAGTAAAGCTCTTGTTCAAGAATGGTTCAAAAATATTTTACGACAAACGCATTCTAGACGAGGCAAAGCCATGTTTGGAAACGAGTGTTTTTTTTTACGTGCACTATTCAAAGTGTGCGCGCGCAAGGTTTCCTGGTCTGTTTTGACCCTTTAATAAGCAAGCTTCTTAGAAATATTGTTAGGAACAGTGCAGTACAGCAGCAGCTTTCGATGATAATTTGATGAGAAAACATTGCATTCAATAATACTACTTCAAAGCTGTGTAGTATGCATCATAATTGTCGTTTTATGTCGTGAATTTAAACTCTCGACAATGCACGAAACAAATGTTTATTGACATCAATTGAAAGCTTCATCATTCATCTACTCAGAGAAATCAAAAATCAATGAAATTATTCATAAATTACAAACCACTAGATTTCGAGTTGCATGCAAATGCATGCTTATATTGAGTTGTGAATCATCTGACTTAACTGTTTCAAATAAATGCATGAAGAAATCTATGTAGAAAAGATGATCGAAGCCGAAATTTAATTGAGAAAATATTCTATTTTATTTTTTTGCTGTTCAAAGAAGCAAAAAAGTTGAGAAGTGAAAAGTGGAAAAACTTCATTGATTATTCTTTATTCAGAACGTGGTTATTCAACATTTTATTCAAGCATGTTACTTCTGAAAAAGTATAGAATGGGAAACTATTTATCATTTCTTTACATCTTGTCTTATTAGTTACAGTCATGTACTTTCTTGCATATTTTAATTTATTTATTGTCAATGATGAAGTGGAAATTGGTAGTGCAATTGTTTCAATATTTGATTTATATTTCATCGCAGTACTGTACAATTTAACACTGGCTGTTATAATCAGGAAATATTTTTATTTTATTATAAGATCACTAATTCCGTACACAATAAATCACTCGAGTACACAATCAACTACGCAGCTTCGTGGTCACATTCATGCTGATCTCTTTCAATCATACATTCTTTAATCAGGCCTCATTTCCGTGCTAACAGCCTCGTGTTACATGTCCACCTGATTTTAAGAATCATAAAAACTTTAAGTCAGCTTATACATCATAACCTAATTGAACAATGATAATTGAATACAAATAAATGTTAACAAAAGAATAATCCTTACAGATTGAAATATAAAATAGAAATTAAAAGATTATATAATGTTACTATAACTATATTAAACATCCATTTCGAAGTCAGCAAAATGTCCTGGAAGGCGCACTGCTCTTCTTGGTCTATCATTATTAATAACGTCAACAGCAATATCATTCTGCTCATCATTTGTATTAACTTCATAAGCAAGATCATCAGCATTTAATACATTAACATCTACTAATTGGTTGATTGACCTGTTCACAGGGACCAACCTCAAATCTGCAACATGTCTTGGCATACCATCAACATCAACTTTTGTAGTGGAATGGATATTAGTAATAGTGCCCTCAGGCCATTTAACGGTACAACGAGAATGTTGAGTTGGCTTAACAAAAACTTTATTACCAACAACAAACCGATTTACAATAAAAATATCTTCTGATGCTGATTCAGCAGCTAATCCTGGTAAATAACAATCGTATTTAAATACTAAACTAGCCGGTGTAATGCTGTCTTTTAGAGGAGAATGGTTGTACCAAAATACCATAGCTTCGATTGACTTGCCAGTGCGTGATGCCATTCGCTTAATAGTCCGATGGTTTCTCTCAACAATCCCATTACCGGACGGACGATGAGCACAACGAAAATCTTTACGAACACCCCATCGACTAAGAAATTGGCATATCTGATTTGATTTAAAAGCTTTGGCATTGTCAAAAATAATTTCACTAGGACGTCCTCTTTCCAAAAATAAATGTTCTAGATGTAGTTCAACACTGGGAGACTGTTCGTTTGCTATTTTCCGCCAAACTGCGTAACGGCTTGGTCCGCAATCAACAATGCTTAAGTAAGGTTTACCTTGATAGTGAGTAACATCTACAGCAAGTCTTTCCCATACCTTCTCTACAGCCAACTCACCATGTTCCCAGGTTACACTGGCCGGGTCGATACCCTGACATGTGGCACAATTTTGTACGACTTCACGAATCTGTTTGCGGGTGACTTGTGGATGTTTTCTCTTGGCGAAATAAAAAGAACGGTTTACACCCAGGTGATGAATATCGTGCACTTCTTTCAAATCATTGAAAGAAGGCCGAGTAATTTCAGATACACAACATATGTTATTATTGACATAATTAAATCGCCGAAGCCAGTCCTGTGGTACTCTTGTTAGAATGTCTGCTTTGTTGTCCTCTGATTTGACAAGCTTAATTGTTAAAGTCAAATTATATTCTTCGACCAGCCATTGAATTATACTTAAGCGTCTGCGGACGAGCATTTCTGCAAGTCCACGTGTTTGTATTCTATGACTGCCTGTTAAAAGTGCGGTAATCCATGCAAATACAGTTGCAGAATCCGTATTCAACTGTAATATCTGAATTCCCCATTTAATTGCCACATTTAACCCTTTAACAATTGACTCTAATTCAGCAACGTTAATGTGCAGGTCTTCTCTTTTTCGTATCCAAGCCGCATCTTCAACAATATCATCTCCAATCTGCAAACAAGCTGCAGTAGCAATGCTACTCGCATCACACCATAATATTGAACAAGAATTGGTACAATCCACACTCCATTTGCCTTTGACAGGATCTTCAGTCGATACTCGACTTAATATTTGCTGATAAATTAATAAAATATCTTCAGAAAACGGATCATCCCATAATAAATTATTACATTGCCGTTTTAAATAACTACAGGCAATTCTTAACCAACTAGCCACAGGATAATGACCTACTAAGCGCCCAAGATACGAATATTCATTGTCGCGTACCCAACAAAGAGAATCATCCAAATCTTTTGTGACACGTAAACCCAGTACACGGGCTCCATTAATTGGTTCAGGGTCTTTAGATACTAAAACATAACAAAGTGAATGTTGACGTACCCTCTCCACGCCAACAATTGATTCATTCACAATAATATCATCAATGTAATGATCGGTACCATCACGAATATCAGCATCTAATGATAAAACCTTTGTTACAACTGAGCTCATGATTTTAGGCGCAACGGTTAATCCAAAAGCAAGACGAGTTAAACAATAATAAATACCTTGAAAATTAACAACTTGATGACGATAAAGTTCTGGCGATACATTTAACTGTAAATATGCTTTGCGTAAATCTAAAATAGACACATTATTACCCATGCGACGCCAGCGTCTTAGTTTATCACTGCAAATAGCAGAATCAGCGGCATGTGTAGTAATAAATTCGTTTAGCTTACGTAAATCCATAACCGGACGAACTTTATTACCCTTATTTGCTTGTACAACAGCCATTAATGGTATGACACTAGTAAAAGGACCATGGATCACAGCGTCATAAGGTATTAACCATCCATTGTCGATCCAATCCGATAGTTCTGCGTTAAATTTAATCTGAATCTCCTCAGACGATATAGGATATTGAAAAATAGAGCGTGAAAACGCATCTGGTACAACGCCATCAGTCCATTTCCACGAAACAATCCATTTATCCCCATCAAATTTAGCTACAAAATCAGTATCCTCAATAGTTAGTTTGGTAATCTCCTTGTCAGTAATTTCATTATCAATAACAGTATCCACAATAATTACGCTAGTCTCCGTTTCAATAACTTCAGTATTAATAACAGGTGTCGCTTCTTGTGGCAACTTGACAGTAAAAGCTGCACTGGGGAAACGAACAACCCCATGGCTATTAATAGTTAGCCCGCCCATAATATTAATGACATCCATACCAATAATACAATCAAAACTTTGAACAAGAGAGTCACTCACTAGCATTTTTACTGCAATTGTATGACCATCGATAATTAAATTAACGTCAGAAGAGTCGTAACACCAAGCTAATGTCCCGTTCATCAACGTCACTGGTGTCTGATGACGCACATCCTCATCAAAGCAGCTAATAATACGACTGGATACAATAGATTTAGAACAACCAGAGTCAATTAGAGCTTGCGCAGAACAATTATTAAGTATGACTTGATATGATGGTAGGGCAGAGGAAATTATTTAGGGGAGAAAGCTGGCGCCCGCGAACTCTCTCCTGTACCGTTTCCCGAAGGGCAATTGCGAGCAAGATGACCAGGTTGTTTGCAAGTCCAACACGGGCCCCGAGACGATGGTGGAGAACGCCAATTACTTGATGCAACAAAGGACAATTCGTTTGTGTCTTCAACTAATAACCTAGAACGCTCAACAAGAGCACTTAAAGTTAAATTGTTCACATTTGTCAACGCCCTCAATTGTTTTGATGCAATTAAAGGTAAGCCAAGGACAAAAGCATTCCGTATGATTTCATCATCTTTCATGTGGGATAACGTCGCTAATCTACGTACGTCCGCTAAAAATACATCGACTGACTCACCAGGATTTAGGCGTCTCCGACAAAATTGATCAAACGCACTAAACCGATTGCATGCGAAAGCATTAATCAATTCCTGTTTCAATGATCCAATATCTTGCTTGGTATACTCCGGTAAATGTTCATAAACAGCAAATGCTGCTCCGTCGAAAAACAATGGTAAAAAATTAGCCATGTCCTTTATGTCTTGTAACTTTCCCACAAGTTCCACCTTGCGAAGCCACGTTTCAACATCTTGGGTCCCATTTCCGCGAAAAGGTTTAATGATTTCAGAAAATCGCACAGACATAATGGTAAAATATATTTAAGAGTCACTAAAAAACACTAATGAAATAAAATAAAAAGGCCGCTATAGCTTGTAAGATCACTAATTCCGTACACAATAAATCACTCGAGTACACAATCAACTACGCAGCTTCGTGGTCACATTCATACTGATCTCTTCCAATCATACATTCTTTAATCAGGCCTCATTTCCGTGCTAACAGCCTCGTGTTACATTTATATCTTCGTAATTTGATTTCCATAACGTGGATTTGTTTACAAATTTCATAACCTTCTATTCCAAGTCATCTTCCAATAATAATTTATGATCAATCATTAAATATAATTTCCAACTAAAGATAAGATGATAACACATCGTTTTTCACTTTCATATAAATATACGTGTTTTAGTTTGTTCACGTTTGAATTTCATTCTGAGAATTACTACAATGAAATCTGTCACATCGCAGCTGAATTGTACTGTTTTGTATTTGCGAGACAGTAAAAATTTATTCAAGTGCGAAACTGTTTAATTAGCGCTTCAGTCTGAGAAAGTATTGTTGTTGAAAAACGAAATAGTTTTTCTTGTTTTTTCTCAACTTTGAAAAATGAAGCCGGCCATATGCACCCCTCTGGTTAATGACGGAATCCATCGATATGATTATTCAATATTTGATTCAATCCACTTTCTCGAAAGCAAAAACTATTTATTATTGTTTACATTTTTTAGTTAAATACACTGATCCCATCGAACTGTTCAATCGAGTTTCATCGCATTTGAATCCTCGTTAAATCTATATGCGATCGCTCATATATAATAATAATAATAATTTGTTGTCGATGATGAAGTGGAAATTTGTATGTCTATTGATTTCTATATTAATGTCTTTTCATTGCAGCAAAATTGCCGGCTATCACTATCAGTAGACATGTGAGATTATGTTGAATAAATAAGAATTTCCCCAGCGTGGGTTTGTTTACAAATGTGATATCGTTCCTACCGTTTATAAATAATTTCAAAAACATTGATTATATAATTTCCATTCTGACGCATGACCATACACAAAACAGAAGATCGATCTGCACTGTTGCTCAGAGACAATAGAAAGTCATTCAAGTGCGAAACTGCTTAGTTAGCGCTTCAGTCTGAGAAAGCATTGTTGTTGAAAATGGAAACAGTTTTCATTGGTTTTTATCAACTTCGATGTATTTATTTGAGAAATGAAGCCTGCCATGTACGCCTCTGGTTAATAACGAATCCATTGATATGTGTTTCAAGTCAACTGCATCAAAAATGGCATCGTGAATCACCGCCTTACATAAAATGGAAATAGCGTAAATTTAAAAGTAGATGCTAATATTTATAATTTCTTTAGCGCGTCAAAATAGTCATTGAAAGCCGTAAATTCAAGTGATAACTCAGCTGCCCCAAACGAAAACAAAACATGCTCGTAAATCAACAAGAGTAAACCAAACTCTTCGACATATATAAATTGAGACATATCTGTAATTAAATGCACTTCATACTTGATTTTTCATCCACAATTTGATATTCTATTTAACTAGATCATATTATTTCCATAAATCTAAGCCGACGGATCACGCTTGCTCTGAAATGTTTACACAGCATCACAGCTGGAGCGTGTCAAACTTGAATGGAATGAGAAACTTGACTCCCACTTAAAGTGGGAATAAACCCCCAGACTATCTTTACATATGTAGTAGAACCCGACGTGAAAAAAACAATGGCGTATTTTTTTTTTCGATCTGGAAATTATTTCTTGGTGAAAAGTGCCTTCAAAGTGGTGTTTTGACCCAAATGTCGCTGAGAAAAAAAGGGATTGGATCTAGCTTTATGACGACAAAGTCACAAGTCGTGCGGTTTGTCTAACAGACTCAAGAGTGGGCTGATCACGTGACGTTATCTTTGAGGTGACCTAGCTCCGAGAAGTCACACAAAAAAAAATTCTGACAAGGCTGAGCCATGAACAAACATATATACTCGTGAATTACGTAAAAAAGATACAATTTGTGATTTCAGGAGCAGAATAAAATCTATTGAAACGCTCAGTCGAAATAATTTCTCGTAGCGTCATTAAGCGCGATGAATCTGATATAGATTGCGGATTAACACAAATGTCAGGCAGTGCGAGTGTTCCTTTGTGACTAGTCTAGTGACACATATTAGTTACGTATTCTGTGTGACCGCAGTACTTCTCAAATCTTAATTAGTAGACAAGTGCCCTTCAAAATAGCTTGATCTTACGCTATATAAGTTTTAATTATTTTTAACTCTATGATCTGCAAGTTGTTCTTGAGTAAATATTTCTACAGGATATCCTTTTCATGATCTAAATGTGAATATAAACTGACTTGATTTGCATGGGCATGCACAGACGACTTTTCCTCAAGATAGTTGGTCTGCAAAGTTTTAATTATACTTTTTCGGATTTATTCAAGTACCGGTATTACTAAATTATTAAATAGACATTTTTCACTATTATCATTTCAACGTTTAAGTTTTAAATTGTTTGTATAGTAAAACTTAAACCATGTAATCGTATAGTTTATACGACTGTATAGATAGATTTCCAGATCGAAAAAAAAATTACGCCATTGTTTTTTTCACGTCGGGTTCTACTACATATGTAAAGATAGTCTGGGGGTTTATTCCCACTTTAATTACGGATTTACCATTGTTTCACAGCTTGATATTTTACTTCTTCATCGCTTTGCTATGTTTTGACGCTCTGACCGTAGTCACCCCGTTTATAAAAATTGAAGAATATCATTTCTGCAGTTGAATTTTCAAAGCGCACGTGCATGAAACTTCAGTATGAGGCACACAACGTCACTGGCTTCAAAATGGTACCAAATATCAACATGTTGGTTGCATGGATTTTCTTCGTTGAACTTTTTCTTCGAGAACAAATAATACACAAAAGCGGGACAAAGTTTCAAACCCTAATAACTTTTTTATTACTTGATGAAATTATCTAAAATTTTGGCAATAGGTATGTTTTACCTTTGTATTTAACATACTGAGAGATTGTATTTTTATTTGAACTAAAACCGTTCTGTCCGAAGTCACCCGCGTCCGAAGGGTAACCAGTCATAACGTACGTTCGCAAGAACGGCCTCGTTTTACCGCTGACCAAATTGACCCCGGTCTCCCCTACCATGGATTTTAAAATAAATGTGCAATTAATCCTCAATTGAGGTGCTACAATCCAAGAAGTCCTGATTACAGGGTAAACTTTAGCCTCAAAATACCGATGGTAAACTAAATGAAACTAATTAAATGACATGATCATCATTGTCTATGATCCTATCACTTTATTGCTCGATTTACTTGCTTTTGTGAAATGTTATGGAAATTTAGAGACAGTTGTTTTTCTGCAACAGTTGCTCGTTGCAGTTTCACGATTTAGAATTTGCTCATGATCAGGATCTGACAAAAGATTACGGAAGGCTAGAGCAGATTCAGAAGAAAATCGATAACTCCTTGATTTATAGGCCAAAGATCAACAAAAATTTTGTAACGAAATGCTGAAAAGGTTGTAAGATTCCAGAAAGCTAAACCTTATGCTCATGATTAAAGGGAGTATCATACTCCACTCCTTTTTAAACCTATCATACGCATATCGATGCACTAAAAGCCTTTTGCATCTTAATCAGGCCCTGGCGATTACTAGCCTATGTCCCTTCCCCTGCAAAAAACAGTTCAGGAGTTCATGAACTGTTCATAAACTGTTCATGAATTTCTTAACTGTTTTTCGCAGGCTTCCTATCTCCGAGGATATATTTGTTTTGTTGATATACTTCCATAGAAAATTGTTCTTGGATATTCCATTTCAACATTGGACCTTTGTATTAGTAAATGATTTGCATTCTCATTATGTTTCTATGCTGTGTTTATGTTAGGCTGTGGAAATTACAATCTGCTCTACAAATGTACGAACATAAGTACAAGTGACTTTAAGAATTTCCTTCCTGGATTATGAATGAAAATATGTATTGGAGAGTGCTAAATCAGATTAAATCATGGACTATAAATCATTGCTCACCTTTGGTATCAAGTTGACAAAAAGCATATGTATTTCAAAAGTTCAAATGCAATCAACCAATTGACCTATATAATTTACTAAGTGATGGATTGAAGAGACACATGATGACAAGACTTTGAGTCTGTCAGTGGTGATACAAAATGATGGATGTTACCCTTACCAAAATAGCATTTATTCCACATTTTCAATTGTTAATTTTCTTTGCTATCCGACGTTTATCTACTATTACAGTACTAGACCAACATATTGTATTGCAAGCTGGATTTTGAAATCATTACATCAGAATCGTGATTATCAAATTAAAGCATGGCTATGGATACTCAAATAACTTACATCCGTGAAACTTATGCTGTCAAAATCTGTGAAATTTTTCTATGGCCTATCTATATCACACAATACAATAATTGTTTATACAGTGGAATACAACATTCTTCTTCAATGGGTATTTTGATCAAATGTCAACATTTTTCTTAAAAATCACACCAGAGTATTTATCTACACCAGATAAAGTATTCCAGCGAGTTTCAATAAGAATAATTTTCAAATGTTGTTTTTATACTCAAAACTGTTTTGTGGGTTAGGGTATATACAGTGGACATGCACAATTTTTGTTCAATAGGTTTTTCAGTCAATTGTTAATATTTTACTTGAAAATTACATTAGAGTATTTATCTACATCAGATAAAGTATTCTAGAGAGTTTCAATAAAAATATTTCTCAAATGTGGTTTTTATACTCAATAACTGTTTTGTGGGATGCGGTATATACAGTGGACATGCACAATTCTCGTTCAATAGCTATTTCAGCCACTTGTTTATAGAAAATCACATCAGGAGATGTAAGAACATCAGAGAAAGAGTTCCTAAGAATTTTAGCGAACATTTACTTCAAAGGTTAAACTAACGCATTCTTGCTTTGGGGGATTTTGCATAGATGTCAATAGTTAATGAGGAATGGTTTTAATGCAGTGAAAGTCATCAAATATTGCATAGTAAACCCATTTAGTAGCATGTTGTTTACCTTAAGAAAGAAATCACATCAAGAGGCATTCAGGCGTTCAACAGTAACAGTTTTAAGAGGAGATTATCATTGAAACTAAATTCTTCAAGAGGCAATGTTACTGTCTCTATGACGTAAATTGAGTTATCTCGATACATTGACTTATAGCACAGATATATGACCTACCTATTGCAGAGTCGCAAGTTGGAACAAACACAATCAATCACAAAATCTAACGCATGTTCAATATATAGCTATTATCATATGTATAATAGATTTCTAAACATTTCTTTAGCATAATCAATGTTACTTTAGTTACAGTCTTATCTAATCCCAACTTTATTCCAATTGAGTTTGTTGTACAATTTTAAAGTATTTGTAAATTTATAGGTGGCATACAAATTATAGCTAATGTTACAATCTCAAACAGTCTGTTTACAGATGTAAAATGATCATGATAAATTTACAGGTGTTGCCATGTAAACACAGTCTGAGGTGTATTTGGTTTCTTCAAGTTTCGCTCAAGTACAAAATCAAATTGGTCATATTCTTGTTTAATAGTAACTTATGTAAATTGACCATCTTTTATGGTGGTCATTATTTTAGCAATATTCCAAACAATTCATTACAAAGTGTTATAATATAGTTATTGGAACTAGTGATGTCCTTCATTCCAATGTGGTGTAAACAATGTATTCAGCATTAGCTTGCCATATTGCTATTGTTCAACATCATAGAGTAATCAGATACAGATGATAAATAATATGGTCTCAGTTTATGAAATAAGGTGATTTATGCAATTTGAATATCTGGCAACTTGTTCATGCTGATTGGACATAATAGCTTCGGAATAACCAATCCCATGGTGCATTACACAGAAAGACCTCTGGCACGAAGCTATTTGTCCTCATATCCTATAAAAGATTTGATAACAAGAAGTTAATATATTGAATAAGAAGCATGTCATATTTAAAACAATTTCTACATCTTTGTTGTGTTGTTGGAACGTCCAGAATTAATGAGTCAATTAACTAGAGCAGAAGTATTAACTTGACCATGAAAAAGAAATGTCATACAGGATATTAGCAAAAGCATTAATCCAGAACTAATAAAATTTTTGAAAAAGTATTTCTAAAATCTTCAATGACATTGTTTTGACAAATAGTTGGTTAAGTAGTAACACAGTTTTAAATGTTATAGTTTGAATGCAACTACTTTCAGATTATTGCCAGTAAGTGTTAACTGGTTTGTTACACAAATGCATGTTTGGCAATTAATCGATTATAGAAGCTCTACCGGTAGCCAACTTGGTATATGTGTCTACTTGTCAAATACAGTAATGGTTAAAACTTTAGTGGTTCAGTTACCACACTATTTTCAACAGTTTAAACAATCCAGCAAATCTAGCTAAATAATTTTGTAAACAAGCTGATTAAAAAATAGGTCCTATAATATGAGAGATAATTTTTCAAAACAGTTAAAGTGGCATGACTAGTATATAGGTCTAAATTTATTCGCTTTTTTCTCTATCTACTTGTGTAAAAACAGTATATCTTTAGAACTTGATATGAAATAAGCAGCCATTCAGACAAAGAAGCAAACCATAACACAACTGATCTATTTAAAGCAAAGCAGCAATCATTGGTAATATCATGATATGATCCTGATCAGTTGGTCAAGGCTGAAGTAATCTTGTAGTAAAGCATAATACAGTATAGCATATCAGACACTGGAGCTGTTTCCATTTATTGCATGGCTGCTTTATCATTCCTTTCTAAGTAGCTTTATAGCCTATATAATAGATCTGATTGCAGAAGTAAAATCTTGCAACGATATACTAATGAAGTCAATACATCGGTAGGCCTAGTCTGTGAACTAAATTTTGAATTATTTTGATTGGTGTAGACAATATAAATAGCCTAGTATTTTGATAATTTTTTTCGTTTCAATGAGCATCTACCTAACATCATTGGTCATGAACCAGTATTTTTGAATTAAAGTTATTAGATGTATCTATAGGTGTAAGCAGTCTGGCCTATTAAGGTTGATATGTGTGTGGAGTAAATATGGTCTGAGCTGTGCTATCCATGTAACTGTTTGCTCAAATTATATTAATTTCAATATTGGAAAGAATGCCGTTTGCAGGCAAGATATTAAACGCAGATTCGCTTTTGCTGATGAAACCCTACCTAAATGCATTTTTTAATATCATGTCAAATTTACATCAAATCAAATCACTTCAGCATACTTGTTGAATGTCCATGCCAAAAGAGCTTGCATGTCTGTTTTGGCTGCACACACAAATGCTCCAAAATTTGTTTTTTGAGAGAAACACAGAAATGTAGGCCTAAAGGCGTGTAGGCCTAGTCAATAGTCATGGACTCATGATCATATCTGTTTTAATTTATTGAAATTGAGACGCGCAATCATTTTCGCGGCTGAAATTCAAACCACGTATTTCATAAATTTATCCATATTTTATAAGAACATGACATAATTTCCATGATTATTTAGATGTTATATCCAAAATTTGCCAACATATGTGATCCGTCCGACGTCCGTGCAAAATTCCACCAGAATTTGGCTTTCAGCCGCGCATTTTCAAAGCAATAATACCACCTTGGCCGCGCACAATGCAACCTTTCCAATCTGGAACACTGCGATTGGGACATTGAGCACAGCAACGGACAATGCGACCAGATTGGAAGAATGCTGCTTGCAGGCAAGATCTTGGCCGCGCGAGCACTCCTGCTGCTGGCATTTCGTAATTTTATCCATGTTTTACAAGAAAATGTCAACATTTCCCTGATAATTTACATTTTATATCAAAACCTTTCTTAAATGTAAAGGCCTAATTAATCCACTCACGCTAAATTGCACCAGAATTTGGCTATGCTGTCTGATAGCAAATAATCGTGCAGTGTATGAGGAAATTACTGAGACAGACCATATAGCAAGATGAAAAGCTAGGCCTAATAATTTAATTGATAGCTCATGGTCAATTGGTCATGATTGATCATTTGATCATGACATATTTACGCTATTATCGGGCATATATTATCCAAAATAGCTGTGTTTATCCTCATAATAGAACGTTCCATTACAGTAACCCGAATAAAAGAAGACTTACCTTTGGATGGATAGAGTGTATTATTCCAATCCAATAGTATTTTTAGATCTTGCTAGGATCTGATTCTAAAATTTATCAGTGAGTTTCGATAGAAATGAAAGGCAGCTTGCTGGCCTTTTGATGCAGTCTCATCTGATGTCGCGGTTCTAATTCCAATCTGAAAGACTGGGTAGATTTCAGGAGATTTAGTAGCCTAAAATCATCTTACTCGACATATTGATTTGACTTGCCCAAGTCTCACTTTTACCTCGACGATTTTGATAGGTTGGTAAGTTGGTAAGTATAAGTCCCGCTTACCGCTCGTCAAAGTGCGGTATATCAAAGCGGGACTTATAGATCAGTCAACATATTGATTCAAGATTCAGGATCACCCTTACCAGTAATGTGATTTGGAGACGGATAGGGTGGAAATTACATTGAAATTATTTAACCAATCAGCGTAGAGATATTAGTATTGACGTCATTTTTTTAAAAATATATAATTACGTAACAGTTTTACGTAATGGGGTGCGATCAAGTGCTCTCCGTTAGGCTTCGGCCGCACAATAGGGCTCCGCGCCGAGATTTGCGCAATGATTTATGGGATAGCTAGTCAGACAAACAATTTTGACTGCGTGATCAGTCGGTTGCGTTCGTACCGTCTTGATTATTACTTTGGTTGTTTTGATCTTACGAAGTGGATAATGTTACGGCAGCCGGAATCCTGAGTGCTAGAGATAATGTTCCGTGCGTCTTCTGCACATGCTTAATATGCTGTTTGCGTTTCTCTCACATTCATTCAAGATGCAATGGCGATGGACGGTCCTGTTTCTCGACCACGTTAATAACAATTCTGTTCATCAGTTTTATAATAGAATATAAAATAATTTAATTTAAAGTGCTAGAGGTTGAAAACACTTTATATGAGGGATTCACGACGCTGGATGCCACCGTTCTTCCAAACTTATAGAAAAAGCGAACGAACACGGCTTTGGTTTTGAGTTTCGAGGTTTTGACTTTTGGTATATGACAAAATCAGAATTGGTAGACAGCATATAGCATCAGTTACAGGAAAAGGAAATGACTAATAAGTAATTATCCAATATTATTACAAATTACCATAGTAAAAATGTTTTGAAATATTGTTAGGCAGCATAATATTCGCTAAAACCTTATAAGCGCGCCAAATAAATGTCACGACACTCAAACATTAAAAACGCTGCGCTGGGTTGCATCGCTGAAAAGCTTCGATAAATCAAACACAGAATAAAATGATTAATGCATAGATATGCTGAATATCGTTTTCTTAATATTTATTTCAAACAGTCGATCCAATTTACGGTGTGGGTGAATTTTTTTACAAACTTTTTACGATATAATTTTGGATCGATCGACACAGCAATGTTTACTATCTACATACGCATGCGCAAAGGACGCACGGAACATTATCTTTTGAAGACAGCTTTCCGGAAGCCGGAACAATATCCACCGCGTTGATCTTAATGTATTACTACGGAAAATAATGAAAAACTCAGTTAAATAGCAGAATACATTACTACTGGTGGACATGTAAGTCAGACTCCAATCATATATAGGAGATTTCAAAACCAAAACGCATTTTTTTAGCTTACCAAATCCTAGACATTTCGTAGCGAATTAACATTGCAGAAATGAATTGAAAAATGAATGCAGTCACAACTTCTACAAATTGTTAAAGAAAAAACAAAGTTGAGCTGAACAAATATATTAATATTGTTACCACACAAATATTACTTACAACAGAGTACAAAAAATACAACAATTTACCGTTTCACGTTGTTAAATGTCGTTGATTGAACTATCCTGGTAGAAATATTCATATCTGCACGCGCACTATTCAAGTGCATTCAAACGCATTTCAATTTACATTCAAATGTATAACATAATATAATACTGAACACTTTACGACTAATAAAATATATGTATGAACAATATATGCATTAGACAAGCTACTGTTTCTGGCCACTAGCAGTAATCATGACTGCTCAGAGAACAAGGAACTGACCAGGTAGCTTTTTCAATCTTTCAGAGGCATGGCCTATGTCGCCGTTGTAGTATCTCATATCTGATCATCATTGTCAATTTATGTTCATCTTCATCGTATTCATATGTATCTACACAAGAATATTACCTGTAATTCATTCAAGTAACAAATGATGATAAACACATCCTTAAATTGAAGTCCAATGTTATGCCGCTATAGAATGAAGTGTGTCTACCACATATTCACGTAAAATGATGATATTTGCCTGTGATGATCTCATTTTTTGCCAGTTTACCAGCTTTTTTTCCACTCATGTGAGTCATATTTCATATTTCAGATACCAAAGTTTAAATTTTTATATCAATTGGTGCAATGAGTGTTTCAACACAAGCAAATCATTAATTTCTTAGGGCAGTGTTTTCTTCTAAGTTGAATTCGAGCCAATCTGTAAATAGCGTAACAGTTTCAACCATCTCGACAGCTTATAAACTTCATTCAGCAGGCATATTTCAAGCTAAACGATTTAAATAGCCAATAAAAGCATGTAGATATAATACATCAAAATGAAATCGAGCTTAAAAACTTCAAATCTTGGTATCAATTGCGAGAAAACACATCCAAGTTGCATGCTAGCCAACGTATAAACAGCGTTACATTTCAACAATTTTCGGTAGTAATATATACTTCATTCAGCAGGCGCATCTCCAGATAAAACGATTGAAATACCCAATAAAAGCATGATGATATAATAATTAAAAATAAAATCTAGTTCACAGACTTTAAATCTAGGTTTAAACTACGAGAAAACACATCCAAGTTGCATTCGAGCCACCATATAAACAGCGTTACAGTTAAACAATCTTCCGTAGTTTATAAGCTTCATTCAACAGGCGCATCTCCAGATAAAACGATTGAAATACCCAAGTAAAGCATGTTGATATAATAAATAAAAATAAAATCAAGTTTAAAAACTTTAGAGCGTGGTTTAAAACACGAGAAAACACTATGAAGACGAGCCACATTTAGCTGCTTGCAGCTTTGAAAATCGATGAACGGAATGTGGATGTCTGACCAGGTATCCCACAATGTAATTCTCGCATAGCCGATGACGTATCGGCGCGGAGCCCTATTAGAGCAAATTGACCGCTTTGGATCGGTCGTGGCTAGATCAGGGGTAACTCAAGGACATCGTGACGTCAGCAGACAATTATACTATCATTCAGGATTTTTCAGTCTTGTACGATAAAGCTGAAGTCTCGGGCATCGAATCATAATTTTTAAATATGGCGGAAAGTTTTGGATTGCTGTTTCTACGACTAGAAATTAATATTTGTCAAAGACTAGTTAGACAAGCCTATTGTTACGTTAAACCAAATCATCGATCTATTACGTAAAAATGGAAAGAAGTTGAAAACGATAAGACTGAGATACATTATATTGTCAGTTCAGTTATGGAATCCATCTAATTTTGCAATTATTCAATTAATGACTGTGCTACTGCTCAATATGACATGGTGAAGGTGGGTAAGGATTAAGGTAAGGTTATAAAACAAATCGTTCAATGAGGAACTATGTATATAATGATTTATGAATATTATACAGGAGGTAATGTTCCAAACTGTATTTTAGTAAAATAATTTTACAGAATTTTTACAGAAGTTAAACGAACGAAGTTATTCGAAGATCAGCTTGTGAGCTTGTTCAGCATCATTTCTAGCTTCTTTACAATCTTTGCACAGCCAATATGCTGTCGCTGCTGTCGCTGTGTCATAGTCATGGCATGAAAGGTGAAAGTATACTTTGCAAATCTTACATTCCTCCATTTTTTCCTCACCATTCAATAAAAAGGCATTTGCATTTGCAGTAAACAGAAATTGCAAAAAGTCTGTTTATTGCGTGGATGCTAGTCCTTTCACTGAACGGGAAGGGCATCATTGCGTCATTCTCAAAGCAGTGTTTGAGATGAATGCGCATCTCTTTTGGCTTAAAGTACATTTGCTTTAACGGCAATTTAAAGCATTCTGCTGTTGCATATGCCAAGGCAAATAGGCCACAGCTATTTGTATCTTTTTGCTGTTGAACATCCATCAAAGCAATAAATAGTTCTGTGCTACTGCAATATCTTAAAGAAGCCAGTAGACTTTGAGTATCTATGTCGAGATTATCGGAGTAATTACTGTCGTACAATTTTAACTTGTGATGCTGTCCCATTGTACTTACAGTAACCCAATGATTCGAATTTCTGTTAAAAACTTGAACAAAGTTATTGATTGGTCGAGCTGGTAATTGCTCTGGGATCATCAGAATTGGATCCTGCAGTCCTGAAATCTCAGGAAATTGACATTTCAGCAACCAAAGACAGGCGGCTACAATTGTATCATTAAGCCATTCAGATTGTGAAGATAAAATCTGCAAAAGAAATATATTTACTTCATTCGACATGCTTAGCATCAGGAATTTCAGGATTACAGTTTTCAAGGGTGCGTGAGGATAGATCACAATGTTAATTGATTCACATAGGCCTACCATTTTATCTCTGTTTGAAAGGTCAACTCCATTAATTCCTCCAACCTTTAAAAAAGGGGGATGAAGTTCTCGCCTGCCGGGGGGAAGAGGGGGAAGAGAAGAGAGAGAAAAGAGGAGAAAAAGAGGGTGGTCTGGTTCGATGCCCCATCCGGGTCAACATTTTTTTTTGATAATACATGTTAAAAGGGTGACAAATATTTCAAAATGTATCATTTTCGTGCTGTAACAGTTCAATTATTTCCAGTATCACAATTTCAACAGACATACATAGTACAGCTAGGAGAGGTACATCTAACTAATTGAGTCACTATCCTCTCTGCGGCATTGATTTGTATTTCTTAATTATGATAACTATCAATACAGATTCGATGATGTGTGTGAAACATCATTTTCACTATTTAATAATAGTGAATTTTGACCTAATGGTGGATAGAATATTATATACGCATACTGCCTCCACGAGCAAAAACGCAATTGCGTATCGGTCAATAGTTTTGATAGTTATCATACATAAATGTGAACTAGTAGTGCAATGTACATATGGAGAACAAGCCTACTTCATCTGAATAGACCTGCTAGAGCTGCTTAGTGATAGCTATAACACAAGGAATCCTTACTTAGCATCTTATATAAATATTTCCGTCGTTCCAGATTCAAGATATCTAAACATTTATTCTCTATATTTAAAACATCATCAACGGTGGCAGCTACATTGTTGTTAAAGTAACTAAAAAATGACAGCATTTGTATTTATCAACATATAAGTTTATGATTTAGCAAAAACTTTGAATAAAGTAAGCAAGCTAATCACATAGTATGGTCAATACACATACATATTACATAGAATAGCCTACTGTAATACCGTTCACATCAGATCATATCTATTTTCTCTAACATTAACATAATTGTCACATAGCTTCACATATATAAGCCTACATTGACTGATATGATTGTACTAGTGTAGCCTGACGTTATTTTCTTTTCGTCTGTCTTGTGCACCTAAAAATAAATATATGTCAATTCGATCACAATAAATATTGCAAATGACATAGGTTTATTTTATGTATTTTTCATGGCTTGCGGTATATCATATGAGCTGAAGGTACTAAACACAACAATAATCAACTTGCCAAGTATATAAGAATAATTAAGAAAGGAATAGTTTAAAAGCTGTTGATTATTGATGTCTGTCAAATTGATCTACCTCGTATTATTATAATAAATTTGTTTTAAGCTACTTTTAATTTCTTCTTTGTATTGGATAATATTCTGGTGTTCTAGATGATTATATTTATTCAAGGGATAAGGACCATGGAGGAAGAACGATCGCTTACCATGGCCAGTAGCAGCATGCCATGTGGAAGTGTATACATGTCACAAGTATATAAGTTGTTAATTATACAAGTAGCTGTCTGTGGGTAGGCCCATTATATATATGTCTTCATGATGTAATTGACAGGTATATGCCTGTCATGGAATTCATACACAACTTATTTAGATCATGCAAAGTATTATAATTTCGCCATTTTAAATTTAGGAGTTGTAGCTTTTACAGCCAAATCTGTATACGACAGCCAGCACAGGAACACAAGGACTTGACTTTCAAAGCCAGGTGGCATTTTACAAAGAGGGCTACCCTTACAAAAACAGCTAATGAGTTCATGAACGGTTCAAGAACTATTCATAAATTTTAAATGGTCTAATTTTTCTGAAATTGTGAACATGGGAATTCATGAACTGTTCATAAAAAGTTCATTAATTGGACCATGAACTCATGAACTGTTTTTTGTAAGGGCAATTCAGCATTAATTTATACCACATAGGCAAACCAATCAAATCAGATTTACAGACTAATAAGGCGACTGCAGCATATAGGGGTAGCGGGGTAGCTGTTTGCTTTGCAGTGGGCTTGACGAAATCAACATTCAAGGTTGATATCATATAGCCTACTTTGAACAACATTTGTTGAAGATTTTGTAATTGACTGTGTTATGTTATATTATTAATAAAAATAACATTATATAAAGATATGGTCAAATGATTATATTTCATGGGTTGACCTGTGGCTCAGCACAGTCAGACGAGATGGCTAAGTAAGTGGAAACGGTGTCATCTTAGCTATTTTTTAGAGTAGGTCTACTATGCTAGTGGACTGCGGTATCAAAGGTTTCCAAGACACTATAAGATTCACAGAAATGATGAGTGATTTTTTTAAAACATCATTGATTAATTTTACTAATCTAAATATTAATTAGTCATACACTGTCACAAAACAAATTTAATTGCCATAGAACCAATTTATTATATTCCTAATGCGTTTAGAATGCTACCACCCGTCCGGCTACTGATAAACTACTAAGTTTGATGAACATATTTTGGGCATTCTCAAATTTTTGGGGCTTGACATCTGAATTATTAAAAGAAGAAAAAGCCTTGAATAACACAGTCAGTCAATATTTCATGTAGGCTATAAATGTATTTGATAAAATATATTTCTTTCCTGGATTCCAATTTTTCATACAAAACGTATTGAGTGATTTCATTGTGCAAATGTTTTCAAAACTTTTTATATTACTGTTCTTGTCATGAAAATATGATAAAAACTGCACAGTTTTACTGAAATCTGTCTTGAAAAAGAAATCAATTGATCATTCTTCCGATTAAAAGAACTTGAATGCAACTCTCTTCTCACCTTCCTTCTGAATTTGTGCTAGCCTTCCGGGACTCTAAGTCCCAAAATCCCCCATTTTATTGAACTCTGAACGAAGTGCAGCAATAAAAAGGGGATTAATATCTTCTACTACGTTCCGGTTTTGATGAAGATTTAGTTTGTAAGATATAAGGAGTTGTAATCAACTATAAACGGCAACATAAATGATCAAACGATTAAAGAGCATTGAATATTTTAAATAACAGACATATATATAACTGATGCAGGCTTATATTTATGATTATTTTAGAGTTTAATATCATTTTCTAATTTGTAACTTCTATTCAGCCTATATATATATATATATATATATATATAGAAGTGGCATACACACACATTACACATGTAGGGCCATATATAGCATGTAGGTTATTGATCATTTTATTATCTTATTCATTTTCAAATTTGAAGTCAACAGTTTTAACTTAGGCTACTAATATTGCAATATTTTATAATGTAATATATATTGTAGCCTATAAAAATGCAAAGTGCATCAGATTAAAACTAGAATGTGACATATTTATTAATGTCATTATTATTACACTTAATTTATTATAGTATATCCTTGTAAATAAGCATCACTACAGTATGTAAAAGTACAAGGTCTGCTGGCTTAATATTGTTCGGCTTATGAATGCCTAAGTAAAGTTGCAAAGCAATGTTGAAGGATTAAGTGAGTAGGCCTACTACACATCCAATTATAATGTTCGCATTGGTAAAGTAGAAAATCATGTCACATATTAAAAGCCTAAAGTGTGCTATGTTTGTGAAATACCTTTAATGTCCACAATTTGAAGTCTGAGTAATAAATGATGGTAAAGCAGGTATGCCAAAGTTATTTGAGTCTGAAGCAGTAGTAAGTTATCTTCTATGTAAGGGCATAATTCTTCCACTGTGCAGTTTAGGCTACCAAGTACCAACTACATTCCATAATAGGCCATAGCATATTTCATAAAAGCTGTTAAATGCTGAATATGGATTTGATATAAAAATACACCATGTGATGTTAGAAGAACAGCAAGAACAGAGCTACAGAGGATAGGAAGGTTTCCATAAATTCCATTAGTTAGGCTAACTTCTACAAACAAGCATGACAATCTGCAGGCAAACAAAGGATACATAACACTGTTATCATAACCACATATGAATATAAGTAATGAATACATGTCAAACGATAGCAAAATTAAATAAAGCTGCTTGAGTTATGATTTTGAAGACATTAACATAATTCTTCATTAATAGTGATGTAAATCTGTTGTATTTCAGGGTTAGCATTGGGGTAGAATACATACAACAATCCACATGAAAACAGGCTAAACAGCGTCATCCAAAATGAAGCTGGCGTAAAAAAGCTTTCAAACTTTGTAATAAAGACAAAACATTAAAATAAATTTAGATTATAAGATTAGAACAATACTGTACTTACCAGATTATGTGAAAAACATCATACAATTCCATGAAAACCAGACGATAATTCGTGTAATTGATAGAGTCTTTCCTTCATTTAAGTTAAAGTTCCCTTTTCTACGATTTCATTATTTTTTCGTTGATCATACACCAAGAATTTCAAAAGTCTCAATTGTCTCAAAGGAGCCGCTCGTTTCCATTAGTTACCATCTCTCAATATTGCACAACAACAGTTTTATCCAGTTTTAGAACAGCAAGACGCCCTTATGGTTTCGTGAATGCAACACCGCAAACTTCAAAAGTCTCAAAAGTCTCAATTGTCTCATTTTTAGTAGAAACTACCGAAGGCATAACCCGGCAGAAAAAGTGGAATGAAGTTCTCGCCTACCAGTGGGAAGAGGAGGAAGAGAAGAGAGAGAAAAGAGGAGAAAAAGAGGGTGGTCTGGTTCGATGCCCCATCCGGGTCAACATTTGTTTTTGATAATGCATGTTAAAAGGGTGACGAATATTTTAAAATGTATCATTTTGGTGCTGTAACAATTTAATTACTTCCAGTATCACAATTTCAACAGACATACATAGTACAGCTAGGAGAGGTACATCTAACTAATTGAGTCACAATGCTCTATGCGGCATTGATTTGTATTTCTTAATTATGATAACTATCAATACAGATTCGATGATGTGTGTGAAACATCATTTTCACTATTATTAGGTGGATAGAATATTAGATACGCATACTGCCTGCACGAGCAAAAACGCAATTGCGTATCGGTCAATGGTTTTGATAGTTATCATACATAAATGTGAACTAGTAGTGCAATGTACATATGGAGAACAAGCCTACTTCATGTGAATAGACCTGCTAGAGCCGCTAAGTGATAGCTATAACACAATGAATCCTTACTTAGCATCTTACATAAATATTTCCGTCGTTCCAGATTCAAGATATCTAAACATTTATTCTCTATATTCTAAAACATCATCAAAGGTGGCAGCTACATTGTTGTAAAAGTAACTAAAAAATGACAGCATTTGTATTAATCAACATCTAAGTTTATAATTTAGCAAAAACTTTGAATAAAGTAAGCAAGCTAATCACATAGTATGGTCAATACACATACACATTACATATAATAGCCTACTGTAATACCGTTCACATCAGATCATATCTATTTTCTCTGACATTAGCATAATTGTCACCTAGCTTCACATAATAAGCCTACATTGATTGATATGATTGTACTACTGTAGCCTGACGTTAATTTCTTTTCATCTGTCTTGTGCACCTAAAAATAAATATATGTCAATTCGATCACAATAAATATTGCAAGTGACATAGGTCTATTTTATGTAGTTTAGAAGTGGCATACACACACATTACACATGTAGGGCCATATATAGCATGTAGGCTATTGATCATTTTCTTATTCATTTTCAAATTTGAAGTCAACAGTTTTAACTTAGGCTACTAATATTGCAACATTGTATAATGTAATATATATTGTAGCCTATAAAAATGCAAACTGCATCAGATTAAAACTAGAATGTGATATATTTATTAATGTCATTATTATTAGTAATACTTAATTTATTATAGTATATCCTTGTAAATAAGCATCACTACAGTATGTAAAAGTACAAGGTCTGCTGGCTTAATATTGTTCGGCTTATGAATGCCTAAATAAAGTTGCAAAGCAATGTTGAAGGATGAATTGAGTAGGCCTACTACACATCCAATTATAATGTTCACATTGGTAAAGTATAAAATCATGTCACATATTAAAAGCCGGAAGTGTGCTATGTTTGTGAAATACCTTTAATGTCCACAATTTGAAGTCTGAGTAATAAATGATGGTAAAGCAGGTATGCCAAAGTTATTTGAGTCTAAAGCAGTAGTAAGTTATCTTCTATGTAATGGCATAATTCTTCCGCTGTGCAGTTTAGGCTACCAACTACATGCCATAATAGGCCATAGCATATTGCATAAAAGCTGTTAAATGCTGTATATGGATTTGATATAAAAATACACCATGTGATGTTAGAAGAACAGCAAGAACAGAGCTACAGAGGATAGGAAGGTTTCCATAAATTCCATTAGTTAGGCTAACTTCTACAAACAAGTATGGCAATCTGCAGGCAAACAAAGGATACATAACAGTGTTATCATAACCACATCTGAATATAAGTAATGAATACATGTCAAACGATAGCAAAATTAAATAAAGCTGTTTGTGTAGCTTGAGTTCTGATTTTGAAGACAGTAGACTTCAAGTTACTCTAACTACACATTTTACAGATCACTCTACATAAATTGAGAAAATAAGTCAACTGTTGAGATTAAAGATACCCATAGAATATGTATTAACATAATTCTTCATTAATAGTGATGTAAATCTGTTGTATTTCGGGGTTAGCATTGGGGTAGAATACATTAAACAAATAGGTTAAGATTATTAATGTCATTAATCCGAACTATTTGGTTTAGAACATTGCCAGCCAGTACCAGCCCCGATTTGTGACTGTTGGGGACGTTTTTTCAGAGCATTTTCTGATCTGTACAATCCATGATCAAGTATGTAATTCTCCTATTCTCGTGACGTCACAGGAAGAAAGCTGAGTCGAGAGCAGCTGTACTCTTGCCTTTTTTAAATCAACTAAAAGCTGCGAGGAAAAATTGATATCGAGAAATTTATATTTCTCTCGGATTTCTCTTCTTGGAATTAAAATAATGGATGCTTATCTTTGAACAATATTTTCTATTTATTATGTGTGTTATTCATTATGGAAAACTGAATGGAAAACTTGACATGGAAAGAAAATGTTTCTTACCTATAATTTGAAGAATTTCGTAAAATGCCGTGAACGCGAAGAAAGAAATGAAACAAAGAAAGATTTATTGACTAAATGTTTGCTAATTGCCTATTTAAAAGAGCAGATTATTGAATTTATGATAACCTTTTAGCTAACTGATTATGTAATGCTGCTAACTTTCATTTGGAGAAATGGTTTAATTATTTGAAATTTTAGTGGTTGAATTCGTTTAGCCTATATTTTGGTTTTGGTAGTTTATCTAAAGCTTTCCTTTCTATGCCAGGAATTTAGTGCTTATACTTATATCTAGGAACTTTCAAAAATTGGCCATAAAAGGATGAGGGATGTATTAATGAAATGAAGTTATGTTATGTTATGTTTTTACAATTATCAATACTGTAAAACTTAAAAGTTAGGCAAATTGTTTTTGAATTGTTAATTTGTACGAAATATTTCTATGCACTTTAAACCTGTTTGTTTACTGGCTCAGATATTTCTCCTGCAAGCCATTTGATTTATTTTGAACAACTGAGAAACTGCATGAAACAGTAACTCAATGAAATTGTATACGACTCTACAAATATTCACTGTATTTGCTTTTTACTTTTTATTACTTGCCAGTTTATATGGCATATTTAAATAATTATCGGTTGTTTGGTATTTTTATAAATTTCTTGAAATCGACGGGGTCAAGCTCGGCTATGGTGAAATGGCGTTATTGGCGTTAACCAATCAAATTTCAAGAATAAATCGTAGCAGATCCTTGATATGTTCTAAACAACAATCCACATGAAAACAGGCTAAACAGCGTCATCCGAAATGAAGCTCGCGTAAAAAAGCCTTCAAAACTTTGTAATAAAGACAAAACATTAAAATAAATTTAGATTATAAGATTAGAACAATACTGTACTTACCAGATTATGTGAAAAACATCATAAAATTCCATGAAAACCAGACGATTATTTGGGTAATTGATAGAGTCTTTCCTTCATTAAGTTAAAGTTCCCTTTTCTACGATTTCATTATTTTTTCGTTGATCATACACCAAGAATTTCAAAAGTCTCAATTGTCTCAAAGGAGCCGCTTTCTCTCAATTTTGAACAAAAACAGTTTTATCCAGTTTTAGAACAGCAAGATGCCCTTATGGTTTCGTGAATGCAACACCGCATCTTCAAAAGTCTCAAAAGTCTCAATTGTCTCATTTTTATTAGAAACTACCGAAGGCATAACAGGAAATATTTTCGAAGATAAAAGGTTCTACAATCTTCTCTACATTAGATGCAAGGACCGGATTTATGCAAGTGGTTCTTGATGAAGAAAGTAGCTATCTGACTACGTTTGCTACCCATCTGGTATATATTGTTTCTTACGTCTAACACTTGGAATCACATCAGCACCTGAAGTATTCCATCGAATAGTGGCAGATCACCTAGAAGATTTAGCAGGAGTTGAACTTTACATTGACGACATCCTCCTTCACGAAAGGACGCAGCAAGAGCATGACGAACGCTTGACCACCGTACTAGAATGCTGCAAAGAAATCAATCTAAAGCTCAACTACGAGAAATGCTAGTTCAACCTGCCTGAAATGAAGTATTTTGGTCAGATCATCATCAAAATCGGTGTATCAATTGATCAATTGACGTTTCGAAGCCATTTGTAATATGCCGCAGCCAAAAGACAAAGATGATCTAAGACGCATTCTTGGCATGGTGACATACATGTCAAAGCTTTGCCCATACTTGTCTGAGACATCCTCAACACTACGAGACATATTGAAAGAAGACAGCATATTTCTTTGGGACGAGAATCACACAAAAACATTGGCAGAAATTAAAGAGCGGATAACATCTGCTCCAACACTTCAATTGTACGATGTAAATGCAGCACTAACTGTCGCAGTAGACGCCTCAAACCATGGAATAGGAGCGGTACTATTGCTAGGCAACAAACCAATTGAATATGCTTCATGCATGCTGAATTCGACTTAGACAAGGTATGCTCCAATTGAAAAAGAGATGCTGGCAGTCCAATATGGGTTAACTCGGTTCCATCAATACATATTTGGCCAACCAGTGACTGTTCAAACTGATCATAAGCCACTTCTCAGAACAATAAACAAGCCAATCTCAGAAGTTTCCCCACGACTCGCATGGATGCGCTTGAAATGCCTCCGTGTAAGATTGTATTATAGAGTTTTAAGGACGAAATAAGACAAACTACTAAACATCAAGATAACTTGTATAACTCTGTTTTGTTAATCATATACGTGTTAGTTTTACAACGCCTTGCAATACACTCCTGTGTGCCTAATTTACAACTAAGTGTGATTACTTTATCGACGTTGTAAATATTAGTGTTATTAATTATTATATACTACATTCCTCACCTCGGAGACATAAGTTCATTACCATTTTCCGCCTTTATGGCTGATACTAATTCGGAGTACGACGGATACGGGTTGAACTTTGTTGTTGACCTTTGTCTTTATGTTTCCCTGGGTCTTTACCTTAGTCTTTGCCTTGTTCTTTGCCTTGGGCGGTGTCTTGATTGTAGGGGTGGAGAAATCGTCGGCTGTGCCACTTGAGGGGGTTTGTTTCTGTCTTTACGAGATAGCTGTGTCGACCTTCGTGTGCTTTTATTATGCTGGCAACGGTGTTCAACTGTTGTGTTTTTGGATTTATACAAATACTACTGTACCAGGTAATAAATCTTCTAAGGGTTTGGAATGTTGGTCCTTGTAGGCCTTTGCCTTCTCCCGGAGAATGATAGCTTTCTTATCAGCAGCTTTGATTTATTCTCTTATATCTTTACAAAAGATTGCGGGTCCAACTGGCAAGCTTGTTCAAATTGGGCGTCTAAACAGACGTTGTGCTGGCGATATTCGATCTTTATTGGGGGTGTTTCTATACTCTAATAGACCTTCCAAAAATTCCTTAGTATTAATATTTCTTTTCCTGGTTTTCTTTACTAAAGTCTTCATAGATTTAATTGCTGCTTCGCCAAATGCATTACTTTGGTAGTTGTTGGGCTTTCAATGCTGCATTAGCTGCAACTAGCATGTTTAGAGCGACTTGATTGACTAAAGTATGAATACTTGCATTTTCATGTTTGTCTTCGTCATTAGGTTCACTTGCTGGATACCTTGAAAATACATTAGCAACGGTGTGTGGTGTTCCAGGACGCCATACAGCAATCGGACAACATATGTTGAGCTTTTCCTTCAGGCGGATGATGCGTGGAGTTGTCGCTTGACCATAACTTTTGTTGTTGATTATTGATATCAGTGGCTTGTGGTCAGTGACCAACTGAAAATGGGCACCATGTACAAATAGTATACATTTTTCAACAGCCCAAACAACAGCTAGCGGTTCTATTTCCGTTGCAGAATACCTTGTTTCGGCAGGGATCAGTGAATGACTTCCACATTGAAGCAAATACCAAAACATAAAACATATATAACTGACTCTTCTATGACTTATAACAGTGCATACACTTTTTCAAGTCAATATCAGAAATTTCCTTAATTTTCCAAGTGAATTGATCAATAACTGCCGCTTTTACGTGTATCTTTCAATCATGAAGTTAATTAGAACTTAATTTCTTAGCATATTACAATTTATTTAGATACTTCATTATGGAATCAAATTCATTATACATTAATTCATTAATGTGCAGGCCTTCATCAAATTTCACATGTAAAAACGCATCATTACCTGTTCAACATTTCTTGTCTATACTGTAATCAAGTCTGTAACTATTTAATATTATTATGTATCAACCTTTGAAAAAAGTCATATGGCTTTAAGGCTCTCAATAGAAATGATTATGATGATTCATGATCCAATGTGAAATAGTATAGTTATATTATATTTGTTACATAAGGATGGTGACTGAGTCAAAGACATTCCATTCGTAATTAATATTACTTAATTTCCAGTATCTGATGATAGATAAATATATCTGTATCATATTGTATTTTATTATAATTAATAATGCCTCACGAGTATCCTACATCCTCCTCTAACTTCACTCTATATCCACATTCGAGCATAGCATGAGTTTTCTACTGAATAGAACCATTAGCTTCAGAATCATCCTGTTTAGTATATACTTGGTGTTAGAAAATTGATATAACATGGGTTGTTATATCTTACAAATCGTGCTTTTCTACATTTCATTTACAGATGGCAACTGTGTTAGAACTTTGGGGCCAAATTATTTCGCCGTTAGAAGGTAACAGCTGTAAAATAAATAGATAATTGTTATGTATTTTCAAGGCAGCGATGTTTGTCAGACTTGTTTTCATTAAGTACAGATCTTAGTCTACTGTTTTATTTGACTAGCCCAAGTCTCACTTTTTACTATGATGATTCTGATATATTTGTAAGTGAGACTTGTGTCCTTTGGCAATTCTATTGTTTTCAAAAACAAAGAAGCCGTCAACAAAATCTTGTCGGTAACATTGTTTTATTGAGTGTTCCAGGGTGTCAACAGTCAATTGCGAACGAATCATAAAATATATTAGCTCCTGAAAATTTAGTCTATAATTACGAAAGAATACTATAATTAAAACATAACTGATAAAATACGATGAAAATTTATTAAAGTTTAACGCTCAACTCTAGCTATAGCTATTTTTACGTCTGATTCATCAAATAGGATATCTAAAATTCTAAATCTCATGGATTCAAATTTGTATTGATGATTGCAAATTGTTTGAACATTTAAAGAAAACAGAATATTGTTTATATTCAATAAATTTATTATATTGGCACTAAATTCCCGATTAAAATTCTACTGTATTTAATAAATTTTATAGTGCACATTGATAGATAGACAGTAATACAGTACACTGGGGGCCATGCTGTATTCGAAAGCAACACTCACAAGTATCATGCCAAAAATAAAATATGGAGCCTTTGAATAAAGAAATTAATTAAATTATAATTATAAAGAAATATGTGCAATAAAAATTGATTTAAAACTTTAGGTACAGTCAACTTTAGAGCAAATAAAATAAATTTTTCAATATGTAGTTGGTTTGCTACTAGGATCATATCCTTCTAAAGCAGACTACTTTGTAGCAAAACAATTTTTTATTTTTCGCATTTTTCGTTTAACCACATTTAGGAAGCAAGAAAACGCTAAAAAAACCTACCATTAATAATAATCCTACTTTGTATCTTGACAGATTCTCAGCAGCTACATTTTGTGAAATTCAATCAACAATGAAATGATTCACAGGTCCTATTTTCTGTCGTATCTCTATAGCTTCATATGTAATATCAATTTTTATAAACTATTGTTTTCATTTGATTTCAGAGCAATGAAGATCCTAACTAATTAATAGAGAAGAAGATCTCCATGATGTATTGCATCCTGTTAGACAGCTGGAACAGCGCTATCATAGACACGATCCTGCTTATGGATCTACTATTGTATCTTCGACAAGCCACACTCTTCTAAATGTTATGGTAGTTGCTATGGTAGCACTTTAGCAATCAATACAGATTACCCTGATTATCATTGCATGGCAAGATCATAATTCCTACAATTTACTCAGAGATAGAGATGTTCTCAAAACATGGCACATGGGATGACTAGACTAAAGATCATAGGAAGAGTTTAAAATATCAAATGGACTAAAAACTCTTGTGAATTTGCATAATTTCACAATTAACAGTATCAAGTAAATATACTTTTCTGGTATCTTTTAAATAAGCCAGTAAACTGATTTTTCATTTATTTAGCAATTAATCTTCAAATACAATCCACAAATAAATTATTCAAGTTCAATTATTACCAATTGTAGTTTTTAATTTGCTTCAATTTATGTTAAATATTACTTGAATCTAGGAAGATTTACCAAATGCCAATTATTGCTTATTCCAAGCAAAAAGATTCTTATTTCAAGTAAAATTTACACAATGTGCTGAATTACTTATTTCAAGTAAAACAATACTCATTTCCAGCAATACAAGCGAGAGGCTGTATTTTAAGCCATATCAAAGAAACACAGAATAAGCAAAACTTTTCTCGTTTTAAGTAAAGAAAAGGTAAATAAATATCAGTTCAGGCAAAAAATTGCTCATTTTTAGAAACTTTTACTTATTTTAAGCCAAATCAAACCGAAAACAATAGTAATCTAAGTAAAAATTTGCTAATTATAAGTAAATTAATTGGCTTATTTCAAGAAAAAATTTACTAAGCTAGTAAAATAATGCTTACCTCATGGACAAGTAAAATTTTACTTGAAACTGATAAAAGTGTGCTCAAAACTAGTAGAAATTGCTCAAAATAAGAATCGATGTTTGCAGTAATTAATGTAAGTGGAAGTTTTATTTTCCTATATAATCCGGCCAGTATATTTGACAAATAAACAGCAACAACATTTATCAGAGTTCTTTAACATTTTCTTTTACAATTTTTTGATTGCGATCAAATTATTTTAAGAGTTGCACAAACTTTGGTAAGTACCGCAACCATAAGCCTGCAAGATAACCAACTAGGCCTAATTTTTCAGAAATCGAGGAAAATGATATAGAAATAAAAATGCGGAAAGTAACAGTGATATAGTGCTAACGATGATGGATAAATGACAGTGATATAGTGCTATCGAATTAGGGACTAGTAAAAGTCAGAATTGAAGTCTAGGTGTGCATCATACTGATCAATGCAATCCATTATAGTCAATTATTTGAGTTTGTGATGGAAATAAATGATTCATGATCTCAAATCCCTCTAAAGATCCGTAATTTAAGTTCAATTATAAAATATATTCATTTAATTCCATTAAATTTAGAGCATCAACACAATAGCCCAATTATGAGCTTCATTCTGATGTAGGACAATCGATGACGAAATCAGGGTTTTAGATTTCAGAAAATTAAAGCATTACTGCTTCTGATATATGTGGTATACTCTACTTCACGTTATAGCCAGAGCCATCTATTTACAAGAGTTGGGACACTCATGCCGTTTTTGTTTTTTGGCCTGGACCCGAGCACGTTTTTAACAGCAGTGCGCATAGGCAAGAGAATGTTGTCTTTTTTTCAGCCATTTTGGAACTGTCAGAAATGGTTTGCGATCGTTTAACAAGAGTAATATAACCATTTATTAGATGTCTTTCTCCATATTTATTTGCTGGACTCTCAAAATAAGAATAAAAATCAGATCAATGCTATTGGAATTACTAAATGGACAAGGAGTTTGTGGAGTATGGACTACATCTCTTACGCTCTTACGCTTATTCTTTGCAGTCAAAGACAAGTTTTTTCTAGTTCTTGTCCCCAGTTGGAATAGTAAACAATACTTTTATTTCGATTACTATTTCGTCTATTAAAACAACAATTAATAATTTAATAGCCTATGTTTGTTTTCACTGTTAAAAGTTGTATTTTCAGCGCACTTCACTTAAAACCGGAAACCTGATGACAAAAGAACAAGAACCCTGATGCCGAAAGTACGAAAATGGCGTCCAAGAAATCACGTGAATGGCATCTGTCCAATAGGAGACGATAGCGGCACATGAAAGCATGTCCCAACTCTTGTAAATAGATGGCTCTGGTTATAGAGCTCTTGGGTGTGTTTGTGACTACTTAAAAGTGTTGACCTCCTTTTCGTGCAAATTTGATAGAAATGTATCCAATTCAGGTAGAAATACTCCTTGGATTTTTCTGGACTTTTAGTATGTGATAGAGGAGATTTTTCTGGTCTTGTTGAGTAAAAATATCTTCTGTTGCATATTGTGACAGGTCAAATTTTATTTTGACTGGAATTCAACATTATCCATTCTGTGAGAATACAGTTAAAAAGTCACTTACGTTAAATAAAGATGGCAAATGTATTAACGTACTGTGAAAACATTTTTTCTTAAAAACGGATTTCCGCAAGATGCCCTTTCGTTGGGTCTGCCCCTGTCATCCTCGTACGGCTCCAGCACCTCTGGCTGATGTTCAATGATGCTCGATGAGGAAGTATTGTAAAAATGATCTTTTTCAAAATAGGAACAAATATATATGGGAATTGCCTATATATGAACAGAGATATTTAGTGGAGTGGACAAAGTATAGACTTAATTAATGCTATTTTGTATTCGTTTTATTTCATTTTTTTCAAAGTCATTTTAATCCAGGCCAATTTATAAAAAAAATTATATTTATATTAAAAAAATTATTATTTGACAACCGTATCTTTCTACATGCTATAAATGTCTATGATTGCTTGCAAAGATGAATACAATGCACCACATCCGCATACTACTACTACAAAAAATAGCTCACACAATGCAATTTTCTTCCATAGTGGCATGGCAGGGTTTAAACGCCAGTAGCAGATAAATGGGAAAACAAATGATAGAAAAACTTGTGTTACACCCCCACTGACTGACATTAGAATATTAAAATTTGGAATAACTTCAGCCAGAATCAATGTTGAGAGAACAATTGCTCCTCGTACACAGCAGCGTTGCCAGCTGAATTCTATAAAACAAAAATATCATTATGCCACTTGAAAACTATCAACTCTATCTTTAATCTTCCTACTTTATTATTTCATAATTTTTGGAAAATAAGCCAACAACAACAACAACAACAACAACAACAATATTTCACACTGTTGACAGTTGTGTTTCTGAACTTTGTTTTTAAAGTATACCCTAAAGGCTAAATCATAAACTTGAAATCAAAATGAAAAACCAAATGACATTTTTTTTCAATGTTTAATATAATCATTTAAAATTTAATTTAATGATTTCTTTCAACAATTGAAAATATAATGAATTAATTAACGGATTAAAATCACATAGCTTAATTACCTAAAATAAATTTGTAGCCTATACATCTTTCCTATATCACAACATTACATTTAATTATTTACACCCTCAAGATCTTCATTACTAAATGTTGCCCATGATGCTAGTTACGTTGCCTCTCTGAACAGCAATAGCAATTCGTCCGAGGAGATATTTTCCAAACATAAGGTTAGTGCTGCGTCTTTTAGACGAGAAGAATTGACATTAGTAGATATATAAATAAATACGTTGCCAAAAAAGATATAAACGAAACACCTCTACTGTATACAAAATGTAATCCTTAAATCTATCAAACTGTTTTGCAACTAACTCGATACCTCATTATTAATATCAAGATAAGGACTTATGTTAACTATCCTAATTTCGACGGACTTGCAGGGCTATAACCATGCAATAAGTTCAAGTATTATTTAGTTCTATACTTGTAAAAACACACTTCTCAGCAACATAGATGTGAAAATTGATCAGGGTTTAATATTAATTATGTGACTATATCAACGATGCATAAAACATTCTAATAAAGTGTCTCTCAATAACATTTGAATGTCATATATTAAAATTCTGTTGAACCAAAAGAGTTAAGCACAAATGCTCCAAGAATAATTATTGTTCACAATGAAAGGTAGGTCATCTTTTCATCAATCGCCATATACTGCTACAATTTACATATAGCCTATTTATTGCTTTGTGAGAATCAATTCGTTTATCATGGTTAGAAGAACAAGAAAAAGGAGATGTATTACACTTGTATCACAAGCTGGGCAGTTCCATCCTTAGGGAACACCTGTGTGCTTTGAAAGCCTGCTTTCCTGGTTGCACTGTTAGTTTATGTGAACTTAATCATACTATTTTGGCATTTGTGTGTGTGGTTGATTGGACATGTATGTGATTAGAAGCATCTTCTCTAATTAACTAATAGAAAACGGTGCTGAGTTTTATGTACTTTGATACGAACACTTTGGGTGCTATGAGACACTCAAGAGGCCAAAATCACAAGCCTGGCGGCTCGTGATTTGTTAAGCCTCTTTCATGTCTCAAATTATTACGCACCCAGCGTGTTCGTATCAGAGTACTTAACACGGATAATCGTTTTCTAGTTGTATTATAGAATAAATAACTTGTTTATTTTGACATTAAAAAGGTCAAGATAATGATCATATCTGAATTTTTTTAATCAGAATCACCGCAATATTTTCCTCGCGCCAACGGCTTGGCTGAGCGTGCTGTTCAAACCGTCAAACGTGGCATGAAAGCATGGAACAAAACTATGCGTGTGTCTTTCGACATGTTCTTAAACAAAATTTTGCTAGTGCATCGCGCACCACATCCGCAGCTAGGCAAAAGTCACCTGCTGAGATCCTTCTCGGAAGATCTCCGCGCATTCCGTTCCTTTCTGAACTCATCCCCGGTGACGTAGTGATGTATCGTCAATCACCATCTCATCAACCCTCCCTATCAGAATATATCCTCGCCGCCAAGGGTAGAAATACAGCCTGGTTGACCCACAATGACCGCACTGTATTAGCATCAAAAGACCAGTTTGCCCCTGTTCCTCATTTATCGAATCAATCTAATTCAAACCCTGTAAACAGTTCTAATTCTAATGATTTACCAACGTCATCAACATTAACATCTGACTCTAGTAAGACTGCTCCTGTAATTAGACGTCAAACTAAGGAACCATCCTATTATCGACGTTCGTAAATTTATTTAATTCTCATACCTATTCAATTCTATACTTATTCAATTATACGATATTTTCTTTAATATACTTAATTTTCATACTTATATTCAAATATACCATATTTTCTTTAATATACTTAATTTAAATTTAAATACTTATTATAATACACCATAGTTAATCTTACAATACGCATGTTCATGCTGGTGAAGGGAAGTGTCACATTACTGACTATCCTCGTTTTAATGTTGTAATCCTCCTTTCTGTTTAATTAGTAATTGTTATATTTAGAATAGCGTTAACTATAAAGCAACTCGACTAAGCTAATATAATCAGTCGGTTAGTCAGAGTTGTAATGTTATGTTTGAATTACATTGTTGAAGTTAAACAAATCTGTCTTATCTCTCATTGTTCAATCTCCAAGTCGTAGTTTGGTTATACGACAAAATAATATTTCATAAAATCATTTTATGAATTTATCGAATGTATGAGGTTCTTTACACGAGTTTTCCGACTTTGAAGAGCCGTGATTTTGGAGGGCGTGTGATCGTATTCAATCGATAATAACGGCAAAAAACGTAAGCAGTAACTTCCATAAAATCCACTGCAAATAGCCTATTCTTTGACTGTGATTGCGTTATTCCATATCACCAAGCATAAGTTCATATTATTGTGGCATAATGTGATGCATCATTTCCATGTAAACCTCGTTTATATATTCTGTACATATAGTAAATTTAGCATCAATAGAAATCACTTCTGTCTCAGCTATGAACGTGTCACCATCTGCCTTTTAATGCTCATGCCATGATATCACAATTGGCGCTGCGTAATGGATCGCAAATGAATCCTACAGCTTGATGATGTAGAGAAAGCTATTGCTTGGCTTGGAGCTTTCAATGCTAGATGTCGTAGAGAGAAGATTGTTGATGGTGACGCTAATAAACATGACGAATTATCAAAGACAGATTTATTCCTGGAGCTATGTGGCGAGAACGCCTATATTACACTTTCTCGTTTGGTCAAGCCATCGAGTTTAGATGCTCTCCCATTTAACGTTATTTACGAGGAGTCAAAACCATATATCGAGCCGAAGAAACGATTTCTTATTGCAGATAGGACGGGATTTTTAAAACTACGAAAGAAAAAAGATGAATCTATTGAAAATGTATATTCCCGAATCAACTATCTTGCTGATCGTTGTGACTTTTAGCAATTAAAAGCTATGGCAGATCCATCCTCTGAGTTGAAGCGTTTAGCTTTTAAAAATTGCTTTGAAGATCACAGAATTACTCAGGATTTATTGGATCATATGCGACAGTTTCCTGAGGCATCCTTCGATGATCTACGAGAGAGAGCAAGATACTACGAACAAACAGACATATTTATTCAGCAGAAGCAATGTGGCGACGGTAAATCTGGCACCAGTTTGCCCGTATTGGCTATGGCTACTACTGAATCTACACGTAAACAATGTAAATTTTGTGATACGAATCATCCACCTAGAAAGTGTCCAGCCTACAATAAACGATGCACAAGATGTGGTAAGCTAGGACACTTTATTGAATGTTGTTTTAAAAAGGCCAACTCATGTAAGCCGAAAGATATTAATGGCATAGATTTACATGTAGGAAACATTGATACTCTCAATAAGAATACTTCTGATTCTGATAATGATTTAGCATTTATTTGCCATTTGTTTGACGATGTTAATCTGAACATACATGACTGACCACTGTAACACTGACCCCTGAGGTAATCACAGTTAATGGTATTGATGTCAGCATGATTCAGGATTCCGGAGCGGCATGTTCTGTTTTGTCGATAAAGCTATGGCGGAAATCCAATTGTCCTGAATTGAATGCAAAACAGAGGAAACTCACGATGACCATCAACTGAAAGTCCGACTGTACAATTCCAAATCCTTCTCTTTCAGTATCAGAATATTTCTGCTCAGCTGCTGTTAGCGACTTCAGCAATATGACCAAAGTCCATATGAAGACGTTCCCACGGTGGAACCTCTGGCCAACGGTGAACAAATTTTCCGGTTACTGGACGGATTTGAGCACACAAAACACATTTACAGATAAAGTATTCGACATTTTTAGCTAATCCGGGCCACCAAGCTTAACAAGCGTCGAGTAGCATTTATACGTTGACGTGCAGTATGTGCAGCTTGCATAACAGAGCTACGAAGATCTGTCGGTATGAATGGTACCGATCCACAGTATATGACGTCATTTTCGACAGTTAACATATTACGTACGTTCAAGAAAGGACATTCTGCTTCTGTTGTTTCAATCCAGTCATCATTACTAATACGTTTTGAATACTTGAAGTTAATAAATCTGAACTGGTTGCAAGTTTAAAATCAATAAAAGGGATCAAAGGTTATAAAAACGCAGAGTCAGTGACATTAGCAATCTCAATAGAAGCAACTACATCTTCGCGCGTAATAGTATGGTTAGAGAACTAGAAAGAGCATCAGCGTGGGCAATTTCTGTACCTGGGCGATGTTGTATGACATAATCAAAGGCCATTAATTTAATAACCCAACGATAAATGCGAGCGGAAGCAGTTTTAGGGATGGACTCATCTGCCCAAACAATTGAATAAGTGCTTTATGGTCAGTGACAAGAGTAAATTTTCTTCCTAATAATAGCTGACAAAGCCGCTCTACCCACTGTACAATGCCTAATCCTTCTCTTTGAGTATCAGAGAATTTCTGCTCAGCTGCTGTTAGCGACTTAGAAATAAAATTACTGGCTTGCCCTCCTGAGTCAGTACCCCAGCTATGCAATCCGCAGACGCGTCAGTAGTCAATGTTTCCTCCTTTGACAGAGAATACGGTTGTACAATCGGTTCCCTAGATAATTCTAATTTAAGATGTTGGAAGCTCTATCGCATTTTCAGTCCATTTAAAATGAGAATTTTGTTTTTGTAAAGCATTAAGAGGTTTAATTTTATCGGCAAAATTAGGAATCAGTCGTCCGAAAAAATTTACCAGACCTACGAAAGATTCAACTTCCTTTTTGTTCTGGGGGGCACGCATAGATTCAATTTTTTGCACAAGGGTTTTGTCAGGTTGGATACCATTAGCAGAAATTCTGTGTAACCTAAAAACGTCACTTCCGAAACACGCTGGGTGCATTTTTCACTATTTATAGACAATTTATGGCTTGCAAACCGTTCCATTACTGCATTTAATCGCTTGGCTAATGATACTTCGGCTTTAGCAAAAACGAGTACATCGTCTTGATTTGACTGGCTTCACGTCCTGCTTACTTTGACGTGCCGAGATTCGATGGTTGGTAAGCGGGACTTGTGTCCTTTGTCAAATGTTGGGCAGGATTCTGCACAATGCCGGCTTGTCTGATCTCATTGTTTTCATAAATTTTTACCTCTTCGAAATATGAAATAATCGGGGGTTCACATGGCGTCAAGTTATGGATAAAAACATCTACCTTTAAAGAGTTTATATCATTTCTTTTTAATAATTGCTTGATTTTTGATCAAACTTACTAAACACTGACTACAGGAATAAATCTATGGCTTTCCTCGCCATCACAATGGTCATCCAAAACTGGGAAATTTTGCATCATTTTAAAGAGCAACAACTTGCCAGAATCAGTTTGTTGAAGCAAGAACAACAGTATATTTTCTAGTGATAATATTTTCGACAGCTCTAAAGATTTAACTGATGATCATGAGGCCAATTTCAAATAGTATAAATCATCTTTAAATTGCATGCCATGTTTGCAAAAACGAATTTGAATTGAAGACGACCCTATGGACAACTTTAAAATATTTTACGTCATCTCGCATGGTTTGGTGCGTTTCTTTTGTTTTGGAAAACAATAGAATGTGCAAAGGACACAAGTCTCATATATATATACTAGCAATGAGTGTAGTCCATAATGGACCTTCTATGATAAAACTTTAAGATCACTTATAATTAAACAATTGACTAAGCTGACTATCGCTGTATAATACGGAGTATGAACTCTGGAGGAGAACATGAGACACAATACGCATTGAAACGATGTAGCATTAATCAATACATCTTAATCATTCCTTTAATAAAAGTTTAATTTATTTCACATCAATTGAGTCGATTGAAATGTATAATTTAACGTAGCTTTGTCTACATAGAAAAACTTTATTTTATGTGTTGAAAGGAAGCCAGAACACATTAATTATTATAAATTACAAATACTCAGTCAAATTTCGAAATCTGAAACTATCCATAAAAAATCACTTCAAATCCGATCCGATCCGAAGACCTAAAATATTAACCCGAATCTGACCCGACACGATCGGATCGCGTTCGGTTCGAATTCATAAATCTTTATTGCAATATATACAACACTAATGTGGTGTTCACAAAATAACGCCGTCAAGGTGTGGCCGGTCAAACTCGTGGCATTGCATGCAATATATTCAATATTAAATTGATTTAGCTTCGACAAGACACATGGTTCACTAATTTCTGTTATTAACATGATCAAACGATATCTTTTGTTAATTAACAATGATAAAATTGCCGAATGGCGGATTTGGACTGACGACCCTGATATTGTAATACCAGGGCATTAACCAATCGGCCACTACCTTACTTTTTGTTATCGGTGCTTTAACTGAAGTGGTCAACAAACCTACTGCTTCGACAACGTATTATTGAACAAGGCCGACCCACGCGCGTGTATTGAAAATCAAATTATATATAATCTGAAAATATTATATGATAGTATATGAGCCTATATATTTTTGATCTTTGCAATCTCAGCAAGCAGGCCTGTGATTTTCATGGCAATCTATCAAAATATCAAGAGTTCGTTGAAAATAAAATTTTGTAAGTAGAAAAAAGATGTGAAAAATTGGCCTGATAGTGCTTCTTGTTATCAAATTTTCCAGAATAATAGCATCAACATTCTTTTAAAAGGAAATAAAGTTCTATAATAAATCGCTATACTAATTTGATATTGATATCATGTTACATCTTGTTGTCAATATTTCTACGCGCTATTTATAATACATTACAGAATGTCGAATGAAAGAAAAGACGATTATGAATAAATTAATTTCTTTGATAGAAAAACGAAAACAACTCATTTTGCCAGATTCGTGATATGCATATTTATTCAGAATTTATTGAAACGGACGCGATGGTTCATAGAGTGGAAATGTTTAGTGCAGCTTCAAAGATATAAAATATCATAGCTGATGGTAGTATTTAAATGCTCATGTTATGATGTCTGATGAAAAGGATTTACTTATATAGAAAATGAATCTACTTTACCTTGCATTTGATCGCGATATGAAATGATCATTTTTGTCAGAATTATTTCGAATAAAAAACAATTTATATTTTATTCTTATCGGGCTTACATTCTCCTTCGATAAAATATGGTTGTTAACTTATTATTGAATGGTGTATTAACTCAGAGAACCCGCTATTATGTATTTAAATGTTGTTCGGAGATTATGCCGCTCGTATAGTTTTTATTTGGATCTCATTTGGAAAATGGTAAGTTGTATTTAAATAAATATTGTTTGCTATGATCGATTATTTCATGCAACCTAGTCGCTTTTTATTTTTGTAACACAAGGTTTGTTACACTCATCCAAACTGTATTAACTATTTAAAAATGTTTTTGAAGTATGTTTTTGTGCTTTTAATTTCAAAGAAAAATTGTTGAACGCTGAAAATATTATAATTATTATTATTTTTCACAAATCATACGCTCAATTCAATTTAACGTTGTTGAATTTGATATACCTGAAATTAACTTTATTAAATGTTGATCAACGATAATAACAAGAAACCGCTATTTTTATTCTCGAAACTGTAGTAACATACTGTGTCTTATTCTTATAGCAAGTCAACAAAATTAATTTTTAATTTTAATCGATATTTACAATTCCTTCGTTAATTATGGAAGCAAAATCTGAAAATAAAAGCCTGCTTGCTCAAAACCAAATGATTCATATTTCTATATTAAATAATAAATTATAGAAATACTTTTGTGCAATGCCTTGATTAATTCTAAACTCTATAATTTTATACTGTAGACAGATAATCTATTCGAACTTTGAATATTTTTCGAATTAGTCGAATGCTAACGTCATTTTGAAAATTCTTGCATGTTAATTTGTTTTTATGCCCCGCGATAGATTATTTATTTCAAAACAGATTGTTTGCTCAGTGTTCTCACAAATTATATATCAAAATAGCCTTTTTAAAAGTGAAATGTTTTGTATCTCGATTTGGAGATAAGTAATGAACGGCATTTTGTTTCACTAATAAATTAAATTAAGACCTAAAGTCTCTTTAATTTCATAGCGTTTGTGCCGCGCTATATGTATTGCTGATATCAACACTACATGAAATAGGTCTACGTTTCTTTGATTTCAAAACATATTTTGTCTGGCCTAGTTATACTGGTAATTCAATGTAATTCAGTATTTTGTATTGTTTTAATTATCATAAAACTGATTCAGTTTCAAGTTTCACTTGTTCAAACAATTTACATGCAGCTTTTAAATTCAAAGCAAAATATTTTTGTTCTGGGGATTTCAATTTGAATTCGATTTGGCTGCCCGCTAGATTATCGACCTATGAAATTTTTCAAAATCTCTGAATTTTTTAATGCAATAATATCAAATAAAATATCAGATGAAGTATATTATTAACAACGTCATAGACCCATACTTTTCATACAACAAATTTGCTACTGTACACGGTTATCTCGACACAAATGTTTGCATAATTTCCCGACAACGGATTATCCGTATTATATCGCCAGTAAGACGTACATAAGTCGCGGACAGACACAGAAATATAGAAATATAGTGATATATAAACAGGCAGTATTATGTATATAAGTGATATCAAAACATATCAAAATCGTCATAAAAATAAGTGAGAGTTGGAGCAATTCAGCGTGTTGATAGGCAATAACGCCTTTCATGCCTTTTAACACCTCTTTGATTGCTGAGCTATTTCTCATACCCATTTGTAGTCGGGTTACCCGGTATAACCCTTTACTGGTATTGGTTACTGACTAGCCTCATTGCTTAAATGCTTATGCTCAAATTAGCCTCATTCCATCGCGGCCCTCATTTCCGCACGGCCCTCCAGTGAGGGCCTAATAAAATTGAAGGTTAAAAACTGTGCCAGAAACCAAAAATATGGTGTGCCCAATCACAGTGCCCAATCACGGAAATCTTGGTGTCATGTGAGTTACAGCCAGGTGTTGGTTGGTCATCCCATGGAAGAACAATACAACGAGGTGTGAACAGAAATTGAAATTTGCTGAATTCAGCTATTTTGAATTTCAACACTTTGTAAACAAACTGTCGAAGAAAACTAAAAACATCAAGTTTACGGTATTATTTTGGATCAAATTGGAGCAACAGAATTATAAATAATAGATTACATTATCTTGAAGGACTGTATGAACATTATGACGGCCTTTTGTGGGCGTAGAACACAAAAAAGGAGAAAACATCATGTTTTGATGGAGCGATCGCCATCGTTGGAAAATTGTAAGCACTTCCGTCGTTTTGAACCATGATTTAAATAATCAAAATCAAAGAAATATTTAAAATCAAAGATCAATTCTCCAACATACAGCATTACTCTGATTCAAAATTCCATTTCTCCGTAAATATATAATTAAAAATTGACAATATGACAAAATAAACGATCGAAATACAAACTTTGAAAATGATTCGAGCAAGTTTGTTTACAATCTTGGTGTTTTATTCACCAACCAGCGCTCAAGAAAACTTCACGTGATACAAAGGTGCGCTGTGCTTGGGCACACCATATTTTTGGTTTCTGGCACACTTTTTAACCTTCAATTTTATTAGGCCCTCACTGGAGCGCCGCGCAGAAATGAGGGCCGCGATGGAATGAGGCTAATTACTGACAAGGTTTGAGCATGTGCGTTTAGCACGACTTGTCAATATGCCAATTTTAAATCAATTTTTCGAAAAGTATCGAGCGACGGCCATTTCAGAAAATATCGTCTCTATGTTTGGCAAAGGATGATCATCACAAAGTATTTTATCATTAATATGAACGCTGAAGTCCGCACACATACGTAAACCACCCGATTTTTTTTATCCAAACCACAGGTGATGCGTTTTCTGCCCCACCCCCTTCGATTGGCTCAATAATACCTAGAGCTTCAAGTTTTCCAGCTCTGCACGAACAGGCTCTCTTAGCGGAAGAGGAACTGGGAAAGCCCTACAAAACATTGGCCGCGCACCCTCTTTTAGTTTCCTAGAACGTCACGTCCTAAAAGCCCATAGTTACGATTAGATTCTACAACAAAAATATTTACATTTAAATTACCGTTAAGTCTACCAATTTTTAAATTATATTGTCCTAAAACTTTCAGTTGATGGTCATCGTAGCAAGTGAGTTTCCTCGGTGTTGCATTGATTGTGGACAATTGATTTTCCGCCATAGCTTTGTCGACAAAACAGAATATTCTGCTCCGGAATCCTGAATCATGCTAACATCAATACCATTAACTGTGATTACCTCAGGGGTCAGTGCTACGTCATGTATTATCAGATTAACGTCGTCAAACAAATGGCAAATGAATGCTAAATCATTATCATCATCAGAAGTATTCTTATTGAGAGTATTGATAGCAATAAGAAATCGTTTCTTCGGTTCGATACCTGGTTTTGACTCCTCGTAAATAACGTTAAATGGGAGAGCATCTAAACTCAATGGCTTGACCAAACGAGAAAGTGTAATATAGGCGTTCTCGCCACATGGCTCCAGGAATAAATCTGTCTTTGATAATTCGTCATGTTTATTAGCGTCACCATCAACAATCTTCTCTCTACGACATCTAGCATTGAAAGCTCCTAGCCAAGCAATAGCTTTCTCTACATCATCAAGCTGTAGAATTCTCTTGCGATCCATTACGCAGCGCCAATTGTGATATCACGACATAAGCATTAAAAGGCAGATGATGACACATTCATACAGCTGAGGCAGAAGTAATTTATATTGATGTTAAATTTACTATATGTACAGAATATATAAACGGGTTTACATGGAAATGAGGCATCACATCTAGCATTGATGCCTTTATTGTGCCACAGTAAAACTAAAATTTTCAAGATAACCACTTTCCATGGTGGAAACTCATTATTCATTACACAGCAAAAATTGAAAACAGGCATATCCTAAAATTCTTATATTGACAGATTTTTTCTCCAAATAAGAATATATAGCTATATGATTTGAGGCGTCACTAGTTTCAATTAGGATACGGCCAATATTCTTGAAATAAGAATTCCATGCTTCTATGTTTTCACACTGCTAAATAACTGTTCTGTAAAATGTGTCAAATTTCCCAAAAGTATTAGCCTGCGTGCAGACCTATTGTTTCATCCAACTGCGTCCTTTCAAACTAGCCTAATATAGCCTAATCAGGACTGATCACATCGTGATCAAACTTTTGACATGAAAATTTTCGAAATTGGGCGTGGTTAAGTGGGGTGGGGGGGCAGGACTATGCCATAAATGGAGCCTAAAACGCAAATATATTTCGTTGATCGTAATTTGATCAGCAATATAAATGCCTGATCAGTACTTATGACAGCGTGATCAAACTTTTGATATATACATTTTCGAATTTGGTGAGGTGGAGGGGGGCTGGCGTAGTCCTGGCCCCCAACAAGAAAATCGTTAATAACTGTAACGCTTTTGTTTGATCAGTCTTAAAAACACCTGATCACAACTGATCAACTACTGATCAAAGTATTTATGATATTTTGGACAAAATTTGAAGAGGTGGGGGGGACAGGACTACACAGGAGGTGAAAACTGTGACTGTTTGCATTTGCAGTTTACGACTTTACAAACTCAGAGAACATCAAGATGTTTTCAACCTGCCATGGCTTTAACTTTAACTTGTAAAGATGCTTCAAATGATATGATATTTACGCGAGGAATTATAATAGGTGAAAACATGGAATTGGTTAGGCCTATTTGGTTTATGAAAACGCGATGGAATGACACCGCCATTGGCCAACAAGGAAGTTCATTTAAACCTAGCCTGAATGTTGTCTTTCCTCAAACATTATTTTGTGGGATTTGACTTTGGAGATTCAAGTGTAAGAAAGGTAGGTCAATTATACTTTGTTATTGTATGCGTTTAATAATTCAACGTTGACTTTTGTCTGCCAAACTAATTTAGAACGCCTAAAGTCAGGAGGCCAAATTGCATTCTCAGGGTTCTCATCCCAAGCCAGCATCAAACTTCAAGGGTGATTCTTGAAGTAATATTATCTAGCATGTGTCTTTTGACTCTCATTCTCAAAATGCTTTCATTATTTCATTGACCACGTACCAAGAACTAATGTGAAACGATCCCATTATTATTATAATACCACTATTATTATAATTTATATTAGACTTCATAATATCAATAATTGAGAGATTCCAATGACAATCACATAGAATATTATATTTTATTAACTTCACTTTAGATTTTATAGTAAAATTAGAGACAAAATAAGATATGCTAGATTATGGTGCTTCAGGTTGCATCTAAGTTAACTAGAAGGACGATTCGTGAAGTAAGGTAGCATAATCTAGCATGCATCATTTTTGATTCTCATTCTATAAATGCTTTGATTATTTTCATTGACCACGTAGCAAGAACTGAAGTTGAATGATCCCATTATCATTACATTACCATTATTATTATTGCTACTATTTACAATTTGCACGTCAGTTAACTATAAAGTGGATTCCTGGAGTTGAAGTAACGTAATATAGCTGTGTATCACTGAATAATTACCATCAATTTAATTCATAATTCAATCAAGTAAATTTCATCATAAATTAATGAGCTGTTATCATCTTTATATTATTGGCATTGCTACTCTATTATTGTGTCCTTTCTCCAGTTTTAACTGAGGATATTTGTTTCGCTTACTCAACTCTTTTTTGTTTGCTTTTTCACCAGGAACACATATCTGTTACTTGGTTTAACTTTTCATTTTGGGAATATACCATACGATCCATCTATCGTTCTTGGCAATGCCAATGTGTGTTTTTATTGGTAAAACCATACTCAAGAACTTTGTACTGTTAATAATGAACTATATTGAAGTTAGATGGTAATCTCATAAATAACAAATTACTATTATAATCATCGTATATAGTCTAAATAATCTTGAGCTTTGTTAAATAGGCATAAAACGTTTTTATTACATTTAACTACTAAAATGATGTATTAAGTGATATGTATTGAAGTTACATTAGTTCTTATTAATTGAGTCTAGTAACAAAATATGTAAACACTTTTGGAATTATTCATGTTGATTGTTGAATAAAATGTTTGATATTTGATAAATGAACTATAATATTTTAATTAAAATCATGATTTTAATCAAGTTATATATCGTTTCTTGTTTGGATTAAGATTCTATTTCTGCCAGGAAAGGGCTATAATACCGTATTAGGTTGAACAGAAATATACTCCAATTAAGAAAAAAGCCAATTGAAAGGAGAATATTGTTGTTGGAAGGTGCGAGAATCTCTGATTCTATGTAGACAATTATTCTTGAAACAAGAAAATAGCGGCAATTAAAGGAGCAAAATTGACCGGCAGGCGCTACGCACTTAGAATCATGTGCATGCTTATTGTTATAACACAATGTACATTATTGACCTGAATTTTATTACAAATTAGGCCTGCGTATAACAATTGTTTCAAAGCGAGACGGTTGAATTACGCTAAGCATAAATTCAACTTGTGCTCGCAGCGGTCGCCGGTCAATTTTGCCCCTTTAACAGCTAAATTCTATTGAATAGCGTGTGAAAAAAAAGAAAATTTCGTCTTGAAACAACAATTTATATTCTTACACAATCCAAATATTCTTACCTCACGGAACAGCCAAATATTGTTGTTTCAAGGAAATATATTCTTGATACTTATAAAAAGATTCTTGTAAGTGATTTTAAGGATTTTGCTGTGTTATATACTTGTTATAGGAATTTAACATTATCTTTCGATTATAATTCGAGCTCGAGTAACTTCGCAACTTTTGTATCTTGAGACGGACATTTTGAAATAAAAAGAATCATAATGCGATATACGTGCGCATGCGTACATAAACGACCGGACTTTTACCAAAAATAACTGACCGGACCTCTAACAACATCGTAAAATAAATGTGCTAATATCAAAATTATGATTTTGAATTTTACACATAGCGTATCATCCATCCACTTGCATTGAGTAGCTTGAGAAGGCTGAATTCAATTAATTAAGTGAATTTAAGTGTATATCCCGGATATTGGGAGATTGCTTCTTTAGATAGAGAAAAATGTTCTATCAGTACATGTTCTTCTTGTATTTTTACTTTGCGCAAGCATTTCCCCCTCAAAAATGCAATCAAAGTTACGATTTTGTGTCTCACTCTTTTTCTTCGAACAGGAACCAACTTATTTTCCACAAGAGAGTTTACACCGGAAAAAACACTAAACATTTTACTTATTTGTTTCTAAATAAAAAGCCGCCAAGCCAAATGACAATTTGCTTTCGGAATAAAATTTTCAACGTTCAGCTGAAGATTTAGAGCTATATTTGATCAATATTCAAGATCCAGGTAAAGAGATATAAGCCTCTAAAGTCAAAAGTTTTTAGTTTTGTATTTTTCTCACTCAAGTGCTCACGCGATTAACACCTCTTTACGGCTTCGTCTAAGCATAGTCGGCATAGTTGATGCGTATTAAAAATAGTCACATACCTTCAATATCCAGCAGCGATAACCTGCTTAGACGAAGTCGCAAAGAGGTGTTAATCGTGTGAGCACTTGAGTGAGAAAAATCCAAAACTAAAAACTTTTGACTTTAGAGGCTCATATCTCTTTACCTGGATCTGGAATATAAATCAAATATAGCTCTAAATCTTCAGCTGAACGTTGAAAATTTCATTCTGAAAGCAGATTGTCATTTGGTTTAGCGGTTTTTTATTTAGAGACAAATAAGTAAAAAGTTTAGTGTTTTTTCCTGTGTAAACTCTCTTGTTGAAAATAAACGGGTTCCTGTTCGGAGAAAAAGAGTGAGACACAAAATTAACCCAAAATCGTCACTTTGACTGCATTTTTGAAGGAGAAATGATCGCGCAAAGTAAAAACACAAGAAGATCATGTACGAATAGAAAATTTTTCTCTATCTAAAGAAGCAGTCTCCCAATATCCGGGATATACACTTTAAAGTGAATTATTTCAATTTTATCATTTTGTCGATAAATCCCTAAAATCGTAATGGACAACAATGAAATGCGTCAAAAAAATAGGCAACGAACATAATGGCCGTTAATTGACCAATCAAAATTTTCGAACATCAGTGCCGTATCTGCCGTATCTGGTTGTTATAATCTGTGGACTAGAACGAGCGCGGATTATCAATAGAAACACGCCGCTTTGCTTTTTGAGGAAAGCTACGACAAGTTATACAAATGGATCAAAATAGATTGAAAATAAACGCAAAAAGCATTGGTTAAGTCTGAATACATGATTAATGTAGAAGATTTAAAGTATTATTCAAATATCGTGTACATGATCGTATGCGTTTATTCTTTTAAAGCAATGGGATACTGAAATTTATCGTATCATATCTTTGGCGTTTTATCAACAAAACAAAACTGCTGTATGAATTACGAACAGAAACATTGAACAAGGGAATTTTATAGATTAAAGGAGCAAAAATGACCGGCAGGCGCTACGCACTTAGGATCACGTGCACGCTTATTGTTATAACACAATGTTCATTGTTGACATGAATTTTATTACAAGTTAGGCCTGCGTATAACAATTGTTTCAAAGCGAGACGGTTGAATTACGCTAAGCATAAATTCAACTTGTGCTCGCAGCGGTCGCCGGTCAATTTTGCCCCTTTAATGTTTAATTTATGATTTTGTATCAAAATTCTTGTGTTTTGTGTTGTTGATTTTAATTTTAAGGCTATTTTTAAGCGCTCTATCAATAGACCAAATCGGCAAATTCTTCAATTTCTTGATCACATGACACAGATGCGGGACTCGTTGCGCTTTTTCGAGCAAACGTCCTTTCGCGCCTTGTTGTTGTACGAGAAGGTTGTGCTTATTTGTTCCCATGAAACATATTTTAAACTACCTATTTAGTTGAAATGTCCAATATTAGTATCTGGAGGGATATTATTCGATGTGTGGAAAAGATTTTCTGTCGATTTTGGAGTGATAAAACTTTATTTTAAGAGAAGCTGCACCAAGTTTGATCGCTGTGGATGACCGTAAAATTGGAACCGAAATGTTTTATGGATTTTGAAAAATGGTTTGAGAGCATTTGATAGACTACAGTGGAAACAAAACAAGCTAAGCTAAACTGGAGATGAATATGCAGTATGAATTGGAATTTGGAAAGATCTTAAAATTGTTTTGTTATAATGAAAAATTACGTACATGGACTATGAAATTTGGAATAGAAAAAATGTCATGATTTGCGATGTTTTGAAGCATTGAAATCAAACTAATCTTTGCTTATTTAAATAAAATACCAAGCATTTATGACTTAGAAAGTGTATTTATGGTATTTAGAGGTCTTATATGTACATTTGTTAGCAACAGAAAAGTTGTCACGAAACTCCATTTGATAAGTCATTAAAATGACTTGTTTGCTCATTTATGTTACCTTCCCTATAAATATGACTGTTGTACGTTTATATTGTTCATTTGAAAAGCTAGGAGTTTATTTGTTTCAATGTTATATTATAATTTACAGTTACAAATTGATGTTGTTTTAGCTTTTCTTTTACGGCGCGGCACATCTCAATGTTTGTAAACGCATGTAGTTCTGTGTTCTACGTCATCAGTTATGTTTACGTTCAACTCTATAATTCTACTATATATGCCATATTGATCGTAAAATAATGAAATTTTTTCTTCATTACATTGAATATGCTGCATACCATCATACAGTATTGTTTTTGAATTGAAATTGTGCAGAAACACAATAATTATTTAAAGAAATGCTAATTTTTGATGGAATTATTGACCATGATGGAGTACCGATATATAACTTTTAAGGTCCCAGGCGTTTTTATTGGGTCTTAAACTACTTGAATCAATCTTGAATTACCTATAAATCATTTAAATACTAAATTTAAGAGCAAATTACGAAGAGGAATATGCGAGAAAAATGGTTGCGCGAGACCATTGCGTTCTGTTGTTGAAAAACCCAAATACCGCATTCAGGTCACGTGACGCGTTAGCCGATTTGGTCTATTAAACATTTTCTTCATATAGCCATTTTGGTTTTGTTGGTAAAACCGTAATTTTACGATTTTACGCAGCCTGACACCATAGAGGTGCCTGACACAAACATCAACAATAACCAATCAGCGATGAGTATCACATTCGATGATTTTATAACCACCTTTATAATTAAACAAGCCTTCGGCTTCCTCAAAGAGGTGGCTTCGCTCCTTTTAGTAGCTTGCAGTAAAACTTGTCAAAGAGAATGTCAATAAAGCAAGAGAGTCATGAAAAAGCAATTAAAAATGTTGAACAACACTGATAATGGATTCCAGTTTTGATAATTAATCCTTGCATTCGTGTAAAGTATCGTAAAAATGAGATTGATACTCTATTGTACTACATATTTCAAATTAAATAAATATGGGTTATGTATGAGTACAGTGGCCACCGTATATAAGTAAATGATATGTTGACTACATAGTAATGAACTAAATATTAATTTTATGTTAGTTAACCACTGGTTTTCACAGTGAAAGGCATTGGTATGTAAATATTATAGCTGTGTCGGTTGAGTGAATCTCTCCATGAATCATTGAGTGGTAAGAACAACTGGTGATTCTGAAATTTGAATATTTGATACGGTAAATTACATAAATTACATAAATGAGAGATCCAAACTCTAATATTTTGTTAACTTTAACTAACATCTCACAGAGATGACACCTGTTTATAGTGGTCACCATTCACCTACCTCATATATTGATGATTAACGTAAACAATGTGTTGACGTTGTCATTGTATGCCTCATCAAAATGTACTTTCAAAAAAACGATAGAATAATAAAAATTAAATAATATATGGGTTATGAATAAGTGAATGGTATATTGACTATACATAGTTCAAATGAAATAAATATGGATTGTATTTTAGTTAATCAGTTCATGAACCGGTTTTCACAGGGAAAGACATTGGTATGTAATTATTATTACTGTATTGGTTGAGTGAATCTGTAACTTATGTAATTTATATAATTTTAAATAAATTATTAATTTATTCCATTAATCTATCAATCACATATAGACTTATTAATACCTATTTTCATATCACGTGACTTGTCACTCATAGCCAATATCCCCATTTATTTTATCAGTAGTCATCATAGTAGTTTACAATAGTTATCATAATATTATCAAGAATTACATATTCACATTATTATATTTGTCTTTATTGAATCATTATATTTATATCGTAACGATCACAAAATTAACTTCAACACTTCGTTACAAATCTCTACATGAATCATTGAGTGGTAAGAGCAACAGGTGATTCTGAAATTTGATACAATGAATTGACCCAAACTTCAATATTTATCATTTCAAAGCTATCATAGCTATTATAGGAAAACGTTTCAAAATGATGTAAATTATGCTAATAAGGCACTTTCCGTGCCATGATAAGTTTGAAGATTAATCTGCGATTTAATCAATTCTCGTAAATTATTTCATTAGACATTAGGCGTGGCCCACATATTACAGTGAAAAATTGCAAACGTGACTTACACAGACTTTAAATAAAGCATTCAAACATTACAGTTATAAAAAACTTACTGAGAATTGTGTCTTCTGTTTGTGAGCCTGAGAGAATTGTTGGTTCTGACATTACCTCTTCTCCTTCTGGGCATATTGAAATACTTTTGCAAATAATATAAAATATTTGCAGATGTGAAAATACTTTTGCACGTTCATGTCAACAAAATGATTGCAAAAATGAACAATGTGGTGAGGAATGAACGTGAAAAATGAACAATCAGCAAGGCGTGACGGGAAAACTCTTCAATACAATAGAAACTTCTTCAACAAAAAAGAAAGAAAACAAAAGCAGCGCAGTTTATTTTCACAAGACTTCCTTCGAAATTACATCATTTTTGGTTTTTCAATCGCAATTTATGAACAGTTTATCGCATTTAAGCTGTAAAAATTAAAACCTTGTCTAGCTGAAGGCATATAGATACCCCAGATGTGACTCATAAGTTCGGAAAGTGCGCCGCGGAGAAAGGGTTTGAGTATAATGAAACAATGGTGATTTGGTCACCGAGTCGCTTGCGTATTATTATTATAAATTTAGATTACGTTTACCAGTTTACAGGATAACTCTTTTCGGTATGTAGGAGTTACTTACACTTAATACGCACGGATAACCATTTTCTATTTTTGTCTATAAATAAACATGTTTATTTCGACATTAAAAAGCTAAAAATAATGATCATATGTAAATTCTCCTAAAATGATGTCATCGCAGGGAGAAGAACGCGCGCGGATTTGTGAATTAAAGAGCTACTTGGCCACAAGATCTCTCGTTTGGAGGCTCGTGATTCTTAAAGCATCTTTTATGTCTCATTACGCATTAGCGTATTCGTAGAGCACCGTTATCTAATTGTTATACAAATTTAGCGCTTGAACCTATCATCGGATATAGTACTTACTATTCGGGATTTTGAGCATTCCTTCAATTTCTTGGGCCATTGCATTGAATATGAGCACATAAGCAAACACAAAGTGTAGACTCAACAAAATAACGCTTATGTAAGGAAGGACAATACTTCCACTTGTATCATTTGGTCGGACAGCGTTCTTTAAAATATCTCCTTGTGTATGTTCGCCAAGTACTGCATATGCAACACAACTGATTGGTAAATAAACAAACAGTATTATCGAGTAGCCAAAAGCAGATGCTATTTTAAAGTTATGTTGTTTTTTCATATCAGCTTGAATATTTGGGAAAAACGGCACTCCACAAAATGCAAACAAAATCGTGCCAACTCCAGAAAAAAAAGTCTTCCATGTTACTGGTCGTGAAGGTACATTGGTGTAGATATCTTCCAGTGAATCATACAAAATTTTAGATGAGATTAAAATCATTGAAACAGTAGTGGTGAGAACGGCAACCAATGCAATACCCCAAAATTCTTTAGGACTGCCAAATAAGGTAAGAGGATATAGAAATATAGCATAAACAGCCAACCACAATCGGAAATCATGGACAATTGTTATTGACGGTAAAAGGCTCTTCAAAAATAAGGATAGCAGATCGGCTGATATTAGAAGGTAAATTGTTGTTACACTTAGAGAAAAAAAGTGAAAAATACAACAGGCAATAAAGCAAGACCTTGGGCCGATAACTTTATTAATGATGGTAGTATATGCCTTCCTTGAATCTTTTCTTAGATCAGGATTCATTGCTGATACCTTGAGGTAACAGGACGAAAATAATATGGATGATGTAAAGTTCAACAATGCAGCTAAGAACAAAAATGGGGTTCCTAACACGCCAGTGTTTATAACTCCATCTGCTATAGCAACCAAACCGCCACCAACAACTTCCCCTGTTATAAATAAAACAGCAGTGGGAATAGTAAGACCATGCTGCTTTCCTGAATCAGATGCAACAAGAGCACTTCTTTCTTCAGATACATTGAAGCTTGCACGTGGCTCTTTTTCTTCTGATTGGCAATTTTCAACAGCTGTGAAGTTGGTGGTTGTGACCATTCTGAAAATAAACATTGAACATTAGCCTACTTTCTGAGAAAATACGGAAATGGGCAAATGGGTTTTAGAATATCAAGAAGATTAATTCTCAATTAATTCTATTGGCACGGTCAAAAATCGAAGTAGCTGTTACAGGAGAATGAGTTGAGTGGATAATTGCAGCGTCTTAAGTAGGTGTCTATTAATCTAACGGTTGAAATATAAATCATCTGAAAATCTAACACAAAGACATAGAATTCTTAACCAATTTTAGCAAAATTAAAGTAGTCAGCATTGCTTTTGAATGGATTCAAGATGTGCTAGTCAGGAGAAATTACACAGTTTCCCTTCTACGACCTACGTGTCTTTCTGAAAAGGATTAAAATAGCTTAAGAGTAAGATCGCATACAGAATAAAAAGCACAAACTGTCCACGTTCTTCCTCTATACTGTAAGGATAAATAGATGACCCTAAGTTGTGCTGGTGATTAGCATGGAAACTCTATAATCTTGAACATTGCGTGTACACGTTGTAGTGAAGAAATTTGCCTGTTCCACCTAGCCCACTCATTCCCGTTGGACTAGTAGGCCTAATAGATGGCATTTGTGAGGGCTTGGCAATAGTGGATATCACCTGTGTCTGTTTCTAACATCCGTTCACTACAGGTCATTAGTAAATTAAGTTGAGGTCAAGGGGTAGTGGAAGCTGTCTTGTGCAGGGTGTGATAAAAATGCAAACTTGCAATCCTAGATTATGGGATGCTGTTACAAAATCAGAATGCCAGAAAACTAGTTCAAACTGAATTACAATGGTTTTCTTGAAAACATCTTTTTACTCCTATAGTCCAATACATGGAAATTGCAGTTTCAGTATCATAACTTGCAAACCATCATATAATTTCTCAATTAATGGTAACAAACTTGTAGCATTTCAAAGGTTGATTAAATCACTATTATAATTTTTAGATCATCTTTCTAAAATGAAAGATTGCCTTCTTGAAGACTATTGTAGCTTGCATTAAAGCTTGTCACTGTAAATGATTTATATGGGTGCTCAATCCTCATCGTCAAACTGTCCTTGGAATAATCCTGCTAACTTTTAATCCATCTTTGGGATCATTTTAAAGACCTGTGAGGCCGGTAGCTTTTGCGTTTTAGTAACAATTCCCCTGTGAAAATAAATTCATGAGTTCATCAACGTGGAATTGTCAAAAACGTCATAAAGTATTCATGAACTTTTAAGCAATTTCATGTTCATGAACTGGTTCATGAACTGTATGTGACTATTCAAGAACTGTTCATGAACATGTATCTAAAAAATGTTAACGAACTGTTCATAAAAGAAGATGAAAAACTATTTTATTATTAAATTGTTTATAGCCCATGTAATGTTTTTTTAAAATAATATTTGAAACTTTAAAAAGTTGCTACATTTTATTATAATTATTATTATTTAATAAATTCTTGCTTATTAAATTTTTAACAAAAGACAGCAATAAAAAACACGGGATTTCACAATGTTTCGCCATATCATATATTCATGGCATCTTCAGGTATATAAATACAAATCAAAAAATTACAAATATATAAAACAAACAACCGGGATTTTCTAGAATCTGATTGTGTGTTGAGTGTTGGCTTGATCCGCCTGATTGCAAGCATTTCATAAATAAGACAATCAGTTTTGTTTTTGTATTTATTCAAAACGCGGAAAGTGTGATGACTGTTCCGGACAGTTAAACCGTGAGAGTGACGAAGGTGTGCGCCAACAGCTGGACCGGTGTGTCCGTCAATACGTTGATGAAGGTGTTGGATTATGTTATAATAGCCAACATAACTAGCATCACACAAGTCACATTGAAAACAATACACAACGCATTGACGGGACAACATCAGCGGCTTTTGTTCGCGTGTCCTCAAATCATTAATAAGTTTTTTTACTGGTCTGAAATTTGACCGATATTTGTACTGAGTTTTGATAATTGCCTTTTCAAATTATTTGAATCATTCATTAAATTCTATTAGTTGTATGGGATTATGGGAATTATTATTATGTAACTGATACAATGTAATTTTAGTTATAAACTTATATCATATCAAATAAAGTTCACATTTACAATTCGATGAATATTTGAATATATAGTTGCAGGAAAATATTTTATCAAAGATTTTATTTTTCTTTGATAATGAATTGTCATATATTATGTAATATTGTAGTGGTTATGATTTTGAATTTCTGATATTTTTTGAATTTTTGAGTTTGTACATTTTTTTTGTTACATTTAAATTAAATTTCTAATTTCTCTTATCCATAACAAAATATTTTTCAAAATACAATTTATTTACAATACGGATTAAAGATTGACTTTACCAGCTTGTAAAAGCAGCCATATTCATTGAAAATATATTGCTCAAGCTGTCAAGATATTACTGCACGTTTTATATCTAACTAGAAAAAAAGTCTCCGGCAGCTTTTTTCTAGCTCCTGCGGAGGGCCTTGTGGGCCTTTGGCCCAATGTTGTTACTGTTGAGAAGCTGTATTTAATTTTCTTCACTAAGGAGGTGGTTTCGCTCTAGAATCAAAAATCTATTGGTAACAATAACAATAACCCAACAATTAGATAATAGAACAATTGTAATAAAAAAAATAGGAACTGCAATTAGATTCCTGTTCTAGCTATGTGTTTGTAATTGTAGTTAGTATTTGTTGTCGGATGATTGTTTATTAACGTGAAACTTGGAGTTACAACCAAAGAATGTGTCTTTCTTGACCTTCTTATTATTACTATATCTAGTGATATCTAGTCATCGGCCTGCCTCATTCTAATTTGACCGATCTTTCTCAAATTGCAAAAAACTTTATATCAGCTATTTTCAAAATCTCGGAATACCCCAAGAGGTACACTTGGAGGGCTGTATCTAAATGAAAATGTGACATTTTATCATCTAGTTTTACAATCCGCTGCTGGACGTCCTAAACATATTTTTGTATTGCAGCACATGTCCCAGATTGGAAAGAATACTGTTGCGGGCAAGTTGCACGCGCAATCACCTCCGTGGCTGGAATTCCAGTCGCACATTTCGTAATTTTATCCATATTTCACAAGAAAATGTCAAAATTTCCATGATCATCTCGAATTTATATCTAACTTTTTTTTATATGTATAACCTACCTGCGCAAAATTGCACCAGAATTTGGCTTTCAGCCGCACACTTTCTGAGAAAAAATACAATCCTGGCCTGCACACCAGACTGCAATATGATTGTGTCGTGCGCGGCCAATATCTGGGCGCGCATTAACTTTTCGTAGTTTTTTTCTTGAGCAAGTAGGACGCACTTTTTATTTGGACGCACAATTTCTGAATTTTCAGTAAAGTTCAAGTTTGATAAATAAGGTCAATCCGTAGGTATTCATCAATTATCATCAATTGCTACTTTTTAATGTTTTCGTAAGTGTATGTTGCACTAAAGACACTTTTGAAGCGTCGAATATGAAAAATCAGTGAAAAAATCAAAAACATTCGACTCGAACAAAGACTTGAACCCACAACCTTCATAAAATAAAGGTGAGCGGACTAACCTCTTGGCCACCGTGACTTCTGTTTAAAGGCAGATGTCTCCACACAGGCCATTTTGTTGGAGGATAAAATCTTCCAATTTAATGCACAAGTTAATGGAGTTTTCCGAATTTTTTTTCTTTTTATGTTATCTCAGATGTCATGGTTTATAAAAATTTGGAAAAATTGACACACTGTACCATTGGCATGTGACATAAATCCGTTTTTCGACTTGTAAGATTTTTAACTTTTTGAAGCACAAGTAATTTGATTAGTGTTTTTGTGGAGATGTTACTCATACGGCGAAGAAACAGGAATATTATTTTGCAAATTTTCAACAAAAGGTAGTCTTGCATCAAACATAGACAATTGTTTCCTGGTTAGTTTGGGTAACAGCTATTCGCTGACAATTTTGAACAATTCAATCGTGTAAAGTGTGATTTATTACGAATTAATATCGGCAATTTCATTTACCTTTAGGTCCCTTCAGCTTTTGTTCACACAACAATACCATGTAAAATGTTGTTCAACCATAAATATGTTTCAAATAATCAGATAAAAATAATTTCTAATATAGGGGATTTAATTGTTGTTCACCAATTCTCGAAAGGCGTAGAACTATCTCCACTCAAAACAGCTGATCTATTGTTTGATTTATTTTCCCGCCAAAGCTGCCAAAACGTCACAACACCATTGTTTTTCCCTCCAAGAAAATGGCCGAAGTCGCAGCAGGGGAGCTCCTGTGGTTAGCGCTCTATACCTCTATGGGCATAAGTGTAAAATTTATTACCATTTCTAGACGCGCAAAACTCTCCTTTTTAAACGCGCTGTTTCGTTTTCCCAAAACCATATTGGGCACGAACTTTACAAACTTTGCAGTCTGGGTTGCACGCAATGCATTCTTTCCAATCTGGCACATATATTGCATGAAAACTGATTTGATGAAACTGATGACTGCAAAGGCGGCAAATGTGTTACCTATTGTTACAAATGAAACCACAATGGACATCAAAATATGTCACTGCTGGTAACTGAATTATTTTGAAATGCAGGCAGAGAGCTCGGTAAGGGTAAAATTCCAAACTGCAAACTCTTGCAAACTTACCAACCAAGCCCAAAATGACGAAACGGTATTCTTGTCGAGAACATTGGCTTGCCAATCTGAAAGAGTTGCAACCCCCGTTTCAATGATGCTTGCTCACAGTGTTATTATTTTTGATGAATCTCAAAGTGTTGGATTAGCATGGCGAAGATTTCTTTTTAGTTGTGCTGAAACGAAAATGATGACTCCAATTTTTTCTTTCATAGGTAGTTTCTATAACTACATGGTATAGTACATGGATTGTATTATAAGGCGTGCGACCGCACACGCACGACTCCACACATGCCTGGACATTCCGGCGTGTGCGATTGATCGCACGACGTGGGCGATTGATCGTTCACCATAATGCTTTAAAAAAAAAAGTTCGATTTTGATTTTTTTCATCATTAAGTTTATTGATGATTTTGATGACATATTTTAATCTAATTTCAATATCCTGTTTTATTTTGTTATTATATATTATTCAATGAACTCCAATTCTACTATTATAATGATTCTAATTCAACTTTCTGGATGATTATTGAACAGAGAGACATGCTCCATTCCATCAAGTTACGATTTACCAGCAAATGCGATGTTAAAAAGAATATATTTGTGTTGCCATGACAACTGATAATCCATGACGTATGTTGTCATGACAACAATCATCTAATAATGTGCGATAGCACATCTTGATTATTTTAGGTGTGTGTTTTATAGCATCTGTGTCATCTCTAGAATACAATCCATGGTATAGTAAGACATGACAATCCTGATTGTACAGTATCAAATTCGTATTTACGATTTTGGAATTTAGTCGGTGTGAACAACCCACCTTTCCGAAAACACTGACTTGTTGGTAGACATCACATGTATGTCAGCTATAGCCCGTCTGATGCTAAAAACTACCTCGTTTTCAAGCTCTGAAGTCTTGCTTATTATCTGTTCTCCGGTTATAGCTTGGAAGAAGCCGGTTTTTATGTTTTTTGACTTTAATTGTCTCTCACACTAAAACGAGCAATACAATTCATTACTTATCTTAGTAGGGCATGCTCAGACATGTATCGAAGTGATTTAAAAAAAAAAATAGATGAAGAAATAGATAGCTTATATTTAGTAACAGCCATCTAGGTTGACCCAAATCAGTGGCTTGACCTAAGTGTGATTTCACCACTTTTCAGATTTTAAAAATCGCCGGTTTTTCACTTTCTCGACTTTAAATGTCTCTCACATTAAATCGAGATATACAATTGACCATTTATCGAAGTGATTTAAAAAACTAGGAAGTTTATAGCATTTAGCATAAGACAGGCTTGTAGCTGACAGACATGTGATGTCTATCAACGAGTTAGTGTTTTCGGAAAGGTGGGTTGTTCACACCAATTAAAATTCCAAAAACATAAATAAGATGTTGATACTCTGTTGTACAATCAGGATTGCCATGTCTTACTATAGGCCTACATTGTAGTTACAGAAACTACCTACGAAAGAAAAAGTTGAAGTCATCATTTTCGATCCAGCACAACCAGAGATAGGGAAGTTACTTTTCACAAGTAACTAGTTACAGTTACTTTGGCAAAAAAGTAACTAATTACTTTGAGAAGTTACTTTTTCAAAAAAGGAACTTTTGAAAATTTCAAGTTACTTTTAATTCAAAAGTAACTAGTTACAATTACTTTTGCCGTTACCTTGTCAAATGTATAGAATTTCATCTGGTTTAATATGGAGTACACAAAAAAGAGAACCCAATTAATATGATCAAAATAATGCAATTGATATCAGTGAAACATATATAATAGAATCATATCTAAGATACTGAATAAATCATATGTAGGCCTAGCCTAGATACAAAATAAATCATTAAATTATTCAAGTAAAATTGAAATGTTAGAATTTGGCTTACTAAGTAAACAATTTTCAAAATAAAAATCGTTTAATCTACTTCTATTGGGTTGAAATATCAGGCCAGAAGCACTAAAAAGTCTTTCACATGCTGCACTTACTGGGAGTGATGTGTTTAACATGATCAAAATATCTCTTAAAGCTGGATATACATTTTATATTTCTAATTTTTTTATCGCAGTTGTCCAAAAACTGGATTAGCTCTGACTCTTTTGTACCTTCTGTTTTTTTCTTGGGAACCAAAATATCAACAAAATATTGACACAGCAACGCATAGGTACCTATTGCATTACACGGAACAATCAGCAAGATTTCTATGAAGTGTTATGGTTCGCTTTGTGTATTATCCTTTTAGACAAATGTGTTGTGCGTCAATATTTCGTGGAAAACAATAGGAAAATGAAAACGTAACGTGAAAAGTAACAGAAAAAAAAATAAAAAGTAGCGAAAACTACGTTACTAATTTTCTAATGAAAAAGTAACTAGTTACAATTAGAAGTTACTTTTCCCAAAAAGTAACTAGTTTTAAGTAGAAATTACTTAAAAGTAACGATTACAAGTAACACCGTTACTTTTGTAATCGTTACTCCCTTCGCTGATCACAACTAAAAAGAAATCTTCACCATATTAATCCAAGACAGTGAGATTCATCAAAATAATAACACTATGAGTAAAGCAGCATCATTGAGACGGGGGTCAGAACCCTTTCAGATTGGCAAGTCAATGGTCTAGACAAGAAGACCATTTCGTCATTTTGGGCATGGTTGGTAAGTTTGCAAGAGTTTGCAGTTTGGTATTTTACCCTTACCGCATATTCAGGAAAAAATATCCCTTTGAGGGAGGGGCCTTGCCTTGGGCCAAACCTCTACGTTTTAAATTTAAATGAAACAAAGAAAAAGTTTCATAATAAATAAAAACAAGCAAACAGGGACAGTGAACCATCACATCACGGAAAATTTAAAGGTTGGGTAGAAGAACGTACCTGTAGCGAGTCTCTGGGTGTTGCCTAGGCATGCAAAACACAGCAACAAGAAAGAAGACAGTCAGTCTGAGTCACTGAGTCAGCACAACAAAATAATCAAGTTGAAACCAATGCCATGAAATTCACACCAAGATAATTGTAATTTGAATTGAATCATCGACAGCCCGCACGGAATAAAATACAATTATATATGTCGTATTTTGATGATATCCAGAACCAAAGTAGTCGAAGATAAGATTCAGATATGACCCCAATTTAAAAACTTGCAGAACCAAATGATTGCCCCACCAAAAATGTGGGTTTGACAAACAGATAGAAGTTGTGACCACCTGCGCGCGCATGTGCCGTGACATATCCAAAGCAGAGCCATCTATTTACGGTAAACGGAAAATTCAACTCGCGTCAGCTCTATTTAGTATCCAGTCTACTTTTTCAATGCTATCGACGCGGCTGCGTTTTCTGCGTAAAGCTACTTGGCGTTTTAGTTGACGTTCATAGCTTCATATTGAGCTTTTAATCATGGCGATGGCGGTTTAAACTTTGCAGATTCCAGATTTTGTAAGAATGAAATTGTTGGAAACACATTGCAAAATTGTTTAAAATGATGGAATCAGTACAGTTTCATATGCAACAAAGTGTTTATTTTTATGAAGAAGATATATTTAACTGAGATAAGATGGATAAGTAAGTGAAAATATTCAAGTGAGTTTGTCTGAATTCGAACTGACACGAGTTGACATGAGCCTAGCGCGAGTTGACATTCTTTTCTTCGTTATTGGCGTTGATTTCTTCATATTTTAATTCCCCATTTTGCCTCAATAACAAAATAAGCAATAACTTCGAGTCAGTTAGTTAGTTAATTTGTATGTGGGTAATATTGCGAAGATGTTTGTGCGACTTTTTGGTCGCACACATTACACAACAAGCATATTATAATTTTCTAAGGGTTAGGCGAAATTCCCAAGCTTTGTTAAGAAAACATCATCGAAAGAACGTGACACATCATCATTTATCCAGAGCATTCAAGTTTGAATTAATTATTTTCCAAAGAGCAGAGACATTTGAGCTCAAGCTCAATGTTGCTTCTTAATAAGTCATTAATGTCAGACACATAACTGCTTCAGACTTTGTTGAAATACTCTCGGAAACTACGTAAATATAATAGTAAAACCAATTTAATAAACACAGTATCACACGTTTAAGGGCCATCCATGAAGTACTCAGAGAGTCAGAGTCAGACTGGACCCTCCCTGTATTCAGCAGTAGGCCTACACTTTCAAATAACCCGCCTACCTTCCATGTACACCAGGCTACTTGCAAAGATCTCCCCTCTTCTCACTAGTCCCTGCTTTTGTTGTTGTGGTTTGAGCAAGCAAAGCAACAGATTCTATAAAATTGCTGATTAAAATGCCCGCAAAATTGATGTTTGTAGAGCTTTTGTTACTCGTAGTGTGCCTCCAGTGCCAAACCTTTTCAGGGACGATTTAAAGATACATCTGTAGGCCTACTGTGATGATTGGTACCGCTCCACCTTGTACCCGCAACTGTACGCTTGTGATGTAATTTCCGAGATCTCCAATAACGAAATATATTCACAAGCTTTGCTAAGAAAATATCATAGAAATAACTATTTGCTAATTATATACTTTGTTATATTGACATAATGATTTACAGTAACAAAATTTTGAATATCAGATTGGAAAACAATATGTTAATCACAATTTGGAAGGCAATAAAATTGTATACGCCATAGTGCTGCAATGCACATCTAGTTACTAGTATATGCATCTTGTGCATTTTTCTACAATACATTCACCATTGGAAATGTTCATATTCTTGAGGTTCATCGAGGGCAGGCATTCCTTGTGAAAAGAATCTTCACATAATTTGCACTTTACTATAGTACCGGTTATGTAGAAGGTTGGCAGCCGGCAAATACAAAAAACATCTATTTTAATGTAGCGCTTAATGCCAGATGGTTTCTTGCGTGTTGAACTGGCAGAAAAAGGAGTCAGCCAACCTTTTTCCATACATTGGAGTAAGTGCTTTCGCATTTCCTTGGGTTCATAGTTGTAGATCCCTGGGTCTACTCTTTGCAAAAGTGCAATCATGTTTGCTAAGGCAAACAATCCACAGCTATTTGAGTCTGGCTGGTTTTGCACATTCTCCAAAGTGACACACAATGTATCCTCACGACAGTACACTAGAGAAGCTAATGATACCTTGATCTCGTTATCAAGAAAGGTGGATGGATTGCTGTCGTAAAGTTTTATTATCGACTTTCCTTCAACGCCAAGGGTTGTTGCTGTTACCCAATGATTATTGTCTTTGTGCAAAATCTGCACAAATTTTTTTTTTGGTTTCAAGGATTGTTTTCTTTGCAAAAGTGTATCTTGGAAGCCATTATCAGATTTGTATTGATCTTGCAGCATCTTTTGGCATGCATTTATAATGCTGTCATTGAGGCGACCATCATCCATTTCAATTAGCTATCAAAAAAGACATTACTATGTTAATGATCTGTACATTCTACACATCACACGTCACACATGCCACAAGAGACCATAACAGACCAAATGGTTAATCCTGTGAGAGATTGTTACAAATTTAACTTGACAATGTAGTACCTTCCTTTCATGCATTGATAATGTGATTCCTTTCAAAGTTAACCAAGCGTCATGTTTATTATTTATATTTCTGCGATTCATGTTGAATTGATTTTTGATATCTGTAATGCAATTGAATAAATTTACACCTTGCAATATCAACAACCAAAATATTAACTTAATAATAGCATATACAAATACCTGAAGAGTTAAATTTGTCTAAATCAATGACTGTGTCTGATACTGATGATTTACTTTCCAAAACTAAAACACGATCAAAGAATGAATCAAATTTGTCAATAGAAAATTATGAAAGACTAGAGATATCATACAGACTTTTTTCAATTTCAATAATTGATTAATTAATATTTTTAAAAAGATTCAATCAAGATCCAGTCGAGCAACTATTTGAAGTTTTAAACAACACATTTCTAGCCCAAGTAAAATGATTACACGCATACCAGGCTTTTCTTTTGGATTGGTGTTCATTGACACGCTTGATGGTGATTGGGTTTTAAAAACTAAAACATAACCATGAACAAATTCAGACAATAAATGCCTTTACATTACATATTTATAAATTTGCCCCTGCATAAACATAAAATAACTACACGCATACCAGGCTTTTCTTTTGGATTGATGTTCATTGACACGCTTGATGGTGATTGGGTTTTAAAAACTAAAACATAACCATGAACAAATTCAGACAATAAATGCCTTTACATTACATATTTATAAATTTGCCCCTGCATAAACATAAAATAACTACACGCATACCAGGCTTTTCTTTTGGATTGATGTTCATTGACACGCTTGATGGTGATTGGGTTTTAAAAACTAAAACATAACCATGAACAAATTCAGACAATAAATGCCTTTACATTACATATTTATAAATTTGCCCCTGCATAAACATAAAATAACTACACGCATACCAGGCTTTTCTTTTGGATTGATGTTCATTGACACGCTTGATGGTGATTGGGTTTTAAAAACTAAAACATAACCATGAACAAATTCAGACAATAAATGCCTTTACATTACATATTTATAAATTTGCCCCTGCATAAACATAAAATAACTACACGCATACCAGGCTTTTCTTTTGGATTGGTGTTCATTGACACGCTTGATGGTGATTGGGTTTTAAAAACTAAAACATAACCATGAACAAATTCAGACAATAAATGCCTTTACATTACATATTTATAAATTTGCCCCTGCATAAACATAAAATAACTACACGCATACCAGGCTTTTCTTTTGGATTGATGTTCATTGACACGCTTGATGGTGATTGGGTTTTAAAAGCTAAAACATAACCATGAAGAATTTCAAACGATTCATTCACACATTGTGTTTGTTCATGAATTGCACAAGTAGTAAATATTATATTATTGTATCAAATGCACTCCACTTTAAAGTACAAGCTTACCTGGCAGTCCAGTTTCAATGTCAATTACCACAGGCTGAAAAGAGAGCATGCGCTCAAACGACTCTCCGTATCTCATCTTTCCTTTCGTTTTTTGGAAAGATGGTAGTGGAAGTGGGTCTTTCTGCTTTTCGTACTTCTTGTGTCGATGTTCTTCACTCTTCTGTCTAGATTTGGTGGATTTATTTATTTTGAGATTTTTTTTGTTTCTTGTATTGAGAATGATCCCATCACATGTATCTGATACATCGAGGAGAGCACTTAAAGCCTGCTGTAGATGTATCTTCGTTTCAGTGAAAGCAGATTTATTTGTTACAATAAAAGTCAAGTCTTTTATCTGACTCAGGAGATCCCTGCATTCAACTGCAGAACTAGCGCTACTCTGCTGACAGGAGGATATTGTGATTTCATTCTTGCCAGTTGTCTGTTAATTGAAAATAGTCAATACAGTCAAATTTGTTATAACAATTTCACCTCTATACAGCGGCCACTTGTCTTTGTCTATAGTGGTCAATTTATCTACTTCTCACAAGCTGTAGCTGGCTATTAAATATAGGTTTCACTGTCATTGCATGATAAAACATCAATAGTATTTTTGATTATAACACTCATAATTACTTTTACAGCTGGTATTTTATCTACCTACCTCAATCTCGTTGCTGGTTTCAATTCCAGTACCAAACATGTCGGCCAGGTCGTCAGGTAAGGCAGTTGGTTGTTCGCTGTTTTGCATGATTTTATGTTTGTCATTTGGCATGTCAATACATCTTTCATCCAAGGTGAAGTAGCTGTGGAGCCTGTACTGTTCACAAATACTGTTGAATTTGTATTTCAATGGCAGATGTGTGAACACAGCAAACATGTGTTTGCATGGCAGAAAATTTTTTTCCCAGTCAGGACATGTGCAAGATGGAAACTTAGCAGAATCCAGCGCCACTGTGTACCTGGTGCCAAAATGTGCTGTATCTGCTGTCACCTCAATCTTCCCATTCTCCAACTCACGCACATCATCAGGTGGAAATTGCGATCCCAAATGTAGTCTGTTCAGGCAGTGTTTCACAAAAGAGTGTGGTCTGTGATGGAGATATGTGGGTATTACATTTGAAAAAGAGCAACCCTCACTGGAAAGCTTCAGATTCAAGTCTTCATATCTGCAAATGACAATTGATTGTTTCATTGTTAACATAATGTTAAACTGCAATCTTTCTAGCAAAATGAGACTAAATACCAGTTTGAAGTTTTTAATCAGCATCATATTTTAATGTAAACATAGGCCTATTATAGGGAGCGCAATTTCACATATCAAATTGCAAATACAAAATTAAATTAACAGGATTTCTATCAAATATTTAGGCTTTAGCAAATATTTACCTTTCTTGGCATTCAGGGAAATAGTTCTTGAACAGGATTTTACACAACTGTGTGATAGATGATTTACTCTGTGTTTTCAGGTATTTATGTTTGAAAAGTCGATTTTGTCGTTCAACGCCGTTATTTGTCGAAACCATTGCTTGGAAGGTGTTAATTCTGAATGCTTGCACCCATCTCTGGAACAGAACAATGGTAGGGAAACAATGTAAGTATGCAATATAATTTTACTGTTCGCTGCACCTCTTTCCTTGTAGTAGCTGTTTAGATGTAATCATTCAGATGTAATTCATGGGGACAATTTAATCAGAAAAATTTTAATAAAACTGTTCCTGATCCTGATATGTAATCAGTACAACTTTGAGGGTCTGTGAATCAAATATTTATACATACCTTGTACTGTGGAAACCAATACCCATTTAACCATTTTTGAAGCTTTTTATTTTGCATCCAATACACGCTTCTCTTGAAGTCTTTGGTCAATGCATTAAATGCTTTTTCGGTCTTTGCCCTTGCAATTCTTCGTAATTTTCTTAAAATTGCTTTTTTATTTTTAGCTGCACCATTCTCAATTTTCGACAACCAGCGCGTCCAGCTCTGTTCCCGATGGAAGTCACAAAGGTACACTTTTGCATTGTACTCTTTGAATGTTCTTTCGATAGCATTAATTTCTTTGTTGTCGTAGTCAGTAATAAATTTACTTGGGGTCCAGCCTGGGTTCCATTGTTTGATTATTTGCAATGCATCCTCAATTGCATCTTGGGTTTCATGTTGTCATATGAATGCTGCAACTACTTCATAGCTGACATTTGTTTTTACACACATAAAAAATAGAGGCATTGAGTACTTCATTGTTTTATAGGTGGCATCCATCAAGCAGATGGACCCATACCTCATCAATAATTCTCTCTGGTGTTTTGTTTGTGTTACGAATAAAAACTTTTTAACTTCTTTCCCGGTTTCATCTACCTCATGCTTTTGCAAGTGAAAATTTACCTCTTCTTTGTTTTTACTTTTCCATTTAATCAATTTTCTTTCCAGATTTACCTGGTCATTCTCGTGGTATAGTTTCCGGTTCTGTGCAAGGTAGACGTGTTTCCGAATATGCTCTGCATCAGGGAAGAGACGATGGTTTCTAGTTTCTGATTTATGATCTGGGAAATTTTGTTTTACATAGCGTTTGAGATGGCGCTTTATTTCATATGCATCAAATACTCCATCTTCAACCAGATTGGTGATCTCAGATATTATAACTTTATCTATTGGTTGTAATGGGCCAGCTTTCTGTAAAGTAATAAAACATTTCAAACGGTAAACTGGAATAATGTACTGGAATGTTTCATCTGTAGAGTCTTGATCTGTAGAGGTTACTTTTACAAAGAGGATGAATCAATCTGAAAAACAAGAGTAATGGCTGCAACAGAAAGTAGTATCTTTAAAACACAAAACATGTAATAAAAATAGTTTAGTACTTTGCTGTGTTTATTTTCTGTGTCATGTTTCAACTAACCTTTCCTGTCATGTGATTGTGTTCACTGCCGTTTGGTAATTCAACTATAATTTCACGTTGGCCAAAGTCTTCCTGTTTATCTTCAATTGCTTGTTTTATCTTTCGTGAAATCAGCATTTTCTGATAGCGATTGTCTTTCTGCAGCTGAAGAAAGGTTTGACAAGCGTAATTTGTATTATGTAGATATATTTACCAAATTTAGACTGTAATCAAATTCAGCAAATGTTGCATGTTTTATGCAATGAAACCTTTATATAGCAGCCAGCTAATATGAGTGGTAGATAAATTGACCACTATGTGCAGGTGGTCTTTATGTACACAATTGATTTTATAGAAAATACTATTTTAGACATTGTAAAACAGTAAAAGTGACCAGTATTGAAAGGTGGCCACTGTATAGAGGTGACTGCCATAACAGGTTTGACTGTATAACTTATGATATTGTGGCTGCCATATGGCTTATCAAGACATGGCAGCATCATTATCTATAGCACTAACAACGGTTTTAACATTGGTACCTTCAATGAAGGGAAAATCATTATTTCTCGAAGTTTGATGCATGCAGGACAATCTTTCTTCTTTGTGGTTTGTATCTTCATATAGCGTCGTTTATATGAATGATCCCCATCCTGGAATCAACACAGAGGGGAATTTCAATTTCAGGAATGATACAAATATGGTATTAGAATAAATCTTAAGAAGGGTCTTTGGCATTTCCTGTTTAGACCACACTCTTCCAAAGGATAATTCAATGAGTACAGCCAGTCACATGGTACATTGCTACGACATTGCCATGGCTGCAATAGACAGGTGGCTGCTGTACAGAGGTGGCCAGAAGTGAGAAAATACAAAAGACTGTGAGATTCATCCCTTGCAAGTAGTCTTCTTACTATTTCATATATAATTTGTATGCTGCAGAGATGGATCTGTGTGTAACTGACCACTCACTTTGCAAACTTTTGATTTGTGCTGCGATTTTCCATGCTGGCAGACATACACCTTCCGATTTAACGCTATATATGGTACATCGTTGTTCCACATGATATGGATTTTTACATCAGATAGTTCTGAAATGTAAGAAATTGCTTGATTGAGATGATTTCTCACAAATAACAAGACATTCCAAAAGTAGTTTCATTGTTTGCATTAAACAGTTATTTAATTGTCATACCTGTTTTTCCAAAACCCTTCCTAGCAGTATTCCACACTACAAACGTTGTTGTTGTTGCCAAGCTGAAATGCCTGATAAGGTTTTCAGCTGCATCCAAGTCTTTCACTGCCCCGCTTGACTTAGTATCCTGTCTTGAAAACAGAGATTCCCATGCTGGTTGAGGTGGAATACTGGTTTGCTCTATTTCCCCAGATTCTATCAAGATGGAATTACGTTCCAGTTCCGGATTAAGCCTACTGGCTTCAGCTTCTTCTTCTGCATTACTAGATTGATCCATTTCAAAATTATTATTCAAAATCCATGATCCATGTTAAAATGAACAATCAAAGGAGTGATCTGTTTGACCTGACAAACACGTGAGGACTTGAGTCATATTTCCCGCCAAAAAAGCATCGGTGAGGCGTTTGATTTAAAAGTTACGACTTTGTTTCAAAAGTTACGACTCTGTTTTGGATTGGGAATGGGAGAAACAATTCAATTTTTTTCCATAATTTACGTTATATGTGAAGATATTATTCCTGTTATTACTGAACAGTAAAGGAGCATCCTCTGAACTTACTGCGAATTTGTTTTTTGGATTTTGATTATGCGCTTCTTCAGCATGTTTACTCAAAATAACGACATACAGCACTATACACTGCATAGGAGTTCCGAAATTTTGCCTTCTTATAGGTCTGAAATCATCCAAACTTATAAGATAAATGATATTGTAATACTTTGATGGGGTTTCTTGGTATATCATAAGCATAAACAACACACTGCCTCCATTCTTATTTTATATTTCTATACTATCAACTCGTGTCAGCCTCAATTCAACTCGTATCAGCTTCATAAAAACATATCAAAATAACAGCCAATTTCCTCGCTCTGGATGCATTCTTATAGGGCATATAATGATCCAAACTGATATAAAGTGATGCTGTAAGACTTTGATGTGTTTTCTTGGTATATCGTAAGCATAAACAACAAACCATTTCTGTTCTTTTTTATATTTCTATACTATCAACTCGTGTCAGCCTCAATTCAACTCGTATCAGCTTCATAAAAACATATCAAAATAACAGCCAATTTCCTCGCTCTGGATGCATTCTTATAGGGCATATAATGATCCAAACTGATATAAAGTGATGCTGTAAGACTTTGATGTGTTTTCTTGGTATATCGTAAGCATAAACAACAAACCATTTCTGTTCTTTTTTATATTTCTATACTATCAACTCGTGTCAGCCTCAATTCAACTCGTATCAGCTTCATAAAAACATATCAAAATAACAGCCAATTTCCTCGCTCTGGATGCATTCTTATAGGGCATATAATGATCCAAACTGATATAAAGTGATGCTGTAAGACTTTGATGTGTTTTCTTGGTATATCGTAAGCATAAACAACAAACCATTTCTGTTCTTTTTTATATTTCTATACTATCAACTCGTGTCAGCCTCAATTCAACTCGTATCAGCTTCATAAAAACATATCAAAATAACAGCCAATTTCCTCGCTCTGGATGCATTCTTATAGGGCATATAATGATCCAAACTGATATAAAGTGATGCTGTAAGACTTTGATGTGTTTTCTTGGTATATCGTAAGCATAAACAACAAACCATTTCTGTTCTTTTTTATATTTCTATACTATCAACTCGTGTCAGCCTCAATTCAACTCGTATCAGCTTCATAAAAACATATCAAAATAACAGCCAATTTCCTCGCTCTGGATGCATTCTTATAGGGCATATAATGATCCAAACTGATATAAAGTGATGCTGTAAGACTTTGATGTGTTTTCTTGGTATATCGTAAGCATAAACAACAAACCATTTCTGTTCTTTTTTATATTTCTATACTATCAACTCGTGTCAGCCTCAATTCAACTCGTATCAGCTTCATAAAAACATATCAAAATAACAGCCAATTTCCTCGCTCTGGATGCATTCTTATAGGGCATATAATGATCCAAACTGATATAAAGTGATGCTGTGAGACTTTGATGTGTTTTCTTGGTATATCGTAAGCATAAACAACAAACCATTTCTGTTCTTTTTTATATTTCTATACTATCAACTCGTGTCAGTCTCAATTCAACTTGTGTCAGCTTCATAAAAACATATCAAAATAACAGCTAACTTCATCGCTCTGGATGCATACATTATTGCGCTTGCCTCGCAGAATATGTTATCCTACATATTCCCCTTATAATTTTGATGAGCAATGAAGTAAAGGCAATCGTGAAAGCTTATATGTTGCAGCACGCTACTCTGTGTTGCTGACCTTGAATATTGCAGTTACTAAACTACGAGATAAACACCATTACTGAATGAGATTAAGTTGACGGTAGACGCAAAAGCAATATTACGTGGAAACGTAACCGCGCTCGTACTATTGAAAAAGTAGACTGGATACTAAATAGAGCTGACGCGAGTTGAATTTTCCGTTTACCTCTATTTACAAGAGTTGGGACACTGATGCCATTTATGTTTTTTTGGCCTGGACCCGAGCACGTTTTCAACAGCAGTGCGCATGTGCAAGAGAATGTTGTGTTTTTTCAGCCATTTTGGAACTCTGTGAAATGGCTTGCGATTGTTTAACAAGAGTAATATAACCATTTATGAGTTGTCTTTCTCCATATTTATTTGCTGGACTCTCAAAATTAGAATACAAATTTACTTCAATGTATACTATGTTATTGATCTCATCAGCATATTGCTCAAGAGTAAATCAGATCAATGCTATTGGAATTGCTAAATGGACAAGGAGTTTGTAGAGTTGAAAGAGTATCTCTTACGCTCTTACGCTTATTCTTTGCAGTCAAAGACAACTTTTTCTAATTCTTGTTCCCAGTTGGAATAGTAAACAATACTTTTATTTCGATTACTATTGTGCCTATTGACACAACAATTAATAAATTAATAGCCTATGTTTGTTTTCACTGATAAAAGTTGTATTTTTCCGCGCGCTTCGCTTAAAACAGGAAACCTGGCGCCAAAAGAACAAGAACCCTGGTGCCGAAAGTACGAAAATGGCGTCCAAAGATCACGTGAATGGCATCTGTCCAATAGGAGACGATAGCGGTACATGAAAGCGTGTCCCAACTCTTGTAAATAGATGGCTCTGATCCAAAGGGTCATGGCTAGATCAGGGGTAACTCAAGGACATCGTGACGTCAGCCGATAATTATACTATTGTTTAGGATTTTTCACAGGCTTGTACGATAAAGCTAAAGTCTCGGGCGGAATGAAAGCCGCTGGGTCCACAGTCCAATGTTAGGAAACCAAAAAACGCGCGAAATTGAAATTGACATTTTGACATAACAATCGCTTCAGCATGGTTGAACATGATGGCTAACAACGACACAAATCTCATTTGTTGCTGTTCATTAACAGGACAGAAGTTAGCATTTGAAAAATTTAAAGAAAATAGTAGAACAGACTGGCGGCGATCACATAAGCATTCTAACTTTGGTAGGACAACTATTAAACATGAATTTTTGTCAAATAGCTCGTTATACTTATGTGAGATTTATGATAGGAATATACAAATGTGAGTTTCGATCAAATCCATGCTTTATTTTGCTTCAAGCATTACAGTTTTGATGTCATGCAACCTTTTATTCATATATAAAAATATGATGCTCTGTTCTATAATCAGGCTACGGTATTAACCATAGAAAGCCCATTAATTATCATTTGTTTCATATGCTTTGCTCTTAGAATTGAGTGTTGCTTCTCTCTTAAAAAACCCGAAGCACAGAATATACTGGTCGCACAAAGCAGGAGTTGGCATATCGCATGCTTTTGATGGGGTGCCATTTCTATCTATTGGGACCGCCTGTTACCATTGCCATCAAGGGAATGACATAGATGCAAATGCAAAAGAGAGACATAAAAAGTCTCAAGAAAAAGTTCAAGTTAGTAATCTCTTAATACTGTGACATGTGGCAATCTGACTTCTACAAATATACAGTTACCGTAATAATAATAATGATGATAATAATATAAATAATAATAATAATAATAATAATAAAAATAATAATAATAATAATAATAATAATAATAATAATAATAATAATAATAATAATAATAATAATAATAATAATAATAATAATAATAATAATAATAATAATAATAATAATAATAATAATAATAATAATAATAATAATAATAATAATAATAATAATAATAATAATAATAATAATAATAATAATAATAATAATAATGATGATAATAATATAAATAATAATAATAATAATAATAAAAATAATAATAATAATAATAATAATAATAATAATAATAATAATAATAATAATAATAATAATAATAATAATAATAATAATAATAATAATAATAATAATAATAATAATAATAATAATAATAATAATAATAATAATAATAATAATAATAATAATAATAATAATAATAATAATAATAATAATAATAATAATAATAATAATAATAATAATAATAATAATAATAATAATAATAATAATAATAATAATAATAATAATAATAATAATAATAATATATGGCGAAAGAGTCAAAGAATACACATTCTTTACTGTTACTCAAGTTTCACGCTTTTCACAGCGATCTTCAGACAGATTTTTTACTCAATGAAAAATATACATGATATCTACGTTCTATGGTCAACTCTCCGTAATGCTGCTTTCTATTGTTTAATTAATACAATGCTATTGTTATTGCTATTGTTAATACAAGTGGTGGAAAAATGTGATGGTTTCCTTTATTCTCAGTAAATGATTATTTATTATGTTTTTGATTTATTAAAATTGGACAGGTAATATTTATTTTCGTGACGACATTTAGATATTAATTCAGTTTTTTTGTTTATTATTGGTTCTTCTGCGCATATAATATGATATTTTTCTAAGAGGCATAAATGGCATTTTTTCGAGATGTTGTTGTATGCTTTTGCATTAGCGATGGCTGACCATTCGATTTTGTATGTGATGTTTTTGTCTTTTAAATCCCAAACGTGTTTGGATAGTTGTGTGCTAGTGTTGTATTTTCTGTGTTTAAGTGTTGCCTTGTGTTGCGTGTAGCGTTGTTTGAACGTGCCTTCCGTCAACCCAATGTAGCTCTGTCCTTCTTGGTCAAATGGAGTAGTGACGTTTGCTTTATAGATAATACTTTTCATTTGGCATTTGTTGTTGAAAGGGCATAAGTTTTTGTATCTACAGTTGCATTGGTTGGTGTTAGTTGTGGTGTTTGTTGTCGAATTGATTATTTTATTGTTATGGCTCTTTAGGATTGAATTCATGTTATTTGTGCAACTATAGCTGACTTTGATTGTGTTGAGATTGAAAATCTTGTTTAATTTGTTCGATTTTGGGAAGTGTTTTTTTATTAAGTTAAGGAACGTACGACCGATGTTAGTTTTCACGCTCTTGTTGTAGGGTGGATTGAACCATATGGCTTTTCTTGATCGGCATTTTCTATTGTTGTTTAATGGTGTTTCTCGTGGATTGTATTTTAGGTTCGTATCGTGTCCGCTTTTTCTCAAAGTGTCAGCGTATGGTTCTTTACTGGTCTCGAATATTGTGGAGTTAGTGGATAAATCAGATAGTCTTTGATTAATAGCTGTTGGTATTTGTTTTAGTATATTTGGCGGGTGGTTGGAGTTGATGTTAATGTATAATGGTTGGTCGTTAGGCTTTCGATATGGCTGGTATGTGTCAGTGTTCAAGTTAAATGTTAGGTCTAAGAAGTCAATTACCTTTAAGTTTGATTTTGTCGTTATATTTAGTCCAATGTCTTTGAATTGTTTGATTATTTTCTTTCGGAGTCTTTCTGCCTGTGTGCCTGATTTATTCTTCAGGATTGCGATACCGTCGTCTCTGTAGAGCCCTATGTTCCCGTTCCCGAAAATGCTGCTTATTTTTTGTAAGATGAATAATCCGACCAGTTCACACACCTCAGCGCCGTCATAGCTGCCCATAGTGACATCAAATAGGCTGTTGCTGTTCTTTTTCACCCATACTGAGTCGTTATTAAATAGTACTGATTTCCTGGAGTGCATTATGATTTTTTCGTCTAGGCAACACTTAAACACAGAAAATACAACACTAGCACACAACTATCCAAACACGTTTGGGATTTAAAAGACAAAAACATCACATACAAAATCGAATGGTCAGCCATCGCTAATGCAAAAGCATACAACAACATCTCGAAAAAATGCCATTTATGCCTCTTAGAAAAATATCATATTATATGCGCAGAAGAACCAATAATAAACAAAAAAACTGAATTAATATCTAAATGTCGTCACGAAAATAAATATTACCTGTCCAATTTTAATAAATCAAAAACATAATAAATAATCATTTACTGAGAATAAAGGAAACCATCACATTTTTCCACCACTTGTATTAACAATAGCAATAACAATAGCATTGTATTAATTAAACAATAGAAAGCAGCATTACGGAGAGTTGACCATAGAACGTAGATATCATGTATATTTTTCATTGAGTAAAAAATCTGTCTGAAGATCGCTGTGAAAAGCGTGAAACTTGAGTAACAGTAAAGAATGTGTATTCTTTGACTCTTTCGCCATATATTATTACTAGCTATGAGTGTAGTCCATAATGGACCTTCTATGATAAAACTTTCAGATCACTTATAATTAAACAATTGACTAAGCTGACTATCGCTGTATAATACGGAGTATGAACTCTGGAGGAGAACATGAGACACAATATGCATTGAAACGATGTAGCATTAATCAATACATCTTAATCATTCCTTTAATAAAAATTTAATCTATTTCACATCAATTGAGTCGATTGAAATGTATAATTTAACGTAGCTTTGTCTACATAGAAAAACTTTATTTTATGTGTTGAAAGGAAGCCAGAACACATTAATTATTATAAATTACAAATACTCAGTCAAATTTCGAAATCTGAAACTATCCATAAAAAATCACTTCAAATCCGATCCGATCCGAAGATCTAAAATATTAACCCGAATCTGACCTGATACGATCGGATCGCGTTCGGTTCGAATTCATAAATCTTTATTGCAATATATACAACACTAATGTGGTGTTCACAAAATAACGCCGTCAAGGTGTGGCTGGTCAAACTCGTGGCATTGCATGCAATATATTCAGTATTAAATTAATTTAGCTTCGACAAGACACATGGTCCACTGATTTCTGTTATTAACATGATCAAACGATATCTTTTGTTAATTAACAATGATTTACTGCTTCATATTAAAAAAAATCAGAAAAATCGTTGATAAAAATTGCCGAGTGGCGGATTTGAACTGACGACCATGACATTGTAATACCAGAGCATTAAGCAATAAGCCAACCCCTTACATACTGTTGTACGCGCTTTGACTGTACTAATCAACAAACCTACTGCTTCGACAACGTATTACTGAACAAGGCGACAGGGCGTGTATTGATTTCAAATTATATATATATTCTGGAAATATTATGATATGATAGTATATGAGCCTATATATTTTTGATATTTGCAATCTCTGCAAGTATGCCTGTGATTTTCATGGCAGTCTATCAAAATACTAAGAGTTCGTTGAAAATAAAATTTTATAAGTAAAAAAAAGATCTGAAAAATTGGTCAGATAGTGGTTCTTGTTATCAAATTTTCCAAAATAATAGCATCAACATTCTTTTAAAAGGAAATAAAATTCTATAATAAATCGCTATACTAATTCGATATTGATATTATGTTACATCTTGTTGTCAATATTTCTACGCGCTATTTATAATACATTACAGATGTCGAATGAAAGGAAAGATGATTATGAATAAATTAATTATTTTGATAGAAAAACGAAAACAACTCATTTTGCCAGATTCGTGATATGCATATTTATTCAGAATTTATTGAAACGGACACGATGGTTTAAAGAGTTGAAATGTTTAGTGCAGCTTCAAAGATATAAAATACCACAGCCGATGGTAATAATTAAATGCTCATGTTATGATGTCTGACGAAAAGGATAATTTATTATGTAGAAAATGAATCTACTTTACCATGCATTTGATCACGATATGAAATGATCATTTTTGTCAGAATTATTTCGAATAAAAGACAATCTTTATTTTATTCTTATCGGGCGTACATTCTCCTTCGATAAAATATGGTTGTTAACTTATTATTGATTGGTGTATTAACTCAGAGAACCCGCTATTATGTATTTAAATGTTGTTCGGAGATTATGCCGCTCGTATAGTTTTTATTTGGATCTCATTTGGAAAATGGTAAGTTGTATTTTAATAAATATTGTTTGCTATGATCGATTATTTCATGCAACCTTTTCGCTTTTTATTTTTGTAACACAAGGTTTGTTACACTCATCCAAACTGTATTAACTATTTAAAAATGTTTTTGTGCTTTTAAATTCAAAGCAAAATTTTTGATGGCTGAAAATATTATAATTATTATTATTTATCACAAATCATACGCTCAATTCAATTTAACTTTGTTAAATTTGATATACCTGAAATTTACTTTATTAAATGTTGATCAACGATAACAACAAGACACCGCTATTTTTATTCTCGAAACTGTAGTAACATACTGTGTCTTATTGGTATAGCAAGTCAACAAAATGAAATTTTAATTTTTATCGATACCTATAATTCCTTCGTTAATTATGGAAGCAAAATCTGAAAATAAATGGCTGCCTGCTCAGAACCAAATGATTCATATTTTTATATTAAATAATAAATTATAGAAATACTTTTGTGCAATGCCTTGATTAATTCTAAACTCTATAATTTTAAACTGTAGACAGATAATCTATTCGAACTTTGAATATTTTTCGAATTGATCGAACGCCAACGTCATTTTGAAAATTCTTGGAAGTTAATTTGTTTTTATGCCCCGCGATAGATTATTCATTTCAAAACAGATTGTTTGCTCAGTGTTCTCACAAGTTATATATCAAAATAGCCTTTTTAAGAGTGAAATGTTTTGTATCTCGATTTTGGTAAAAGTAATGAACGGCATTTTGTTTCATTAATAAATTAAATTAAGACCTAAAGTCTCTTTAATTTCATAGCGTTTGTGCCGCGCTATATGTATTGCTGATATCAACACTACATGAAATAGGTCTACGTTTTTTTGATTTCAAAACATATTTTGTCTGGCCTAGTTATATTGGTAATTCAATGTAACTCAGTATTTCGTATTGTTTTAATTATCATAAAACTGATTCAGTTTCAAGTTTCACTTGTTCAAACAATTTACACGCAGCTTTTAAATTCAAAGCAAAATATTTTTGTTCTGGGGATTTCAATTTGAATTCGATTTGGCTGCCCGCTAGATTATCGACCTATGAAATTTTTCAAAATCTCTGAATTTTTTAATGCAAGGATATCAAATAAAATATCTGATGAAGTATATTATTTTAAAACAACGTCATAGACCCATACTTTTCATACAACAAATTTGTTACTGTACACGGTTATCTCGACACAAATGTTTGCATAATTTCCCGACAACGGATTATCCGTATTATATCGCCAGTAAGACGTACATAAGTCGCGGACAGACACAGAAATATCGAAATATCGAAATATCGAAATATAGAAATATAGAAATACTAGCAATGAGTGTAGTCCATAATGGACCTTCTATGATAAAACTTTCAGATCACTTATAATTAAACAATTGACTAAGCTTTCTATCGCTGTATAATACGGAGTATGAACTCTGGAGGAGAACATGAGACACAATACGCATTGAAACGATGTAGCATTAATCAATACATCTTAATCATTCCTTTAATAAAAATTTAATTTATTTCACATCAATTGAGTCGATTGAAATGTATAATTTAACGTAGCTTTGTCTACATAGAAAAACTTTATTTTATGTGTTGAAAGGAAGCCAGAACACATTAATTATTATAAATTACAAATACTCAGTCAAATTTCGAAATCTGAAACTATCCATAAAAAATCACTTCAAATCCGATCAGATCCGAAGACCTAAAATATTAACCCGAATCTGACCCGACACGATCGGATCGCGTTCGGTTCGAATTCATAAATCTTTATTGCAATATATACAACACTAATGTGGTGTTCACAAAATAACGCCGTCAAGGTGTGGCCGGTCAAACTCGTGGCATTGCATGCAATATATTCAGCATTAAATTAATTTAGCTTCGACAAAACACATGGTCCACTAATTTCTGTTATTAACATGATCAAGCGATATCTTTTGTTAATTAACAATGATTTACTGCTTCATATTAAAAAAAAAATCAGAAAAATCGTTGATAAAAACTGCCGAATGGCAGATTTGAACTTACGACCCTGATTTTGTAATACCAGAGCATTAACCAATGAGCCAACCCCTTACATACTGTTGTACGCGCCTTGACTGTACTAATCAACAAACCTATTGCTTCGACAACGTATTACTGAACAAGGCGACAGCGCGTGTATTGATTTCAAACTATATATATAATCTGATAATATTATGATATGATAGTATATGAGCCTATATATTTTTGATCTTTGCAATCTCAGCAAGTAGGCCTGTGATTTTCATGGCAGTCTATCAAAATACTAAGAGTTCGTTGAAAATAAAATTTTAAAAGTAAACAAAAGATGTGAAATGTTGAACTCATAGTGCTTCTTGTTATCAAATTTTCCAGACTAATAGCATCAACATTCTTTTAAAAGGAAATAAAATTCTATAATAAATCGCTATACTAATTCGATATTGATATTATGTTACATCTTGTTGTCAATATTTCTACGCGCTATTTATAATACATTACAGATGTCGAATGAAAGGAAAGACGATTATGAATAAATTAATTATTTTGATAGAAAAACGAAAACAACTCATTTTGCCAGATTCGTGATATGCATATTTATTCAGAATTTATTGAAACGGACGCGATGGTTTATAGAGTGGAAATGTTTAGTGCAGCTTCAAAGATATAAAATACCATAGCCGATGGTAATATTTAAATGCTCATGTTATGATGTCTGACGAAAAGGATAATTTACTATGTAGAAAATGAATCTACTTTACCATGCATTTGATTACGATATGAAATGATCATTTTTGTCAGAATTATTTCGAATAAAAGACAATCTTTATTTTATTCTTATCGGGCGTACATTCTCCTTCGATAAAATATGGTTGTTAACTTACTATTGATTGGTGTATTAACTCAGAGAACCCGCTATTATGTATTTAAATGTTGTTCGGAGATTATGCCGCTCGTATAGTTTTTATTTGGATCTCATTTGGAAAATGGTAAGTTTTATTTTAATAAATATTGTTTGCTATGATCGATTATTTCGTGCAACCTTTTCACTTTTTATTTTTGTAACACAAGGTTTGTTACACTCATCCAAACTGTATTAACTATTTAAAAATGTTTTTGAATTATGTTTTTGTGCTTTTAAATTCAAAGCAAAATTTTTGAACGCTGAAAATATTATAATTATTATTATTTATCACAAATCATACGCTCAATTCAATTTAACTTTGTTAAATTTGATATACCTGAAATTAACTTTATTAAATGTTGATCAAAGATAATAACAAGACATCGCTATTTTTATTCTCGAAACTGTAGTAACATACTGTGTCTTATTCGTATAGCAAGTCAACAAAATGAAATTTTAATATTAATCGATGCCAGTATAATTCCTTCGTTAATTATGGAAGCAAAATCTGAAAATAAAAGCCTTGCTGCTTAAAACCAAATGATTCGTTTTTTTATATTAAATAATAAATTATAAAAATACTTTTGTGCAATGCCTTGATTAATTCTAAACTCTATGATTTTAGACTGTAGACAGATAATCTCTTCGAACTTTGAATATTTTTCGAAATAGTCGAACGCCAACGCCAATTTGAAAATTCTTGCAAATTAATTTGTTTTTAAGCCCCGCGATAGATTATTCATTTCAAAACAGATTGTTTGCTCAGTGTTCTCACAAATTATGTATCAAAATAGCCTTTTTAAAAGTGAAATGTTTTATATCTCGATTTTGAGAAAAGTAATGAACGGCATTTTGTTTCATTAATAAATTAAATTAAGACCTCAAGTCTCTTTAATTTCATAGCGTTTGTGCCGCGCTATATGTATTGCTGATATCAACACTACATGAAATATGTCTACGTTTCTTTGATTTCAAAACATATTTTGTCTGGCCTAGTTATACTGGTAATTCAATGTAATTCAGTATTTCGTATTGCTTTAATTATCATAAAACTGATTCAGTTTCAAGTTTCACTTGTTCAAACAATTTACACGCAGCTTTTAAATTTAAAGCAAAATATTTTTGTTCTGGAGATTTCAATTTGAAGTCGATTTGGCTGCCCGCTAGATTATCGACCTATGAAATTTTTCAAAATCTCTGAATTTTTTAATGCAATGATATCAAATAAAATATCAGATGAAGTATATTATTTTAAAACAACGCCATAGACCCATACTTTTCATACAACAAATTTGTTACTGTACACGGTTATCTCGACACAAATGTTTGCATAATTTCCCGACAACGGATTATCCGTATTATATCGCCAGTAAGACGTACATAAGTCGCGGACAGACACAGAAATATCGAAATATAGAAATATAGAAATATTGTGATATATAAACAGACAGTATTATGTATATAAGTGATAGAAATACTAGCAACGAGTGTAGTCCATAATGGACCTTCTATGATAAAACTTTCAGATCACTTATAATTAAACAATTGACTAAGCTGACTATCGCTGTATAATACGGAGTATGAACTCTGGAGGAGATCATGAGACACAATACGCATTGAAACGATGTAGCATTAATCAATACATCTTAATCATTCCTTTGATAAAAGTTTAATTTATTTTACATCAATTGAGTCGATTGAAATGTATAATTTAACGTAGCTATATCTACATAGAAAAACTTTATTTTATGTGCTGAAAGGAGGCCAGAACACATTAATTATTATAATTACAAATACTTAGTCAAATTTCGAAATCTGAAACTATCCATAAAAAATCACTTCAAATCCGATCCGATCCGAAGACCTAAAATATTAATCCGAATCTGACCCGATACGATCGGATCGCGTTCGGTTCGGATTCATAAATCTTTATTGCAATATATACAACACTAATGTGCTGTTCACAAAATAACGCCGTCAAAGTGTGGCCAGTGAAACTCGTGGCATTGCATGCGATACATTCAATATTAAATTAATTTAGCTTCAACAAGACACATGGTCCACTGATTTCTGTTATTAACATGATCAAACGATATCTTTTGTTAATTAAAAATGATTTACTGCTTCATATTAAATAATAATAAGAAAAATCGTTGATAAAAGGTTGCCGAATGGCGGATTTGAACTGACGACCCTGAAATTATTATACAAGAGCATTAACCAATTAGCCACTCCGTTACTTACTCATATCAGCGCTTTAACTGACCTTATAAACAAACCTACTGCTTCGACAACGTATTATTGAACAAGGCCGACCCACGCGCGTGTATTGAATTTCAAATTATATATATGATCTGAAAATATTATGATATGATACTATATGAGTCTATATATTTTTGATCTTTGCAATCTCAGCAAATATGCCTGTGATTTTCATGGCAGTCTATCAAAATACTAAGAGTTCGTTGAAAATAAAATTTTATAAGTAAAAAAAAGATCTGAAAAATTGGTCTGATAGTGGTTTTTGTTATCAAATTTTCCAGAATAATAGCATCAACATTCTTTTAAAAGGAAATAAAATTCTATAATAATCGCTATACTAATTCGATATTGATATTATGTTACATCTTGTTTTCAATATTTCTACGCGCTAATTATAATACATTACAGATGTCGAATGAAAGAAAAGATGATCATGAATAAATTAATTATTTTGATAGAAAAACGAAAACAACTCATTTTGCCAGATTCGTGATATGCATATTTATTCAGAATTTATTGAAACGGACGCGATGGTTTATAGAGTTGAAATGTTTAGTGCAGCTTCAAAGATATAAAATACCACAGCCGATGGTAATATTTAAATGCTCATGTTATGATGTCTGACGAAAAGGATAATTTACTATGTAGAAAATGAATCTACTTTACCATGCATTTGATCACGATATGAAATGATCATTTTTGTCAGAATTATTTCGAATAAAAGACAATCTTTATTTTATTCTTATCGGGCGTACATTCTCTTTCGATAAAATATGGTTGTTAACTTATTATTGATTGGTGTATTAACTCAGAGAACCCGCTATTATGTATTTAAATGTTGTTCGGAGATTATGCCGCTCGTATAGTTTTTATTTGGATCTCATTTGGAAAATGGTAAGTAGTATTTTAATAAATATTGTTTGCTATGATCGATTATTTCATGCAACCTTTTCACCTTTTATTTTTGTAACACAAGGTTTGTTACACTCACCCAAACTGTATTAACTATTTAAAAATGTTTTTAAATTATGTTTTTGTGCTTTTAAATTCAAAGCAAAGTTTTTGAACGCTGAAATTATTATAATTATTATTATTTATCACAAATCATACGCTAAATTCAATTTAACTTTGTTAAATTTGATATACCTGAAATTAACTTTATTAAATGTTGATCAACGATAATAACAAGACACCGCTATTTTTATTCTCGAAACTGTAGTAACATACTGTGTCTTATTCGTATAGCAAGTCAACAAAATGAAATTTTAATTTTAATCGATGCCTATAATTCCTTCGTTAATTATGGAAGCAAAATCTGAAAATAAAAGCCTACAATTCCTTCCATACAATAAATGCCTGCCTGCTCAAAACCAAATGATTCATATTTTTATATTAAATAATAAATTATAGAAATACTTTTGTGCAATGCCTTGATTAATTCTAAACTCTATAATTTTAAACTGTAGACAGATAATCTATTCGAACTTTGAATATTTTTCGAATTGATCGAACGCCAACGTCATTTTGAAAATTCTTGCCAAGTTAATTTGTTTTTATGCCCCGCGATAGATTATTCATTTCAAAACAGATTGTTTGCTCAGTGTTCTCACAAGTTATATATCAAAATAGCCTTTTTAAAAGTGAAATGTTTTGTATCTCGATTTTGGTAAAAGTAATGAACGGCATTTGGTTTCATTATTAAATTAAATTAAGACCTAAAGTCTCTTTAATTTCATAGCGTTTGTGCCGCGCTATATGTATTGCTGATATCAACACTACATGAAATAGGTCTACGTTTCTTTGATATCAAAACATATTTTGTCTGGCCTAGTTATATTGGTAATTCAATGTAACTCAGTATTTCGTATTGTTTTAATTATCATAAAACTGATTCAGTTTTAAGTTTCACTTGTTCAAACAATTTACACGCAGCTTTTAAATTCAAAGCAAAATATTTTTGTTCTGGGGATTTCAATTTGACTTCGATTTGGCTGCCCGCTAGATTATCGACCTATGAAATTTTTCAAAATCTCTGAATTTTTTAATGCAAGGATATAAAATAAAATATCTGATGAAGTATATTATTTTAAAACAACGTCATAGACCCATACTTTTCATACAACAAATTTGTTACTGTACACGGTTATCTCGACACAAATGTTTGCATAATTTCCCGACAACGGATTATCCGTATTATATCGCCAGTAAGACGTACATAGGTCGCGGACAGACACAGAAATATCGAAATATCGAAATATCGAAATATAGAAATATAGAAATACTAGCAATGAGTGTAGTCCATAATGGACCTTCTATGATAAAACTTTCAGATCACTTATAATTAAACAATTGACTAAGCTTTCTATCGCTGTATAATACGGAGTATGAACTCTGGAGGAGAACATGAGACACAATACGCATTGAAACGATGTAGCATTAATCAATACATCTTAATCATTCCTTTAATAAAAATTTAATTTATTTCACATCAATTGAGTCGATTGAAATGTATAATTTAACGTAGCTTTGTCTACATAGAAAAACTTTATTTTATGTGTTGAAAGGAAGCCAGAAAACATTAATTATTATAAATTACAAATACTCAGTCAAATTTCGAAATCTGAAACTATCCATAAAAAATCACTTCAAATCCGATCAGATCCGAAGACCTAAAATATTAACCCGAATCTGACCCGACACGATCGGATCGCGTTCGGTTCGAATTCATAAATCTTTATTGCAATATATACAACACTAATGTGGTGTTCACAAAATAACGCCGTCAAGGTGTGGCCGGTCAAACTCGTGGCATTGCATGCAATATATTCAGTATTAAATTAATTTAGCTTCGACAAGACACATGGTCCACTAATTTCTGTTATTAACATGATCAAACGATATCTTTTGTTAATTAACAATGATTTACTGCTTCATATTAAAAAAAAAAAATCAGAAAAATCGTTGATAAAAACTGCCGAATGGCGGATTTGAACTTACGACCCTAATATTGTAATACCAGAGCATTAACCAATGAGCCAACCCCTTACTTACTGTTGTACGCGCCTTGACTGTACTAATCAACAAACCTATTGCTTCGACAACGTATTACTGAACAAGGCGACAGCGCGTGTATTGATTTCAAACTATATATATAATCTGATAATATTATGATATGATAGTATATGAGCCTATATATTTTTGATCTTTGCAATCTCAGCAAGTAGGCCTGTAATTTTCATGGCAGTCTATCAAAATACTAAGAGTTCGTTGAAAATAAAATTTTAAAAGTAAACAAAAGATGTGAAATGTTGACCTCATAGTGCTCCTTGTTATCAAATTTTCCAGACTAATAGCATCAACATTCTTTTAAAAGGAAATAAAATTCTATAATAAATCGCTATACTAATTCGATATTGATATTATGTTACATCTTGTTGTCAATTTTTGTACGCGCTATTTATAATACATTACAGATGTCGAATGAAAGGAAAGACGATTATGAATAAATTAATTGTTTTGATAGAAAAACGAAAACAACTCATTTTGCCAGATTCGTGATATGCATATTTATTCAGAATTTATTGAAACGGACGCGATGGTTTATAGAGTGGAAATGTTTAGTGCAGCTTCAAAGATATAAAATACCACAGCCGATGGTAATATTTAAATGCTCATGTTATGATGTCTGACGAAAAGGATAATTTACTATGTAGAAAATGAATCTACTTTACCATGCATTTGATCACGATATGAAATGATCATTTTTGTCAGAATTATTTCGAATAAAAGACAATCTTTATTTTATTCTTATCGGGCGTACATTCTCCTTCGATAAAATATGGTTGTTAACTTATTATTGATTGGTGTATTAACTCAGAGAACCCGCTATTATGTATTTAAATGTTGTTCGGAGATTATGCCGCTCGTATAGTTTTTATTTGGATCTCATTTGGAAAATGGTAAGTTGTATTTTAATAAATATTGTTTGCTATGATCGATTATTTCGTGCAACCTTTTCACTTTTTATTTTTGTAACACAAGGTTTGTTACACTCATCCAAACTGTATTAACTATTTAAAAATGTTTTTGAATTATGTTTTTGTGCTTTTAAATTCAAAGCAAAATTTTTGAACGCTGAAAATATTGTAATTATTATTATTTATCACAAATCCTACGCTCAATTCAATTTAACTTTGTTAAATTTGATATACCTGAAATTAACTTTATTAAATGTTGATCAAAGATAATAACAAGACATCGCTATTTTTATTCTCGAAACTGTAGTAACATACTGTGTCTTATTCGTATAGCAAGTCAACAAAATGAAATTTTAATATTAATCGATGCCTATAATTCCTTCGTTAATTATGGAAGCAAAATCTGAAAATAAAAGCCTTGCTGCTTAAAACCAAATGATTCGTTTTTTTATATTAAATAATAAATTATAAAAATACTTCTGTGCAATGCCTTGATTAATTCTAAACTCTATAATTTTAGACTGTAGACAGATAATCTCTTCGAACTTTTAATATTTTTCGAAATAGTCGAACGCCAACGTCAATTTGAAAATTCTTGCAAATTAATTTGTTTTTAAGCCCCGCGATAGATTATTCATTTCAAAACAGATTGTTTGCTCAGTGTTCTCACAAATTATGTATCAAAATAGCCTTTTTAAAAGTGAAATGTTTTATATCTCGATTTTGAGAAAAGTAATGAACGGCATTTTGTTTCATTAATAAATTAAATTAAGACCTCAAGTCTCTTTAATTTCATAGCGTTTGTGCCGCGCTATATGTATTGCTGATTTCAACACTACATGAAATATGTCTACGTTTCTTTGATTTCAAAACATATTTTGTCTGGCCTAGTTATACTGGTAATTCAATGTAATTCAGTATTTCGTATTGTTTTAATTATCATAAAACTGATTCAGTTTCAAGTTTCACTTGTTCAAACAATTTACACGCAGCTTTTAAATTCAAAGCAAAATATTTTTGTTCTGGAGATTTCAATTTGAAGTCGATTTGGCTGCCCGCTAGATTATCGACCTATGAAATTTTTCAAAATCTCTGAATTTTTTAATGCAATGATATCAAATAAAATATCAGATGAAGTATATTATTTTAAAACAACGCCATAGACCCATACTTTTCATACAACAAATTTGTTACTGTACACGGTTATCTCGACACAAATGTTTGCATAATTTCCCGACAACGGATTATCCGTATTATATCGCCAGTAAGACGTACATAAGTCGCGGACAGACACAGAAATATCGAAATATAGAAATATAGAAATATTGTGATATATAAACAGACAGTATTATGTATATAAGTGATAGAAATATTGTGATATATAAACAGACAGTATTATGTATATAAGTGATTGTGATATATAAACAGACAGTATTATGTATATAAGTGATAAGTGATTATTTACCGCTCTGTCAAATGAAGACATAGAGCCCTATATTATCTGCTATTAGATAAACATAAATTTTATTATATAATAATAATAATAATAATAATAATAATAATAATTATAATAATAATAATAATGCAGACTATCTCGATTTACTTGCTGTCCCTTTCAAAAATGCATTCTTGAACACCAAACACAGGCAATTGGACAGCACCTTCTTAAACAACACAACCTCAAAACTTGCGACTGCTCTAAATGGTTCAGTGTTTTAAAGCATTGTAAAAACTATTTATAAGAAAATCGAAACAACACTAAACACACAAAAGGAGTTGGATAAGTTATTAAAATATTGTTTTAAATGTTTCCATTGTTAATATTTCTAATGTAATTGTTTTTATATTGTTATAAATATAAGTACTTGTGAAAATTTGTTTAGTTATCTTGAAAATGATCACTAGAGGTGATCGAAACGTTGATCTTAATAAAATAATAAATTATATTGTTACAAATTGCTTTGTCTGTCAAATAATAATGATGATGATGATGAATGACTGATTAACTTATATTAACTTGAAAAATTTATCATATGTAGGATGGAGATCATGGCTTTATCAAGAGAAGAGGGTTTGTTCAATCAACCTAAAAACTTGGATGCCCCAGTAAAATATTCATGTCAAAGATTGTTGCATTTCCAGAGTACAAGGTAGTTTAATCAAATAATGATACTGTAAATAATAATGAGATTCCAGAAATTTTGATGCAATTTCTTATTGAGATTTCTTCTTTTCTTCAAGGTTGAAATAAACGCAGATGGCAATTGCAGTGAAAGGAGAATGAAGGAATCAGCTAAAAAGTTAAAAGAAAAAATTAATAATAAGCAAGAAGTGGCAGTAGATGATCGTTATTATATTTTGTTTCCAGGTTCTTCTACTCACAAATACCATTTAACAACTGGAGAGGTATAGTATGCTACGTAAACCAAAATTATTTTCATGCAGTGTACACATATATATATATACTAGCAATGAGTGTAGTCCATAATGGACCTTCTATGATAAAACTTTCAGATCACTTATAATTAAACAATTGACTAAGCTTTCTACCGCTGTATAATACGGAGTATGAACTTTGGAGGAGAACATGAGACACAATACGCATTGAAACGATGTAGCATTAATCAATACATCTTAATCATTCCTTTAATAAAAATTTAATTTATTTCACATCAATTGAGTCGATTGAAATGTATAATTTAACGTAGCTTTGTCTACATAGAAAAACTTTATTTTATGTAGTGTTGAAAGGAAGCCAGAACACATTAATTATTATAAATTACAAATACTCAGTCAAATTTCGAAATCTGAAACTATCCATAAAAAATCACTTCAAATCCGATCAGATCCGAAGACCTAAAATATTAACCCGAATCTGACCCGACACGATCGGATCGCGTTCGGTTCGAATTCATAAATCTTTATTACAATATATACAACACTAATGTGGTGTTCACAAAATAACGCCGTCAAGGTGTGGCCGGTCAAACTCGTGGCATTGCATGCAATATATTCAGTATTAAATTAATTTAGCTTCGACAAGACACATGGTCCACTAATTTCTGTTATTAACATGATCAAACGATATCTTTTGTTAATTAACAATGATTTACTGCTTCATATTAAAAAAAAATCAGAAAAATCGTTGATAAAAACTGCCGGTTATGCCTTCGGTAGTTTCTACTAAAAATGAGACAATTGAGACTTTTGAGACTTTTGAAGATGCGGTGTTGCATTCACGAAACCATAAGGGCATCTTGCTGTTCTAAAACTGGATAAAACTGTTTTTGTTCAAAATTGAGAGAAAGCGGCTCCTTTGAGACAATTGAGACTTTTGAAATTCTTGGTGTATGATCAACGAAAAAATAATGAAATCGTAGAAAAGGGAACTTTAACTTAATGAAGAAAAGACTCTATCAATTACCCAAATAATCGTCTGGTTTTCATGGAATTTTATGATGTTTTTCACATAATCTGGTAAGTACAGTATTGTTCTAATCTTATAATCTAAATTTATTTTAATGTTTTGTCTTTATTACAAAGTTTTGAAGGCTTTTTTACGCGAGCTTCATTTTGGATGACGCTGTTTAGCCTGTTTTCATGTGGATTGTTGTTTAGAACATATCAAGGATCTGCTACGATTTATTCTTGAAATTTGATTGGTTAACGCCAATAACGCCATTTCACCATAGCCGAGCTTGACCCCGTCGATTTCAAGAAATTTATAAAAATACCAAACAACCGATAATTATTTAAATATGGCATTATAAACTGGCAAGTAATAAAAAGTAAAAAGCAAATACAGTGAATATTTGTAGAGTCGTATACAATTTCATTGAGTTACTGTTTCATGCAGTTTCTCAGTTGTTCAAAATAAATCAAATGGCTTGCAGGAGAAATATCTGAGCCAGTAAACAAACAGGTTTAAAGTGCATAGAAATATTTCGTACAAATTAACAATTCAAAAACAATTTGCCTAACTTTTAAGTTTTACAGTATTGATAATTGTAAAAACATAGCATAACATAGCTTCATTTCATTAATACATCCCTCATCCTTTTATGGCCAATTTTTGAAAGTTCCTAGATATAAGTATAAGCACTAAATTCCTGGCATAGAAAGGAAAGCTTTAGATAAACTACCAAAACCAAAATATAGGCTAAACGAATTCAACCACTAAAATTTCAAATAATTAAACCATTTCTCCAAATGAAAGTTAGCAGCATTACATAATCAGTTAGCTAAAAGGTTATCATAAATTCAATAATCTGCTCTTTTAAATAGGCAATTAGCAAACATTTAGTCAATAAATCTTTCTTTGTTTCATTTCTTTCTTCGCGTTCACGGCATTTTACGAAATTCTTCAAATTATAGGTAAGAAACATTTTCTTTCCATGTCAAGTTTTCCATTCAGTTTTCCATAATGAATAACACACATAATAAATAGAAAATATTGTTCAAAGATAAGCATCCATTATTTTAATTCCAAGAAGAGAAATCCGAGAGAAATATAAATTTCTCGATATCAATTTTTCCTCGCAGCTTTTAGTTGATTTAAAAAAGGCAAGAGTACAGCTGCTCTCGACTCAGCTTTCTTCCTGTGACGTCACGAGAATAGGAGAATTACATACTTGATCATGGATTGTACAGATCAGAAAATGCTCTGAAAAAACGTCCCCAACAGTCACAAATCGGGGCTGGTACTGGCTGGCAATGTTCTAAACCAAATAGTTCGGATTAATGACATTAATAATCTTAACCTATTTGTTTAATGTATTCTACCCCAATGCTAACCCCGAAATACAACAGATTTACATCACTATTAATGAAGAATTATGTTAATACATATTCTATGGGTATCTTTAATCTCAACAGTTGACTTATTTTCTCAATTTATGTAGAGTGATCTGTAAAATGTGTAGTTAGAGTAACTTGAAGTCTACTGTCTTCAAAATCAGAACTCAAGCTACACAAACAGCTTTATTTAATTTTGCTATCGTTTGACATGTATTCATTACTTATATTCAGATGTGGTTATGATAACACTGTTATGTATCCTTTGTTTGCCTGCAGATTGCCATACTTGTTTGTAGAAGTTAGCCTAACTAATGGAATTTATGGAAACCTTCCTATCCTCTGTAGCTCTGTTCTTGCTGTTCTTCTAACATCACATGGTGTATTTTTATATCAAATCCATATACAGCATTTAACAGCTTTTATGCAATATGCTATGGCCTATTATGGCATGTAGTTGGTAGCCTAAACTGCACAGCGGAAGAATTATGCCATTACATAGAAGATAACTTACTACTGCTTTAGACTCAAATAACTTTGGCATACCTGCTTTACCATCATTTATTACTCAGACTTCAAATTGTGGACATTAAAGGTATTTCACAAACATAGCACACTTCCGGCTTTTAATATGTGACATGATTTTATACTTTACCAATGTGAACATTATAATTGGATGTGTAGTAGGCCTACTCAATTCATCCTTCAACATTGCTTTGCAACTTTATTTAGGCATTCATAAGCCGAACAATATTAAGCCAGCAGACCTTGTACTTTTACATACTGTAGTGATGCTTATTTACAAGGATATACTATAATAAATTAAGTATTACTAATAATAATGACATTAATAAATATATCACATTCTAGTTTTAATCTGATGCAGTTTGCATTTTTATAGGCTACAATATATATTACATTATACAATGTTGCAATATTAGTAGCCTAAGTTAAAACTGTTGACTTCAAATTTGAAAATGAATAAGAAAATGATCAATAGCCTACATGCTATATATGGCCCTACATGTGTAATGTGTGTGTATGCCACTTCTAAACTACATAAAATAGACCTATGTCACTTGCAATATTTATTGTGATCGAATTGACATATATTTATTTTTAGGTGCACAAGACAGATGAAAAGAAATTAACGTCAGGCTACAGTAGTACAATCATATCAATCAATGTAGGCTTATTATGTGAAGCTAGGTGACAATTATGCTAATGTTAGAGAAAATAGATATGATCTGATGTGAACGGTATTACAGTAGGCTATTATATGTAATGTGTATGTGTATTGACCATACTATGTGATTAGCTTGCTTACTTTATTCAAAGTTTTTGCTAAATTATAAACTTAGATGTTGATTAATACAAATGCTGTCATTTTTTAGTTACTTTTACAACAATGTAGCTGCCACCTTTGATGATGTTTTGAATATAGAGAATAAATGTTTAGATATCTTGAATCTGGAACGACGGAAATATTTATGTAAGATGCTAAGTAAGGATTCATTGTGTTATAGCTATCACTTAGCGGCTCTAGCAGGTCTATTCACATGAAGTAGGCTTGTTCTCCATATGTACATTGCACTACTAGTTCACATTTATGTATGATAACTATCAAAACCATTGACCGATACGCAATTGCGTTTTTGCTCGTGCAGGCAGTATGGGTATCTAATATTCTATCCACCTAATAATAGTGAAAATGATGTTTCACACACATCATCGAATCTGTATTGATAGTTATCATAATTAAGAAATACAAATCAATGCCGCATAGAGCATTGTGACTCAATTAGTTAGATGTACCTCTCCTAGCTGTACTATGTATGTCTGTTGAAATTGTGATACTGGAAGTAATTAAATTGTTACAGCACCAAAATGATACATTTTAAAATATTCGTCACCCTTTTAACATGCATTATCAAAAACAAATGTTGACCCGGATGGGGCATCGAACCAGACCACCCTCTTTTTCTCCTCTTTTCTCTCTCTTCTCTTCCTCCTCTTCCCCCTGGTAGGCGAGAACTTCATTCCACTTTTTGCGCTTAGGGTACCTGGTAATGTTCTCGCTGAAATAAAAATGTGTATTATTTAAATCAATCATTATTATTATTATTCGCTGTTGTTAGAGGTCCGGTCACCGGAAACTTCAATATTTTTGGTAAAGGTCCGGTCGTTCATGTACGCAAGCGCACGTATATCGTATGATGATTCTTATTATTTAAAAATGTCCGTCTCAAAATACAGAAGTTGCGAAGCTACTTGAGTTGAACTCGAATTATAAACGAAAGATAATGTTACATTCATATTTATTATAATTATATCATTGTTATAACAAGTATAATGAATGATGAGTTTCCACCGTGGGAGGTAGTAATTATCTTTGAATTTTACCCACTTATTCCATTGCGGTTTCGGAAAGTTGCAAACTAACACCAACACCCGCGGAGATTTTTGATCAGCATTTGTGAATTAACTGATGACAAGTGTATATTTGATAACGTTATAGATAGAATAAAATTCGTGACATGAATATTATGAGCATTGTTTTTAGATGTCCGTGGATACAGTGTTTTCGATATAAAATGTTTTATCAAGCAGCCTTTCCATCAACATTTTTTACGATCGAGACGCCTTTGCCCTTTGGATATATTTTTACATATAATTACATTATAGGTTGAATAAAAATAACTAAATAGCCAACTCTCGAACAAGTCCAACATAATCGATCATGAAGATCATAACAGCAAAAGTGAGATCTTGGGAAGCTAACTTTGGCATTGGAATATATTTAGCGCATGCGCATATAAACGACCGGACTTGTTAATAAAGTTCTTGTTGCTATTATCTCAGATACCTTACTCGTGTTCCTCAGGACTCTATTCTTGGTCCCCTATTTGTTCATTTTATTATTAACGATATTATTGATTGCCTTCATCGTGATTGTCATATTAAGCTATTTGCTGATGACGCGAAATTTTGCTCTGCCCGTAAATCTGAATCTAATGAATCATTTGCTACCACTCTTGACAGCTTCTGCTCCTGGTGAAAAGATTGGCAACTCCGAATTGCGCTTGAAAAATGTGTAGTGGGTGGAACGAGTCGATGTACTGATAAATTACAACACGCGTACATAGACGTTGATTAGATGTATTTGATATAATAATAGCTGTAGCTGGTCACCAGCAGGAAGAGGATGAAGGGTTAATATGACCGTTGATGATAAACAGAGCCTCTATGAAGGTGGACCAGCTTTGCTAATGTAGATGTTGTCGCCACGAAGGGCAGACGTGCAGAGGTTTAATACATTACAGACAGTGATTTACATTTACAAAGTATACGTGATTACAAACGGAAGCTTTACGGTTAACAAAGGAAATACATTATGTGTAAGACAATAGACATAAAACAATCCACTACAAATGCCATTCAATAACGTTCGGAAATACCAGCATTCCTTGTCTCCTTTTCTCATTGTCAGACCATCAATAAGACGATGTCAAGCAAATTCGAGATATTGAATTCTTCTAACAACAGATATGAAAACCTCTGTACATGGTGCAAATTAGTTGCAAAAGCATATTCAAGATCCTATTATTTGATATTCATGTGCTTTGTATCATCCAATATCAAGATATTAATGTTGGCATACACCTTGTTTATGTTCGACCTATTTTAGAATCAGATACTCCTGTATGGTCACCCTATATTGTCAAAGACAATAAATAAAATGGAAAGAGTGCAACATAAATATACTCAACGTAATTGAAAGATTGGGAAAATACCATATATAGACTACCATGACCGTTTAATTAAATTAAAATTAGAAACTCTTGAATTAAGAAGAATCAAATTTGATCTACATATAGTTTACAATTAAGTATTAAATAACCTTGTAGATATCAATGAACTACTTACCTTCGATGTTAACAAACTTTTTCTCTTCACGAGTCATTTCGTGGTAGAACGGCCTACTGAACGAAATCGTAATTGCACCAACGTTGGCAACCTTCAAATCAAGATTAGATGCAATTGATCTGTCATAGCATTGTAAATGCTAAATTTTCATTGCTTTTAAATTCAATACTTTTAACTATATGTTTAAACTTAGGGTATATGTATTTTACGACTATGTGAAAGTGGGGGCTAACACCTTCCTCTATCTGCCAGGTAATATTGATCTTTATTGACAAATATGTATCATACTAGCAATGAGTGTAGTCCATAATGGACCTTCTATGATAAAACTTTCAGATCACTTATAATTAAACAATTGACTAAGCTTTCTATCGCTGTATAATACGGAGTATGAACTCTGGAGGAGAACATGAGACACAATACGCATTGAAACGATGTAGCATTAATCAATACATCTTAATCATTCCTTTAATAAAAATTTAATTTATTTCACATCAATTGAGTCGATTGAAATGTATAATTTAACGTAGCTTTGTCTACATAGAAAAACTTTATTTTATGTGTTGAAAGGAAGCCAGAACACATTAATTATTATAAATTACAAATACTCAGTCAAATTTCGAAATCTGAAACTATCCATAAAAAATCACTTCAAATCCGATCAGATCCGAAGACCTAAAATATTAACCCGAATCTGACCCGACACGATCGGATCGCGTTCGGTTCGAATTCATAAATCTTTATTGCAATATATACAACACTAATGTGGTGTTCACAAAATAACGCCGTCAAGGTGTGGCCGGTCAAACTCGTGGCATTGCATGCAATATATTCAGCATTAAATTAATTTAGCTTCGACAAAACACATGGTCCACTAATTTCTGTTATTAACATGATCAAGCGATATCTTTTGTTAATTAACAATGATTTACTGCTTCATATTAAAAAAAAAATCAGAAAAATCGTTGATAAAAACTGCCGAATGGCAGATTTGAACTTACGACCCTGATTTTGTAATACGAGAGCATTAACCAATGAGCCAACCCCTTACATACTGTTGTACGCGCCTTGACTGTACTAATCAACAAACCTATTGCTTCGACAACGTATTACTGAACAAGGCGACAGCGCGTGTATTGATTTCAAACTATATATATAATCTGATAATATTATGATATGATAGTATATGAGCCTATATATTTTTGATCTTTGCAATCTCAGCAAGTAGGCCTGTGATTTTCATGGCAGTCTATCAAAATACTAAGAGTTCGTTGAAAATAAAATTTTAAAAGTAAACAAAAGATGTGAAATGTTGAACTCATAGTGCTTCTTGTTATCAAATTTTCCAGACTAATAGCATCAACATTCTTTTAAAAGGAAATAAAATTCTATAATAAATCGCTATACTAATTCGATATTGATATTATGTTACATCTTGTTGTCAATATTTCTACGCGCTATTTATAATACATTACAGATGTCGAATGAAAGGAAAGACGATTATGAATAAATTAATTATTTTGATAGAAAAACGAAAACAACTCATTTTGCCAGATTCGTGATATGCATATTTATTCAGAATTTATTGAAACGGACGCGATGGTTTATAGAGTGGAAATGTTTAGTGCAGCTTCAAAGATATAAAATACCATAGCCGATGGTAATATTTAAATGCTCATGTTATGATGTCTGACGAAAAGGATAATTTACTATGTAGAAAATGAATCTACTTTACCATGCATTTGATTACGATATGAAATGATCATTTTTGTCAGAATTATTTCGAATAAAAGACAATCTTTATTTTATTCTTATCGGGCGTACATTCTCCTTCGATAAAATATGGTTGTTAACTTACTATTGATTGGTGTATTAACTCAGAGAACCCGCTATTATGTATTTAAATGTTGTTCGGAGATTATGCCGCTCGTATAGTTTTTATTTGGATCTCATTTGGAAAATGGTAAGTTTTATTTTAATAAATATTGTTTGCTATGATCGATTATTTCGTGCAACCTTTTCACTTTTTATTTTTGTAACACAAGGTTTGTTACACTCATCCAAACTGTATTAACTATTTAAAAATGTTTTTGAATTATGTTTTTGTGCTTTTAAATTCAAAGCAAAATTTTTGAACGCTGAAAATATTATAATTATTATTATTTATCACAAATCATACGCTCAATTCAATTTAACTTTGTTAAATTTGATATACCTGAAATTAACTTTATTAAATGTTGATCAAAGATAATAACAAGACATCGCTATTTTTATTCTCGAAACTGTAGTAACATACTGTGTCTTATTCGTATAGCAAGTCAACAAAATGAAATTTTAATATTAATCGATGCCAGTATAATTCCTTCGTTAATTATGGAAGCAAAATCTGAAAATAAAAGCCTTGCTGCTTAAAACCAAATGATTCGTTTTTTTATATTAAATAATAAATTATAAAAATACTTTTGTGCAATGCCTTGATTAATTCTAAACTCTATGATTTTAGACTGTAGACAGATAATCTCTTCGAACTTTGAATATTTTTCGAAATAGTCGAACGCCAACGCCAATTTGAAAATTCTTGCAAATTAATTTGTTTTTAAGCCCCGCGATAGATTATTCATTTCAAAACAGATTGTTTGCTCAGTGTTCTCACAAATTATGTATCAAAATAGCCTTTTTAAAAGTGAAATGTTTTATATCTCGATTTTGAGAAAAGTAATGAACGGCATTTTGTTTCATTAATAAATTAAATTAAGACCTCAAGTCTCTTTAATTTCATAGCGTTTGTGCCGCGCTATATGTATTGCTGATATCAACACTACATGAAATATGTCTACGTTTCTTTGATTTCAAAACATATTTTGTCTGGCCTAGTTATACTGGTAATTCAATGTAATTCAGTATTTCGTATTGCTTTAATTATCATAAAACTGATTCAGTTTCAAGTTTCACTTGTTCAAACAATTTACACGCAGCTTTTAAATTTAAAGCAAAATATTTTTGTTCTGGAGATTTCAATTTGAAGTCGATTTGGCTGCCCGCTAGATTATCGACCTATGAAATTTTTCAAAATCTCTGAATTTTTTAATGCAATGATATCAAATAAAATATCAGATGAAGTATATTATTTTAAAACAACGCCATAGACCCATACTTTTCATACAACAAATTTGTTACTGTACACGGTTATCTCGACACAAATGTTTGCATAATTTCCCGACAACGGATTATCCGTATTATATCGCCAGTAAGACGTACATAAGTCGCGGACAGACACAGAAATATCGAAATATAGAAATATAGAAATATTGTGATATATAAACAGACAGTATTATGTATATAAGTGATCATACATACTCGGAAATCCTGTAAATAAAAAGAATATATTTATTTCAAAATTAAATTGTTTAATAAAACAATTTGTTCGATTTTTTTATGTCTTTAACTGCAATTGATATAGTTAATTAGTTGTTACTGTTATTTGAATCAAGTGTAAATAGTGGGGGAGCAAACAAAACAGTAACTGCAAATCGTGATACTATGTACAAACTTATATCATTCGAAAGCTTTTAATGCCCTGAGTAAAATAAAAACGAGACCCCACCGTGAAAATTCCAGGAAGCCCTTAAAATGTAGCAATAAAGTTTCACCTAATTTGCATAATCGACTATACATGTGGTGAAAACTATGATATTGGTAAAATATAGATTATGATGATATAAACAATGTTTTACAGTATAATATAAACTGTTAAATGATTCTATGCATCAATAAAGATAAATTTAATCTGTAAAGCGTAGTTTTGTAGAGAGAGGAAATATTGCGCATGCGCATTGGAAATGTTTTTTGACTTAATTTTCTTCTTTTGTAAATTATGATGACACCACCGGACACATGATCCTGCCACATTCTTAGATCATTCCATTTGCTATTCAATCACCTCATTGTTGTTGTAATCCCCAAAGTAATAAGTATGTGGTATTTGCGTAATTAATTGATTTCGCAATACGAATGTTGTATAATCGCTAGATTTGTTGTACAAGACGAAGAATTTGAAAGTGCTTGCTTTATCTTTAGATATTTATTTCCAATGTTATCCTTGAGTTTCGTAAATAATCTTCAAATATATTTTCAAATTCAATGTTATTAACAATTGCTGTTGTTCAGATGGCAAATCAAGCCATGTTATAATCATAAAGTTGACTGAGATGGAGTCTGCAGAAATCGACAAAGACATTGATATAGACTATTCGCTTTGTGTCATTTGCCAAACTATTGGTGAAAAAACGAACTTGTTTTTCCAGCTAGAAGTAATCTTAAAGATGGAGAGCTTTTTTAGGTAATATATTGCTTTGCAGCTCCACATATGTATCAACTAAGTAATCGATGTGTCGGGGCCGCAATAGGGCGTTTGATAATTGTTGATAATTAACTACCATTAACAGCAATTTTCATATTCATATATGTTTCTTCTCTTTTTAAAGGATATTCATCCCTAGCAACATATTTAGTAAAATTTCGGCAGATTGACGCCATACCCAACATCAAAATTAAGGCTAAATGGTACTCCAAGATAATAAAGCTAAATGGCATAAGAGTTGCTGCAATGAATATAATGGAAAGGAACTAGAACGTGCTAAAAAAAGAAAGTTGAAAGATGATATGGAGACGGACAGTGTGGAAGCGATAAGACAAAGGGCTAAGCGAAGCAGTAAAAGCTGGAAAGATTTAATCAAGGTTTGCTTCTTTTGTGAACAGCCAGATTTACTCAATTTAGGCAATCTTTCTGAAGTGTTAACTCTGGAAATTAGTGAAAAATTGCTTCGTTGCGCTAAAGCGCTTAATGATACAGAACTATTAGCCAAACTAAATGCAGCAGATTTAGTAGCCATGGAAGCAAAATATCATAAGATATGTCTGATAAAAATTTACAATAGATCAACATCGCTATTTAGACCAAAGGATGGTACTAAGAACACGTATGAAACATGTGAATCATTAGCATTGCTATATGTAGTAGACTTTGTGCACGATAAACTATCATTGGAGAAGGAATCGACCTTGAGAGTACCAAACTTGTCAAAATTATACACAACTAAGGTCAATGAACTATTAAAACCGCATAAGTTAGAAGTTAGTTATGTACATGCGACACGCTTCCGAGAGCGTTTGGCTGAACGTCTGTGTAATTGCCATGTTGCAAAATCTAAAAATGAATATTTAGTCACCAGTGATTCAACTATTTCAACCATTATACGGGATCAGTTGGAATGGTCTACTGATGATCTAATATTCGATATGAAGAAAGTATCAAATGAATTGAGGAGTGATTGCTTTACCCACAAAAAGACTGAATTCAATAGTAGTTTTAATAGATTTTGTCAAGAAGAATCTATCCCATCTTCATTAGTGGCAATGATAAATTTAATGTTGTATGGCAGTACATGTGCTAGCGACGATGCAGGCATAGATGCAACGGCACCAGCTCTATCTATAGCACAATTAATTATGCAGAATATGAAAATCAAATCGTCGTCATTGAAATCTCCACACATGCACAAGAAGAATGAAACACCATTAGCTGTTTATGTTGGATTATTGATACATAGTAAGCACCGTGACAAAAATTTAATTAATGTTTTGCATTCATTTGGGTTATGTATATCATACACTCGCGTTCTAGAAATATCTTCCTGCCATTTGACCAATTTGCGGCACAAGAAAGAAAATGTACTCTGTCCAAAAAATCTGAAGCGAAATGCCTTCACCGTTACTGCTTACGACAATTTAGATTGCAACCCTAGTAGCAATACTGCGAAGAGTACTTTCCATGGGACTGGTATAAGTTTATTTCAGAGGTTAGATAATGCAAATGATTGCATTCCCCGTGCAGATCTTTCATTTGCTGACTTGGACATCGATCGGCATATGCGATCTGTCCCTCAACTCCCTGACTCTTTTGCCATCGTTCCCTCGTATTCTTTGCCAAACAGTAACCCTCCAGTGAGCAAAAATACATTTCCAATCAATGGTGGTTTTCAACTACGATCTATTTTAGAAAAGAACTTATGAAAGAAATTAAATGGTGTGAAAGAGTACGGAATTATCACGATATTGCAGGTATTAAACAACTGGACATTTCCTGGGCTGCATATCATGCCTCTTCAGTGGACATTCCGCAACTAATTGAAAAATCAATATCTACAATGCTACCTTTATTCTTTGAAGATTCCAAATCTCCAGCCATGATTAAACATGGGTTAGATTTATTATTGGAAAATACGAATTACCTGAATCCAGATCAAACAACAGTTGTTGCTCTTGACCAGCCTCTTTATGCTATAGCCAAAAACATCCAATGGAATCATCCAAATTCAGTTTACGGAGAGCATAATATATTTATGTTGTTTGGTGCTTTACATATTGAGCAGGCCTTCTTAAGAGTTCCTTGGTAATCTTCTCGATGGAAGTGGATGGACATCCGCTCTGTCAGATGCAGATGTTACTACATCTGGCATTGCAGACTCCTTTATAAAAGTCCATCATATTTCAAGGACAAAGCACGCCCATGAAGTCACAGCAGCTGCTCTATATAGATTACTATGCAAAGCCTACAATGCTTCAAATGAAGAAGACTGCATAGCATTTACCGCATCATCATCACCATCACCAATTTTCTCCAACCAAATGCTGAAGTGGTGTGATGAATTTTCAAATAAGACAGCAATGTTCAGATTTTGGTTATTGGTATATCAATTAGAACTACTGATGCTTTTGTTCAATAGATCAACCCGCAAGATGGACTACCAAATTTATGTTGAATCAATTGATCAAATGATACCTTGGTTTTTCGTCTTTGATCATCCAAACTATGCTAGGTGGCTATCAGTTCATGTGAGAGACTTGAAGCAGCTGAAAAACAATGATCCTAATTTGTATCAAGAATTTGTTAATGGTGGCTTTACTGTGAGTAAGTCAGAGAGAAAATTTTCGAGTATTCCTGTAGATCAGGCTCATGAACAATAAATCAATTAAAAAAACAAAAAGGGGCAACAGGTTTGTTTAAGGATCCAAGCGCTTTAAGGCGTTTTATGATAGCTGGACCTCTAGTTTGTGGAGCACTTGAAGGATTTGAAGACTCTTCCTCCCAAACACCTACAATGCACCATCAACAGTATTTTTCCTTTCAGCAATATTTTGTGAAACAAGTCGTCTCCCTTGAGTCTCAATTTGAAGACTACGGAAATCCTTTCCTTGAAAGATCCAATAATCTTATTGAGATTTGTACTCGTGTTGTGAAACCTGCACTGGCAGTTACTAATTTAAACTCACTTGAACAAACAGGAATAACACAATATCAAGATTTTTACTTTAATAGACTTTGCTCATTGGAAGTACCCTTGAAGGACACTATAAAAAAAATTCTTTGGAAATATTTACATTATCAGAAGAAAAAGTCACTCTAAAAGAACATAAAGCGAAGGCAATGAAATCTGATCTCAGCTTATTTAGCAAATTGTTTTTAGTCAGCCAAGTGAGAGATTTGAATATGGAAGAATTTTTTAGTCATGAGAATCAGCCGTTCCCACCATCAATTTCCAGTTTTGGTGAGCTGAGACAGAGCACAAAGTCTGAATTAGCAGAAATACTGAAATAGTTAGTACAACCCCAAACGCTGTTTGTTGGCTCAGTTGATGCAATTGTTTACGATGCTGCTGTACTTACAAATATTTTACGCCCAAAAACTGAGAAAACTTTTATTGAATAAATCGATTCATTTTACAGACATGTTAGATTAGAGGTAGAAAAATTGAAGTTACATAGAGTGGATTTTGTTTGGGATAGTTATGGTGAGAAAAGTATTAAAGGTCAAGTAAGAAACGAAAGATGTATTGGAACAGAGAGACAGATTAAAGAAAACTTAATTTTACCCAAAAACTGGAATGATTTTTTAAGAAACAGCAATAACAAAGTGGCATTATTCTCCATTCTTGCAAAGTTTCTAACAGAAGATAATATGTTTTCTTGTCAAGTAGTTTCAACATTTAATGATTATGTTATTTTCAATGGACTTACAAGAACTTTATTATCTCAATGCACCCACGAAGAAGCGGATACAAGAATTTTCATCCATGTGCTGGATCTTATCAAATGCGGTTTTAAAGATATTATGATTAGAGCTGTAGATACAGATGTTTTGGTTTTGGGTGTGGCGTATTATTTTATTTTAAAAGACATTGGTCTTGATAATTTTTGGCTTGAGTATGGAGTAGGTCAGCATCGTTGTTATATTCCGCTTCATAGCATTGCTTTATTTCTTGGTGTTGCGAAGTCTGAGTCTCTGCCTGCATTCCATGCCTTAACCGGCTGTGATTCAACTTCTTTCTTTTTCCGTAAAGGCAAACGAACTGCTTGGAAAACATGGAAATCATTTGTTCCAGTTACTGATGCATTCCGTGGCATGTTCAAGCCATGTACCACTATTTATCAACACGACATGGAAACATTTTCAAGGTTTATATTTTGATGTATGACGCTACTTCTAGGGAGACATCAGTTAACAAAGCTCGGCAAGAATTATTCAGTACTGGTACACGAGATCTTGATAGTATTCCACCAACTTCGGCGGCACTACAGCAACATGTTTTGCGTTCTATATATCATTGTGGTCATATTTGGGGCCAGTGTTTAGTATCGTGTCCAGATTATCCGAATCCCGAGGATTGGGGATGGAGAACTAGTGAAAAAGGATTGATACCATTTTGGTCAGACCTGCCTCCCATAGCAAATGCTTGTAGGGACCTAGTCAAATGTGGCTGTAATGTATAAAGAGGATGCCTTCAAGGATCATGTGGCTGCCGCCGCCTTCTATAACAATGTACTTCAATGTGTAAAAATTGTAAAGGTAACTGTAAAAGAGATTAAATGTCGATTGCACTTTAAACTACTGTACATAATATCAGGGTATTTACGTTTATAGTAAATTTCTATGAAATCAGCTAAATATAATATCGGATGTATCTGAAGATACAAAATATATACCCTAGTCTATTAACGATAACCTTTGGTTCGTTATTAGTTACCAACTGCCTCAAACAGGTTCACAGCTATAACCTTTTTTATTAAATATTTGACTTAATTAGATATTCAGTAACAAAAAAACTGCCAATTATCTTTTAATATTAAATATCAATTTATTCGGAAATATAATTAGATGTAATGGTATGAAAATCTCAAATATTCCAAATTTTAGTGCTATTTACTTATTAAAATGTATGTACTCATACGCAAATTTGGCAATATCTATCCCAATTAATGCCTCAAATTTGATTTTTCTGTCTATTATGACTGTTATTCACTTATAATATATATATACGATGTGTTTGACGATGTTACTGGTCACTTACGAGCTATTGAAATCATTTAAACAAATTTTATAAGTCAAAAAATATTTCCAATGCGCATGCGCAAGTTTTCATCCCTCTACAAAACTACACATTACAGATTAAATTTATCTTTATTAATGCATAGAATCATTTAACAATTTATATTATACTGTAAAACATTGTTAATATCATCATAATCTATATTTTACCAATCTCATAATTTTCACCACATGTATAGTCGATTATGCAAATTAGGTGAAACTTTATTGCTACATTTGAAGGGCTTCCTGGAATTTTCACGGTGGGGTCTCGTTTTTATTTTACTCAGGGCATTAAAAGCTTTCGAATGATATAAGTTTGTACATAGTATCACGATTTGCAGTTACTCCTTCTCTTTTTGCTGTTTGCTCCTCCACTATAAATAAATCAATTTTTTGACTCGATCATAGTTACGTAAGTGACCTTTGAATCTATCCTGTCATGGTAGAAACGTTGATTTTATCATTTCACTTTTGACTCGACTCTTTTGTTCTTTTGAAATCACGTTCAACATACTGCTTTGCGTGCTAACAAAGGTCAAACAAAACACGATTGCGCAAAAAACACGGTTTTATTGTTAAAAATACAATGGGCTAGCTGTATGATAATTCCAAAATTTTAGCTGGATTAAGACCTTGACATTAATATTTTCCATTGCCCGCCATGATGGTCGACTCGCAGCTTAGCGAGATTACAATTGCATTATTAAATGAAACGTTTTCTAATACTCCTGGATTGGTTTACATCGTGATTATCTCTTCATTGGTAGAACACATGATTGTTTTCTTCTTCTCGTCACTTATAATGGTTAACGAAAGGTTTTAATCGTTCTGTAACATCACTATTTGAGGTGAAACTTCGAAGATAATTTTTGTTGTGTTTTGACTGTGAGAACTTTTAAACCGACAATTTATCATTTGTTTGGGGGCTTAGACAAGACAGTATTATATATTTATTGTTTATATTGTTTTCTGAAGTTATTTATTAGATTAATTTGCTAAGCCAGTCGTCATGGTTTTATTTGGAATAAATTCTAAAGACTATTTAAACCAGTTTGTCCACGCGACAACAATAACAAGGCGATACTCCGAACAGAAAATTTCACATCATTTACGTAGGTCAAAAATTGCGCTAGGCCCCTAGTATATGTAGTAGTATTGTTATTATATCGTAATCTTTGTATCACTTCCTTCAACGTCACAGTACTAATATCGTCCATTCATTGTAACTCACGTAAATATCATTCTCTATACTTTTGTAAACTCATTCCTTGCTTGGTGCTCTAATGAACAATATCTAAACTCAATCTGTTGTATTGCTATCTCAATCCTGCTCACACACAGTATTCTCATATAGTATTACATGGCACAGTTGATAGCATCAAAACAAAGTTACGCAGGATTTAATAACAAGGTTTCTTCATCTTTATCGTCACTAACAACGTCGAGATTGCATTGTTGTTATTTGTGTTTGAACAGCAAAGATTGCCACGAAGACGTTATTAACACTATTCTGGTAGCCCTGGTTAGATCAGAAGACACCATCTCAAAGCTTGGAATCACGAGGGCGCCAATCATCACCTCAAGACAAGGTATATCAAACCTCAATCAGCCAACAATCGCTCAGGAGAAACGAACCCACCAAACCCTGAATTTCATCATTCAGCCATGACAACGCCCCAATCAGCTACATTAGCAACTCGAAAAGTGGTTTCTACATCCTTTCGCGAGAATTTACAGCTGTTACTGGCAACCGAAGGAGATGCTTCGACGGGGCTATGGGGGAGTAGTATCTTTTCATAATGTTTTGTATCGTGAATTTTGTTCTTAATATTTACAGGTTTCTTTGTCAGTTATGTCTGACCGTGATTTGTGGCGTTCTTTGTATAGCAAATATGTAAGGCATAAGAGGGACGGCACATTCTTATAATGTGACTGTCTATACTACTACTACAGCTGTTACCAGTATTCAACGGCCCAGCCATCAACGAATTTGGTACACGATTGGATATCATGCACTTCGAATGTTCAGCATTAAACATGTACATCAAAATCGTCAGCAGGCCCGTCTTCGACATTATTGATTTGTTACTGCGAATGTGTGGCCATATTGAAAGAATTATATACGGAATTGTCAGCGAAGTTCTCTTCAACTACGAGGAATATCTTGTAAATCAGCACCGAAATCAAAATAATCAAAACAGCGAAAACAACGGCTATTGTCACGGTGATCATTATCACGGCTATCGTCACGATCAACATCCAACGATCACGTAGTCCGACGCATCTTTCAGCCGGAAGACTTTCAATCAGTCGATAGAAGACAATTATGAAGACGTCAAAGTTATTTAATGTTATACAAGGACTTTATTATTGGAAACATATTTTACATATAATTAATATCACAGACACATAAGCGTTCAGCACTCGTATTGCTAACCACTCTAAAGGGGGGCAGGTATTATTGTTATTATATCGTAATCTGTGTATCACTTCCTTTAACGTCACAGTACTATATTATATATGATATTAGTACCGTCCATTCATTGTAACTCACGTAAATATCATTCTCTATACACTTGTAAACCCATTCCTTGCTTGGTGCTCTAATGAACAACATCTAAACTCAATCTGTTGTATTGCTATCTCAATCCTGCTTACACACAGTATTCTCATACCATTACAGTATAACTAGTGATAAATAAATATTCTTCTGGTAATAGTTTTCATGGTTGTTTCCATTCCTTAAAGTTGTTTATTAAAATGTTTTAATTCTGCTGCGACATCAGCTTAAGGTGAGACAATTTCGCAAGTCATTCACAACTCACATCAGTATTATAAGTAGTGAAAATCACTTCATTTATTCTATCTTTATATGGTCTAAGAGTGGAGCGTCTGCATCAGGCGCATGGGGTTGGGGTTCAATCCCATCGGCCTGCATTAACATTTTTTCCTTTTTCTATTTGATTTATTATTTGGATATATTTTTCTTTATATTATTATATTATTTGGATATTGTTTTAATTTATTTTATTTCATTTGATTGATCTTGATTTTTTATTTGATCTGAATTAATATCATTCGATTGGATTGATTTTACTTTTTTGAATTTGATTTGATTTTATTTTTTTGATTATTATATCATTCACCAAGAGTCTGACCATAGCGGAGCTATTTTTTATCTGAAATATTGATATTTGACCAAATCGCATAGTACTGAAGGTATGTGCAATTGTTGGCAATATTACAATTGTGTACGAAAACTTTTTGAAGATTGAATGAGATTTCAATGTAATATTTAACTGAAATTGATTTGCATAGTTTATTAAAGATGTATATATCACGTTTTATATTTTTTATTTAAAATATCAATATCAGATAAAATCACATAGGCCTACTAATTAATTAAAATATCTTCAATTTTGTAAAGTTGTGTAAGCTTTTATATTGAATATCAAGATTTTGATCAAATCTTTAACCCGAAGTTATTTGTCTGGTTTATTAATGATGTTTATAAAAGATGTTTATTATGTTTATAGAATAGAAATGTTTATGTATATAGATGTTTCTTATAGAATATGTCTTGGATTGGACTCCAAGATGAAAGGGCTATTCTATAAAAATCTCAGTGCAGTCTATGATGACCCTAACATTTGGATACTTTTGATTAAAACAAGCAGGTCTATACTTATCAATAACAGCTTTGGAAGCCCAAATATTCCGCTTCTTTAACCGGATATAAAGTAGATCTAGCCAAGTTCTGAAGCATCTGGAAACTGTGCTGGTACTTATGCCAAATCTGTAACCAAGGTCTTCTAACGTCAAATTACTCCTTAGCCTCATCAAACAAAAAAGTATCTCATCTTCACCAGTTAATATTCTCCGATTAGGGTTACTAAATTTCGCGGTTTTACTGGAATCATAATAATTGATGTGAGCTAGATCTCGTGCAAAAAGTTGAAATAATGTTTCAAAGTTGGATTTATCACAACCAGTCTAGAATTTAAGCATAGTATCATTAAATTCATTGTGCTTTACCGTATATAATCTTTTGGCTGGCTTTTTAAAATCAAATGTTCTTGAAACAGGATATCAATGTTGTTTTTAAAGTTGCTGTTTCTTGCAAATTTTCTGCTAGTTGCATCTCAAGGCCAGCCTTTTGTTGACATTCAACAACCGTACAGTGCTCAATATCATCAAAATCATCATTAACCATGATACCTTCATTATCATCATTTTCATCGACGGGACTTGGAGCTACAGGTACTGCTAAGATCTCTTCAGTGTCAGTTTTACTATAAGAATGATCTAATGTTGTGTACTTCTGTAGTAAATCAACTGGTAATTCGGGTTCATTTTGAACAACAATATCTGTCGAAGAACATCCAACATCTTCGTCTAAAACTTCATCTCCAAAATCACGGTCAAGAGCTCTTCCATTTTTGGGTGAGTCTTTAGCATTAAGTGGAAAAATAGTTGGTGTATCTACTTTGAAAGTTTTCCTATCCCCAACAAAATGAGCGCCACATACACGATGAGATGCCATTGGCTCGAATTTACTACATTTTTCTTTATTGCCTGCTCTCTTCACTGCTTTAAGCCAGCGTTTTCTAAGTTCTAGATCCTTAGGAAACTGGTGAAAAGATTTTCTTGTTTCTTTCTTTTCTAAATTATTGTTATTGCATTCAGGAACACAACAAGTAGTCCCAGTCATTTCACAAACAATATAGTTAAACTTTTGAAATACTTACTTCGCCAACGCACCCACAACTGAATGCCAGCAGTGAGAAACGGAAGAATCAAAACTCATCATGCAAAGCTGGCCCATACCTACGCATGTGCAATACTCGTGAAAAAGGTCTATTGGCAGAAAATTTTATGCTGGGGTGGATGCCTCATTAGCAGACCCGATGTTAAGGGGTAGATTTATTATTGGGGTGAACTGTGCACGATGGACCCAACAATTGTTAGATAGCGCAGGTGACGCATTCACATTCACATCTATGCTAGAGAATTGGAAGGGTAGAAAAAAGGAAACAAAAATTGACTCAACATCCTGCCGACAATGACCCATACAAAATTCCTAAAGCTTAGCCCCCAGGAAGAACCCAAGAGAAACAAGTCGTACAAAAGTCGCCCTGGGTACACATATAAATCCAATAAGACAACACCACATTCAGATAATGAAAAGAAATCTGAACAAACTGAATCTGGCCCCTTCAAAGTCACCTGTTATGGCTGTGGAGAGGATGGGCATGTAAAGCGCCAATGTCCTCATAGACCTACCACATCCCCTAGCAATGATGTCAAATCATTAACGGCACATACTAAAACAATATCTAAGGAACCAGATGTTGTCCCCCTGCAATTGGGTAAGGGTGGGTAAGGGTGGGTTTCACTAACAACCTTGAACGGTTTAATTTACTAAATGAAAAGGTTGATTGGGGCAATTCGTTTGCATTGGAACCACAAAAGAGTGAATTTCTCACTGATGTCCTTGGTCCGTACATTAATGCAATTTACTACAAGACAATGAAATTGGTCATTTCTCTGGTGTCAGTTTCGAAGTTGATACGTCTGAAGATGAACCTGTTCAACAAGGTCCGCAGAGATTGGCACCAGACAAAAAAGGGGAAATATAAACAGAGATCCAACAGTTACTGAAGCTGAAGAGAATTGCTCCTGCAACTGGTAACTGGTCAAGTCCGATAGTGGCTGTCAGAAAGCCAGATTGCAGTATTCGATTGTGCGTGGATTACAGAAAAGTTAATAATTTCACTAAACGCGATATGTATCCTCTACCTCGAATTGATGATATAATAAATGGTATTGACCAACCACAAATTGATTTTCTATCAACAATTAAAGTAAAATGTGGCTATCATCAAATTCCCGTTTCGCTATCTAATCAAGATAAAACCGCACGTCTATCCAGGTGGCTTTTACAAACATCTCTACATGCTGTTTGGGATGACAAATTCTCCGGCAGGATTTCAACGTTTTATGGATAACTTGTTAGAACACACAAATGAAACACGTGTTGGTGTATACATTGATGACATCGTAATGAAAGACGATACTTTCAAATCTCATAAAGAGACGGTTTCAAAGGTTCTACAATGTCTGTCTGATGTTGGTATGATGGTCAACATTGATAAATCTAAGTTCTTAATAGACAAAGATGCATACCTTGGATTCGAACTCTCTGCTGATGGCCTGCGGCCTGGACCTAAGAAAATAGAGGCTGTGAAGGAATTTCCAATTCCTAAAAGTGTTAAAGAAGTCAGAAGGTACCTTGGATTAATGTCATTCTTCGAACGATTTATTCCAAATTTTTCTGCAAAAGCTGAACCATTGACAAAATTACTCAAGAAAGCTACTCAGAAGAAGTACTACGATAAACTACATCAATTATATGATGTGTCAACTACTATCAGGGTCGGAGACAAGGTGTGGTGGAAAAATTCTGGAAGAAATAAGTCAGGAGCAAAAGCTAAATTTGCTCGTCAGTTCACTGATCCGAACGAAGTACTTGAAGTGAATTCACCATTGGTCACATTAAAGGTACCTCACGAAGTAAATGGAGAGAAGAAAATTCACTTTTATAAAATTTCCACAGCTATACCTGCTATGGTGTATACTGGAAAACAATGTTGCGATGGTCGTCGACAGAAGAAATGTACTGCAACTGTATCAACTGCACCAACAACCAACAACCAGCAACATTACAACCTTAGATCCAGCTCACAGTGATGCATTTTTGTGGTAACTTGTAAGAACTTTTCAACAATTAAAATAAAATATAATTCATCAGATGTATAATAAGGACTTAAATTATCCTTTTATGAGTTTTATTTTACTATAATTTCTTTATTGTTTTTTTTTTAACCAACTATATGCATTTATGGATTTATCCTGTTTAATTGTTGATATATAGTACCTTTATATCATGGGACGATTTGATTAGTTTTGCTATGGTTAAATATCATATTTTGTTAATCTCATATTCATTTTTTTTGGCCCGGGGAAATGTAGATTTACGGACTAATACTACTACTATATAATCACAGCCTCACAATGCTAATTGCATTCCAACTGTTAAGTCCTCGTTAACAAGTGTTTTTCCGACACATGAACATGTAATAATGAGTTGTTAATTGAATTGTGTTTATTGAGGAATAAAGTTCGTTTGAAAGTAGCAATAAATTGTAGTTGTTTTTGGTTATTTTTCTATGATTCTTGAGTGTTTACCTTTTACTTTTGTATTTACTTGACGCTAGTCTACAACATAATCCATTTGTTTAAATTTGATTTTGTGAATGAAATCAACAATTAACAGCACTTTCTTTAAAATATCAAGTATGGTATTGTTTGTTTGACATACTTGCATAACCCTGAGTATTTACTATTGAAAATATGACCAACTAACGTCAATTCACAGAAAGAAGAATGTCTATGATTCGTCTGACTAAGGCACTACGGTAGTCTACTACTAATCCACAAGACTTAGAATTGTTCAGATTTACAAACTCATGTGGGTGCAATTAAACAAGAATTTGACCAATATTTTGAATAAAACTAACAGGAGTTTTCTCTTTTATATAGATACACTTGTCAGTATCTTCTTTAGTGAAAAATATTGGAATTCGAAGAAATTTTCCGCCAAATATTTTTTGCCCATTTCCACCGGGAGCGTATAGTCCAGTAGGGAAAAAAATAATTGTGCATTTTGTGAAAGAAGTATGAAAATTGGCATATAGTCTTCTTTTGGTCTCTATAAACAAAATAGATACTGGGCCACGCGAAAATTGAACCAGAAGTGGGTGTGGCAAAAATTTGCTGACAGTCAGCAAAAATTTATTTAGACTTTGCTAAAAGGCTCAAATAAATTTAACATGCTAACATACTACATTCCCTATTATTAGCTAATGTGAATGGACCTTATTATTGCAATTTATAATACAAAATTGAGCTTTGCGTGTGTTCTGAGAGAAATAAATTTACGCAGTACGACAGTACAGAGCCGACCTTGAGTAATCTAATATTGAGTAATCTGATCTAAGAAACGTCTAGTTTCAATAAAAATCCATAAGTGGGTGAGCTTCAATTAACTAACATTCATAATTCACAAATATGAAATCAAACTGATAGTGGGTAAAGAATGCTGAAATGTATATTTATACGCTGTTAAACATAAAATTGGCAATGACAACATCAGTACGTAAAAGGGCAAGTAAATCAAAAAAAGGATCGAGACATGTATGAATACCTGTGAATTATAAACTATAACATATTTCTAAATTAAAACAACTCTTAACCCTCATACTACAAATTTATAATTATTTTTAGAATATTTCATATATCAATACATACAATTCATATAATAGTCTTAATAGATTATATAAAGCAGACATATCGTAATGTGTCGTATATCTGGTTTGTAGTATTCCATTCTTCAAGAAGGAATGCCAAGTTTATGATTTATTAGATTTATCGTGTGGTTATGATATTATGATTATGTAGCCATTAGAATGATATTACAATGATATGTAAAATTCCCTTACTTTTCTTTACCTGCATTCTATACTTGAAAAAAAAAAGTTAGGACTATACAGTTATTACAGCTTAATATTTGCACTCTCCTCCACAATAACAAAAGGAAGTACATTGTAAATTTGCTTTTAGGCATTTGCAGCGAGCAAGACATGCTTATTTGCAGACACAGCATAACAGTTCTCTACAGGCATCTGTAGCCTCAGCTAATGGTGTCCAGAATATTTCTCATGCTTCATCATCATCATTTTTGTACCAGCCCCACAAATTAGGAGAAAGGAGATAAGGGTCTTTATCAAGCATTTTTCCCCAACAATGGCCAGCTTGGTACACTGCTCGTTTTGTGTGCTGCATTAATGCAGCCTGTGTAGGTGGGATATGTTCGATGTCTCTACCTTTCTTTGTAAATAGATGCATCCTTGCATGGTCTACTGACTCAAGTTCACACGTTCGATCATAGAGCAATATAACAAAACGTTCAATTAATTGAAAAACTTCATCGATCGCTTCAACATCAACTGGGGCAGCTAGTAACTCAAAACCATCGGTTGCCTCATCCATGGCTTGCCAAGTTGCCCATGCTGTTTTTTTCCCTCTTCCACCAAATGATGATACGGTATAACAGCCAATAAATGCATGAAAGAAAGGTAAAGCAAGACATTTTGATGGACCAAGAGACTTAGCGATCTGATGAATTGGTATCTTTCGATAAGATTTTCCAGTTCCAAAAGCAACCCAAATTTCGGTCAGACTCAGCTGATGATATGCAGAAATAGCAAGGACTAAAACGTCAGAATCAACTGTACGTATAACAGCTTTTGTGAAGCCACGAGACGAAATGTCATTTAAATGTAAAAATATTCTGGTGTCTGCTTCTTCATGACAGCAGAGCTCTAAGCTGGAAAGATCACGTGGAAGATTGCAAAAAACATTTGAAAAACTTGTAGAGATAATCTCTAAAGGCCATACAGGTTTCATAATCTGAGCTGTTAAGAAAGTAAATAATTCGATTTTATTTTCATTAACCCGAAGAAAATCAGCCTAATTACTTGGTAATTTACTACCAGATTCAAATCTTCTCCTCAACCTTTTTCCTCTTTTTGACCTTGTAGCTGATTTTAAGCTGCATTTTAAATAAATATTCCATATTAAATCGATGCGGTCATGAGTTTCAAAGAAAGTTTGTGAAGATATGGTAAAAAAATACCTAAGTAATAATCAAGGAATGTTTTCGAATCTTTAGGAGCAAGCATATTAACAAGAGCAGCACCATCGAAAATAATGGAAATTGGTAAAGATTGAGATGATGTGTTGTTTTGTTCCCAGTTTATAACTCCTTCAAGGCAATCACAGATATCTGACTTTGTACAGCTTCTCATTTGACCAACGTTAGCAAGAGATGGTGGCCAAGATTGATTTTCCTGTTTAAAAAATTGTTCAAGATTACCATCACGCACCTGGCAAGCAATAAAAAGGCGTGAAAACAGAGAACGGTCATTTTTCAATACTCTAATTGCCTGCTTTCCTTTAACTTTTTTCTTAGAAATAACAACAGTTGAAAATCGAGCAAGGCTGTTCCTTTTTATAGCATCACTGATTTCTTTCCCATTAGATGTTAAACGTTCTTGCAAATACAATTCAAACTGCTCCTTGCCAGTTGTATAAATATGACTCATCGACAAAAGCACAGACTCATCAGCTATATTTCTAGTGGTAGGAACTAATAGATCTTTGCTTGATTCTTCAAATGGGTTACCATATCTTCTGATTACATTGGTCAGAGAAGTAACATCTTTATGGAATGCAGTTTGAATAGAAGGTGATTGCTCGTGGTGAATTAGATTTAGACTTCTAGAAATATTTTCAACAGAGTTCTGAAAGCTAAATATTAATTTGGCAAGTTCAGGACCTGCAATCATCCATCGATGTAATGCTGCTGGGTTCTGGAGTAGACCTATAGCCCCTCCATCAACTTTGACGTATGCATTGTTTTGCTCATGAGCTTGATCTATTGCGATAGCAGAAAAAGGATTGCCAGTTTTATTAACAACAAACTTCCCATCATTAAACTCTTTGAAAATAGAAGGATGACTGATTTCAAGGTAAAGCATATCTCTCAGATGAATTGTCAACCAGCGGGCATAGTGAACATAGTCCAAAGCGAAAAACCAAGGAAGAAGACTTTGTAAACATTTGATGTAGAGTTGAAAATTGCGTTCCCGCAAGGATTTGATAAATTCAAAAACCAACAACTCTAATTCAAGAATCATAAACCCAAATTTGAAGTGTGGGATTTTAGCTGCTTTCTCTTGTGCCCATTCGCTTATTGAAATGTTAGTGGTAGATGGGGCGGAAGAAGATACAAAAGACGAAGAATAACAATTGTAAGCTTCATTCAATAAAGTAAAAAGTGCACTAGCTGTAGCGTGATGTGAACGACGAGTCCGCGTAACATGAGATGAATGCAAAAATGAGTCAGCTTTTCCAGCTGAGGCAATATCAGCCTCTACAATAAAATCTTTCCATCCACTGCTTTCAAGTAGGTCTCCTAGCATCTTCAATGGTCATTTCAATATGAAGCCCACCAAACATAATAACAAATTTACATTCAGCATGAGATGATGGCCAAGTCCATTGAATTTGTTTTGCAATGGCATACAAAGGCTGGTCAAAAGCAATTACTGGAACTTGTCCATGGTTAACAATGTCAACAGCTTGTTTGATGACGTCAAAATAATGTCTTATCATTGCCGGTGACTTTGATGATTCTTCAAATAATGGCAATAAACAGCTAATATCCTTGGGTGGGAAATTTTCTTTACCAATTTTACTGGCATGGTATGCTCCCCATGTAATATATTCATCAGGTGGTAACTCGGCAATGTTTGAATACTTATAGACATGTCTGAGCCATTCACTATCAATGCTTTGAGACGACTTCAGTGCTGTTTCAACGATAATGTCAAAATTTGGTAAGCGTGGCACAGAAGGTAGAGTTTTTGGAAAAATAACAGGTGTTATTGAAGTATATTTAATGGGAAGCTTGTTTCTAGAAATTTTATATCTTTTTGCCTCTGAAGTCTCTGAATAATGGAAATTATTTTTTATATCTAAACCTGCGTTCTCTTTATCAGAATTCTGAAAGATTTATATTCCTGTACCGTGAAATGAGTCTTTTACAAGTATGGAAGATGGATTGTGGTCAATATTATCTACTGCGGATGTAGTAAATAGATTGATTTTCAATTCAAAAGGACAAACGGCATTTAATTTATTAACCTGCGTATTCCTGCCCCCCCCCCCTCACCCCTTCAAATTTTGTCCAAAATATCATAAATACTTTGATCAGTAGTTGATCAGTTGTGATCAGGTGTTTTTAAGACTGATCAAACAAAAGCGTTACAGTTATTAACGATTTTCTTCTGGGGGGCCAGGACTACGCCAGCCCCCCCCCCCACCTTACCAAATTCGAAGATTTATATATCAAAAGTTTGATCACGCTGTCATTGTCATAAGTTGCTAGATAGATAACTGAAACTATATCAACAACAGAGCAAGAAGATACACAACAACTAGGCAAGCGTTAGAACTGAAAAGAACAAGGGCGTTTCCCTTGGTCATGTGTTTATATTAAATCACACCATACATTAATAATGATTAGGCTAATTATGCATTACGTGACATCTCCCCTTCCTAAGTAATTTAAGTATAAAACAATTAAATGGTATACTAATAGCAACTAACATAATATATAAACTTAAACTTAAGCTAATTAAAATTGAATGAAATATCACTTATCACTTATATACATAATACTGTCTGTTTATATATCACAATCTACTTATATTAATAATACTGTCTGTTTATATATCACAATATTTCTATCACTTATATACATAATACTGTCTGTTTATATATCACTATATTTCTGTGTCTGTCCGCGACTTATGTACGTCTTACTGGCGAAATAATACGGATAATCCGTTGTCGGGAAATTATGCAAACATTTGTGTCGAGATAACCGTGTACAGTAACAAATTTGTTGTATGAAAAGTATGGGTCTATGACGTTGTTTTAAAATAATATACTTCATCTGATATTTTATTTGATATCATTACATTAAAAAATTCAGAGATTTTGAAAAATTTCATAGGTCGATAATCTAGCGGGCAGCCAAATCGACTTCTAATTGAATTCTCCAGAACAAAAATATTTTGCTTTGAATTTAAAAGCTGCGTGTAAATTGTTTGAACAAGTGAAACTTGAAACTGAATCGGTTTTATGATAATTAAAACAATACGAAATACTGAATTACATTGAATTACCAGTATAACTAGGCCAGACAAAATATGTTTTGAAATCAAAGAAACGTAGACCTATTTCATGTAGTGTTGATATCAGCAATACATATAGAGACTTGAGGTCTTAATTTAATTTATTAATGAAACAAAATGCCGTTCATTACTTTTCTCAAAATGGAGATATAAAACATTTCACTTTTAAAAAGGCTATTTTGATATATAATTTGTGAGAACACTGAGCAAACAATCTGTTTTGAAATGAATAATCTATCGCGGGGCTTAAAAACAAATTAATTTGCAAGAATTTTCAAATTGACGTTGGCGTTCGACTAATTCGAAAAATATTCAAAGTTCGAAGAGATTATCTGTCTACAGTCTAAAATTATAGAGTTTAGAATTAATCAAGGCATTGCACAAAAGTATTTCTATAATTTATTATTTAATATAAAAAAACGAATCATTTGGTTTTGAGCAGCAAGGCTTTTATTTTCAGATTTTGCTTCCATAATTAACGAAGGAATTATAGGCATCGATTAAAATTAAAATTTCATTGTGTTGACTTGCTATACGAATAAGACACAGTATGTTACTACAGTTTCGAGAATAAAAATAGCGATGTCTTGTTATTATCTTTGATCAACATTTAATAAAGTTAATTTCAGGTATATCAAATTTAACAAAGTTAAATTGAATTGAGCGTATGATTTGTGATAAATAATAATAATTATAATATTTTCAGCGTTCAAAAATTTTGCTTTGAATTTAAAAGCACAAAAACATAATTCAAAAACATTTTTAAATAGTTAATACAGTTTGGATGAGTGTAACAAACCTTGTGTTACAAAAATAAAAAGTGAAAAGGTTGCATGAAATAATCGATCATAGCAAACAATATTTATTAAAATACTACTTACCATTTTCCAAATGAGATCCAAATAAAAACTATACGAGCGGCATAATCTCCGAACAACATTTAAATACATAATAGCGGGTTCTCTGAGTTAATACACCAATCAATAATAAGTTAACAACCATATTTTATCGAAGGAGAATGTGAGCCCGATAAGAATATAATATAAATTGCTTTTTATTCGAAATAATTCTGACAAAAATGATCATTTCATATCGCGATCAAATGCAAGGTAAAGTAGATTCATTTTCTATAAGTAAATCCTTTTCATCACACATCATAACATGAGCATTTAAATACTACCATCAGCTATGATATTTTATATCTTTGAAGCTGCACTAAACATTTCCACTCTATAAACCATCGCGTCCGTTTCAATAAATTCTGAATAAATATGCATATCACGAATCTGGCAAAATGAGTTGTTTTCATTTTTCTATCAAAATAATTAATTTATTCATAATCGTCTTTTCTTTCATTCGACATCTGTAATGTATTATAAATAGCGCGTAGAAATATTGACAACATGATGTAACATAATATCAATATCGAATTAGTATAGCGATTTATTATAGAATTTTATTTCCTGTTAAAAGAATGTTGATGCTATTAGTCTGGAAAATTTGATAACAAGAAGCACTATGAGGTCAACTTTTCACATCTTTTGTTTACTTTTAAAATTTTATTTTCAACGAACTCTTAGTATTTTGATAGACTGCCATGAAAATCACAGGCCTGCTTGCTGAGATTGCAAAGATCAAAAATATATAGGCTCATATACTATCATATCATAATATTTTCAGATTATATATATAGTTTGAAATCAATACACGCGCTGTAGCCTTGTTCAGTAATACGTTGTCGAAGCAGCAGGTTTGTTGATTAGTACAGTCAAAGCGTGTACAACAGTAAATAAGGGGTTGGCTCATTGGTTAATGCTCTGGTATTACAATATCAGGGTCGTAAGTTCAAATCCGCCATTCGGCGGTTTTTATCAACGATTTTTCTGATTTTTTTTAAATATGAAGCAGTAAATCATTTTTAATTAACAAAAGATATCGTTTGATCATGTTAATAACAGAAATTAGTGGACCATGTGTCTTGTCGAAGCTAAATTAATTTAATACTGAATATATTGCATGCAATGCCACGAGTTTGACCGGCCACACCTTGACGGCGTTATTTTGTGAACACCACATTAATGTTGTATATATTGCAATAAAGATTTATGAATTCGAACCGAACGCGATCCGATCGTGTCGGGTCAGATTCGGGTTAATATTTTAGGTCTTCGGATAGGATCGGATTTGAAGTGATTTTTTATGGAAAGTTTCCGATTTCGAAATTTGACTGAGTATTTGTAATTTATAATAATTAATGTGTTCTGGCTTCCTTTCAACACATAAAATAAAGTTTTTCTATGTAGACAAAGCTACGTTAAATTATACATTTCAATCGACTCAATTGATGTGAAATAAATTAAATTTTTATTAAAGGAATGATTAAGATGTATTTATTAATGCTACATCGTTTCAATGCGTATTGTTTCTCATGATGTTCTACTTCAGAGTTCATACTCCGTATTTTACAGCGATAGTCAGCTTAGTCAATTGTTTAATTATAGGTGATCTGAAAGTTTTTATCATAGAAGGTCCATTATGGACCACACTCATTGCTAGTATTTCTATATTTCTATATTTCGATATTTCGATATTTCGATATTTCTGTGTCTGTCCGCGACTTATGTACGTCTTACTGGCGATATAATACGGATAATCCGTTGTCGGGAAATTATGCAAACATTTGTGTCGAGATAACCGTGTACAGTAACAAATTTGTTGTATGAAAAGTATGGGTCTATGACGTTGTTTTAAAATAATATACTTCATCTGATAATTTATTTGATATCCTTGCATTAAAAAATTCAGAGATTTTGAAAAATTTCATAGGTCGATAATCTAGCGGGCAGCCAAATCGAATTCAAATTGAAATCCCCAGAACAAAAATATTTTGCTTTGAATTTAAAAGCTGCGTGTAAATTGTTTGAGCAAGTGAAACTTGAAAATGAATCAGTTTTATGATAATTAAAACAATACGAAATACTGAATTACATTGAATTACCAGTATAAATAGGCCAAACAAAATATGTTTTGAAATCAAAGAAACGTAGACTTATTTCATGTAGTGTTGATATCAGCAATACATATAGCGCTGCACAAACGCTATGAAAATTAAAGAGACTTTAGGTCTTTAATTTATAAATGAAACAAAATGCCGTTCATTACTTTTCACAAAATCGAGATACAAAACATTTCACTTTTAAAAAGGCTATTTTGATATATAATTTGTGAGAACACTGAGCAAACAATCTGTTTTGAAATGAATAATCTATCGCGGGGCATAAAAACAAATTAACTTTCAAGAATTTTCAAAATGACGTTGGCGTTCGATCAATTCGAAAAATATTCAAAGTTCGAATAGATTATCTGTCTACAGTATAAAATTATAGAGTTTAGAACTAATCAAGGCATTGCACAAAAGTATTTCTATAATTTATTAGTGAATATAAAAATATGAATCATTTGGTTATGAGCAGGCAGGCTTTTATTTTCAGATTTTGCTTCAATAATTAACGAAGGAATTATAGGCATCGATTAAAATTAAAATTTCATTTTGTTGACTTGCTATACGAATAACACACAGTATGTTACTACAGTTTCGAGAATAAAAATAGCGATGTCTTGTTATTATCGTTGATCAACATTTAATAAAGTTAATTTTTTCAGGTATATCAAATTCAACAAAGTTAAATTGAATTGAGCGTATGATTTGTGATAAATAATAATAATTATAATATTTTCAGCGTTCAAAAATTTTGCTTTGAATTTAAAAGCACAAAAACATAATTTAAAAACATTTTTAAATAGTTAATACAGTTTGGATGAGTGTAACAAACCTTGTGTTACAAAAATAAAAAGCGAAAAGGTTGCATGAAATAATCGATCATAGCAAACAATATTTATTAAAATACAACTTACCATTTTCCAAATGAGATCCAAATAAAAACTATACGAGCGGCATAATCTCCGAACAACATTTAAATACATAATAGCGGGTTCTCTGAGTTAATACACCAATCAATAATAAGTTAACAACCATATTTTATCGAAGGAGAATGTACGCCCGATAAGAATAAAATAAAGATTGTCTTTTATTCGAAATAATTCTGACAAAAATGATCATTTCATATCGTGATCAAATGCATGGTAAAGTAGATTCATTTTCTACATAGTAAATTATCCTTTTCGTCAGACATCATAACATGAGCATTTAAATATTACCATCGGCTGTGGTATTTTATATCTTTGAAGCTGCACTAAACATTTCCACTCTATAAACCATCGCGTCAGTTTCAATAAATTCTGAATAAATGCATATCACGAATCTGGCAAAATGAGTTGTTTTCGTTTTTCTATCAAAATAATTAATTTATTCATAATCATCTTTTCTTTCATTCGACATCTGTAATGTATTATAAATAGCGCGTAGAAATATTGACAACAAGATGTAACATAATATCAATATCGAATTAGTATAGCGATTTATTATAGAATTTTATTTCATTTTAAAAGAATGTTGATGCTATTATTCTGGAAAATTTGATAACAAGAAGCACTATGAGGTCAACTTTTCATATCTTTTGTTTACTTTTAAAATTTTATTTTCAACGAACTCTTAGTATTTTGATAGACTGCCATGAAAATCACAGGCCTGCTTGCTGAGATTGCAAAGATCAAAAATATATAGGCTCATATACTATCATATCATAATATTTTCAGATTATATATAATTTGATTTTCAATACACGCGCGTGGGTCGGCTTTGTTCAATAATACGTTGTCGAAGCAGTAGGTTTGTTGACCACTTCAGTTAAAGCACCGATAACAAAAAGTAAGGTAGTGGCCGATTGGTTAATGCCCTGGTATTTCAATATCAGGGTCGTCAGTTCAAATCCGCCAAAGTTTTATCATAGAAGGTCCATTATGGACTACACTCATTGCTATATTTCTATATTTCTATATTTCGATATTTCGATATTTCGATATTTCTGTGTCTGTCCGCGACTTATGTACGTCTTACTGGCGATATAATACGGATAATCCGTTGTCGGGAAATTATGCAAACATTTGTGTCGAGATAACCGTGTACAGTAACAAATTTGTTGTATGAAAAGTATGGGTCTATGACGTTGTTTTAAAATAATATACTTCATCTGATAATTTATTTGATATCCTTGCATTAAAAAATTCAGAGATTTTGAAAAATTTCATAGGTCGATAATCTAGCGGGCAGCCAAATCGAATTCAAATTGAAATCCCCAGAACAAAAATATTTTGCTTTGAATTTAAAAGCTGCGTGTAAATTGTTTGAGCAAGTGAAACTTGAAAATGAATCAGTTTTATGATAATTAAAACAATACGAAATACTGAATTACATTGAATTACCAGTATAAATAGGCCAAACAAAATATGTTTTGAAATCAAAGAAACGTAGACTTATTTCATGTAGTGTTGATATCAGCAATACATATAGCGCTGCACAAACGCTATGAAAATTAAAGAGACTTTAGGTCTTTAATTTATAAATGAAACAAAATGCCGTTCATTACTTTTCACAAAATCGAGATACAAAACATTTCACTTTTAAAAAGGCTATTTTGATATATAATTTGTGAGAACACTGAGCAAACAATCTGTTTTGAAATGAATAATCTATCGCGGGGCATAAAAACAAATTAACTTTCAAGAATTTTCAAAATGACGTTGGCGTTCGATCAATTCGAAAAATATTCAAAGTTCGAATAGATTATCTGTCTACAGTATAAAATTATAGAGTTTAGAACTAATCAAGGCATTGCACAAAAGTATTTCTATAATTTATTAGTGAATATAAAAATATGAATCATTTGGTTATGAGCAGGCAGGCTTTTATTTTCAGATTTTGCTTCAATAATTAACGAAGGAATTATAGGCATCGATTAAAATTAAAATTTCATTTTGTTGACTTGCTATACGAATAACACACAGTATGTTACTACAGTTTCGAGAATAAAAATAGCGATGTCTTGTTATTATCGTTGATCAACATTTAATAAAGTTAATTTTTTCAGGTATATCAAATTCAACAAAGTTAAATTGAATTGAGCGTATGATTTGTGATAAATAATAATAATTATAATATTTTCAGCGTTCAAAAATTTTGCTTTGAATTTAAAAGCACAAAAACATAATTTAAAAACATTTTTAAATAGTTAATACAGTTTGGATGAGTGTAACAAACCTTGTGTTACAAAAATAAAAAGCGAAAAGGTTGCATGAAATAATCGATCATAGCAAACAATATTTATTAAAATACAACTTACCATTTTCCAAATGAGATCCAAATAAAAACTATACGAGCGGCATAATCTCCGAACAACATTTAAATACATAATAGCGGGTTCTCTGAGTTAATACACCAATCAATAATAAGTTAACAACCATATTTTATCGAAGGAGAATGTACGCCCGATAAGAATAAAATAAAGATTGTCTTTTATTCGAAATAATTCTGACAAAAATGATCATTTCATATCGTGATCAAATGCATGGTAAAGTAGATTCATTTTCTACATAGTAAATTATCCTTTTCGTCAGACATCATAACATGAGCATTTAAATATTACCATCGGCTGTGGTATTTTATATCTTTGAAGCTGCACTAAACATTTCCACTCTATAAACCATCGCGTCAGTTTCAATAAATTCTGAATAAATGCATATCACGAATCTGGCAAAATGAGTTGTTTTCGTTTTTCTATCAAAATAATTAATTTATTCATAATCATCTTTTCTTTCATTCGACATCTGTAATGTATTATAAATAGCGCGTAGAAATATTGACAACAAGATGTAACATAATATCAATATCGAATTAGTATAGCGATTTATTATAGAATTTTATTTCATTTTAAAAGAATGTTGATGCTATTATTCTGGAAAATTTGATAACAAGAAGCACTATGAGGTCAACTTTTCATATCTTTTGTTTACTTTTAAAATTTTATTTTCATCGAACTCTTAGTATTTTGATAGACTGCCATGAAAATCACAGGCCTGCTTGCTGAGATTGCAAAGATCAAAAATATATAGGCTCATATACTATCATATCATAATATTTTCAGATTATATATAATTTGATTTTCAATACACGCGCGTGGGTCGGCTTTGTTCAATAATACGTTGTCGAAGCAGTAGGTTTGTTGACCACTTCAGTTAAAGCACCGATAACAAAAAGTAAGGTAGTGGCCGATTGGTTAATGCCCTGGTATTTCAATATCAGGGTCGTCAGTTCAAATCCGCCAAAGTTTTATCATAGAAGGTCCATTATGGACTACACTCATTGCTAGTATTTCTATATTTCTATATTTCTATATTTCGATATTTCGATATTTCGATATTTCTGTGTCTGTCCGCGACCTATGTACGTCTTACTGGCGATATAATACGGATAATCCGTTGTCGGGAAATTATGCAAACATTTGTGTCGAGATAACCGTGTACAGTAACAAATTTGTTGTATGAAAAGTATGGGTCTATGACGTTGTTTTAAAATAATATACTTCATCAGATATTTTATTTTATATCCTTGCATTAAAAAATTCAGAGATTTTGAAAAATTTCATAGGTCGATAATCTAGCGGGCAGCCAAATCGAAGTCAAATTGAAATCCCCAGAACAAAAATATTTTGCTTTGAATTTAAAAGCTGCGTGTAAATTGTTTGAACAAGTGAAACTTAAAACTGAACCAGTTTTATGATAATTAAAACAATACGAAATACTGAGTTACATTGAATTACCAATATAACTAGGCCAGACAAAATATGTTTTGATATCAAAGAAACGTAGACCTATTTCATGTAGTGTTGATATCAGCAATACATATAGCGCGGCACAAACGCTATGAAATTAAAGAGACTTTAGGTCTTAATTTAATTTAATAATGAAACCAAATGCCGTTCATTACTTTTACCAAAATCGAGATACAAAACATTTCACTTTTAAAAAGGCTATTTTGATATATAACTTGTGAGAACACTGAGCAAACAATCTGTTTTGAAATGAATAATCTATCGCGGGGCATAAAAACAAATTAACTTGGCAAGAATTTTCAAAATGACGTTGGCGTTCGATCAATTCGAAAAATATTCAAAGTTCGAATAGATTATCTGTCTACAGTTTAAAATTATAGAGTTTAGAATTAATCAAGGCATTGCACAAAAGTATTTCTATAATTTATTATTTAATATAAAAATATGAATCATTTGGTTTTGAGCAGGCAGGCATTTATTGTATGGAAGGAATTGTAGGCTTTTATTTTCAGATTTTGCTTCCATAATTAACGAAGGAATTATAGGCATCGATTAAAATTAAAATTTCATTTTGTTGACTTGCTATACGAATAAGACACAGTATGTTACTACAGTTTCGAGAATAAAAATAGCGGTGTCTTGTTATTATCGTTGATCAACATTTAATAAAGTTAATTTCAGGTATATCAAATTTAACAAAGTTAAATTGAATTTAGCGTATGATTTGTGATAAATAATAATAATTATAATAATTTCAGCGTTCAAAAACTTTGCTTTGAATTTAAAAGCACAAAAACATAATTTAAAAACATTTTTAAATAGTTAATACAGTTTGGGTGAGTGTAACAAACCTTGTGTTACAAAAATAAAAGGTGAAAAGGTTGCATGAAATAATCGATCATAGCAAACAATATTTATTAAAATACTACTTACCATTTTCCAAATGAGATCCAAATAAAAACTATACGAGCGGCATAATCTCCGAACAACATTTAAATACATAATAGCGGGTTCTCTGAGTTAATACACCAATCAATAATAAGTTAACAACCATATTTTATCGAAAGAGAATGTACGCCCGATAAGAATAAAATAAAGATTGTCTTTTATTCGAAATAATTCTGACAAAAATGATCATTTCATATCGTGATCAAATGCATGGTAAAGTAGATTCATTTTCTACATAGTAAATTATCCTTTTCGTCAGACATCATAACATGAGCATTTAAATATTACCATCGGCTGTGGTATTTTATATCTTTGAAGCTGCACTAAACATTTCAACTCTATAAACCATCGCGTCCGTTTCAATAAATTCTGAATAAATATGCATATCACGAATCTGGCAAAATGAGTTGTTTTCGTTTTTCTATCAAAATAATTAATTTATTCATGATCATCTTTTCTTTCATTCGACATCTGTAATGTATTATAATTAGCGCGTAGAAATATTGAAAACAAGATGTAACATAATATCAATATCGAATTAGTATAGCGATTATTATAGAATTTTATTTCCTTTTAAAAGAATGTTGATGCTATTATTCTGGAAAATTTGATAACAAAAACCACTATCAGACCAATTTTTCAGATCTTTTTTTTACTTATAAAATTTTATTTTCAACGAACTCTTAGTATTTTGATAGACTGCCATGAAAATCACAGGCATATTTGCTGAGATTGCAAAGATCAAAAATATATAGACTCATATAGTATCATATCATAATATTTTCAGATCATATATATAATTTGAAATTCAATACACGCGCGTGGGTCGGCCTTGTTCAATAATACGTTGTCGAAGCAGTAGGTTTGTTTATAAGGTCAGTTAAAGCGCTGATATGAGTAAGTAACGGAGTGGCTAATTGGTTAATGCTCTTGTATAATAATTTCAGGGTCGTCAGTTCAAATCCGCCATTCGGCAACCTTTTATCAACGATTTTTCTTATTATTATTTAATATGAAGCAGTAAATCATTTTTAATTAACAAAAGATATCGTTTGATCATGTTAATAACAGAAATCAGTGGACCATGTGTCTTGTTGAAGCTAAATTAATTTAATATTGAATGTATCGCATGCAATGCCACGAGTTTCACTGGCCACACTTTGACGGCGTTATTTTGTGAACAGCACATTAGTGTTGTATATATTGCAATAAAGATTTATGAATCCGAACCGAACGCGATCCGATCGTATCGGGTCAGATTCGGATTAATATTTTAGGTCTTCGGATCGGATCGGATTTGAAGTGATTTTTTATGGATAGTTTCAGATTTCGAAATTTGACTAAGTATTTGTAATTATAATAATTAATGTGTTCTGGCCTCCTTTCAGCACATAAAATAAAGTTTTTCTATGTAGATATAGCTACGTTAAATTATACATTTCAATCGACTCAATTGATGTAAAATAAATTAAACTTTTATCAAAGGAATGATTAAGATGTATTGATTAATGCTACATCGTTTCAATGCGTATTGTGTCTCATGATCTCCTCCAGAGTTCATACTCCGTATTATACAGCGATAGTCAGCTTAGTCAATTGTTTAATTATAAGTGATCTGAAAGTTTTATCATAGAAGGTCCATTATGGACTACACTCGTTGCTAGTATAATTATATATCCTTTGAAATGTATTACTGTATCTGTATATAATCATTGAAAACCAAATCTTTCAGGTATTGTCACTGAACGTTGTGAACGACGTAGTTCTGGTTCACTATCTGATCTAGCATTATCATTATCATTATTATTATTTGTTATTAAAGTATTTTCAATATCATCTCCGATTATCGTTATCTTCATCCGATTCGGGCAAATTGTAAGATTTCATATGTCTACGATTTCGACGATAAGTTACACCATCTTCCGTTTCTATTATATAAGAATGACGAACCTTATTAACGTTTACAATTTTAGCTCTAGTCTTCCATTCTTTCTCATTATCTAACTTTACTAATACCATCGTACCTATTGGTAACTCTTGAAGTGATCTTGCACTGTGACGGTTATCGTAAAATCTCTTTTGATCTCCTTTTGCTTTCCGATCATTATCTTTTACTGTTTTGTGTAACTCTTTTCCCATTGGCATAAGATTTTTCGACAATATCGGTACTTTAGTTTGTAAATTTCTTCCCATAAGAGCAACTGAGGGACTTACACCAGTTGATGTGTATGGTGTAGCCCTGTACATTAGCAATGAATATTCTGGGTCGTCTGTACTTAATATCTTTTTTGCAATTTGAACCGACCTCTCTGCCTCTCCATTTGATTGTGGATGATGGGGATCAGTAGGATCGTGAATTAATCCATATTCTTTAACAAACTGTTCAAATTCATTTGATGTAAATTGAGGACCATTGTCGCTAACTAATAAGTCCGGTAATCCATGTACAGAAAATATATTTTTAAACTGTTTAATAACAGCATCTGATTTTTTGTTTCCTACTAATTTAAGAATTTCAATCCATCTAGAATAATAATCGATAACATTTATATATTCCATTCCATTGAAGGTAAATAATTCCGCGGCCAATTTCTCCCATGGCCTAGACGGTAATTTGTTAGGTTTTAAAGGCTCTTTTCGTTGAGTAGGCGATTGCTTGTTGCAAACCAAACAACTAGTAATTAAATCTTGTAATTGCCTTGTTAATCCAGGCCACCACACAGACATTTGTGCATATTGGCGACATTTTGTTAATCCCATGTGTGACTTATGAATTTTGTTTAAAACGTCTTGACGATATTTCGCTGGAATTACAATTCTATTTTGATACGTAATTAACTTGTCAGCAATAGATAATTCACTAGCGTTTTCATAAAACCTTTTAACATCTTCGTTGTTAAATTTTGTAGGCCATCCTTTTTCAATATACCTTTTAACTTCAGATAAAATAGCATCAATAGCTGTTTCTTTCTGGAATAAATCTAATTTCTGTCTAGTGACAGGCCAACTTGACACAACAGCGTCAACACAGATTTCAACTGTTTCACACTGTTCAATTTCTAGTTTTGAAGGTTCCGCAATAGCACGTGATAATGCATCAGCAATAAGTAAGCTTTTTCCTGGTACATGATAAGCTTTAGCATTAAATTTAAGTAATCTAATTAATAACCTTTGACAACGTGCAGGAGCTTTGTCTAAATCTTTTGGCATAATTAATGGTACTAGTGGTTTATGATCCGTTTGTAATTCAAACTCTGGTAAACCTACTAAATAGCAATAAAACTTTTCACATGCCCACACTGAGGCAAGGCATTCCTTTTCAATTTGAGCATAGCGTAACTCAGCATCTGTCAAACGTCTTGAACAGAATGCAATAGGAACTAATTGTTCATTTTTTCTTTGCATTAAAACGGCGCCTAATCCTGTAGAGCTGGCATCCACACTGACAATTACAGAGTTGTTCAAATCAAAATATCCTAATGAAGACATATTGCTAATTAAATCTTTCACCTTTGCAAAAGCGGCTTGTTGTTGTGGTCCCCAAAACCACGCAATTGATTGTTTTAATAGTTCTGATAAAGGACTTAAAACAGTAGCTACATTTGGTATAAACTTTCCCAAATAATTAAACATTCCCATTTTAGTACGTAATTCAGCAATATTAGTTGGATGTGGCATAGTTTGTATTGCCAATACTTTATTTAATTGAGGTCTCATCCCATTCCCACTTAAAGAATGACCAAAATAGCTCATTTTTTTTTGTTTGATTTGACATTTATCTTTGTTTAATTTTAATCCGCATTTTCTAATCCGATCATAAACTGATTTCAATCTAGCATCGTGTTTGGATTCCGTAGATCCAAATACGAGAATATCATCCATAATTACAATAGTTCCTGGTAAATCACCAATTAAACCTTGCATTCGGCTCTGAAATATTTCTGGGGATGAAGTAATGCCCATTGGAATGCGATTAAAACAATATCTTCCAAATGGAGTAATAAACGTGGTTAGTAACGATGAATCTTGATCTAAAGGGATCTGATAATAGCCTCCTGAAGCATCTAACGCAGTAAAATAATTTGCTCCGACTAATATTGGAGCAACATCGTCAATATTAGGTAGCATTAAATGTTCACGTTTTACGACAGCATTTAATCGTTTATAATCTACACATATTCGTATAGCACCATTTTTCTTAACTACCGGTACCATTGGTGCACACCAAGCGTGGATCCAAGGGGGGGCAAAAGGTGCTTGAGCACCAGTCAGATTTTCAAAGCTGTGATGTTGCCGCAATGACGTAATTTGATATTGCCATAGAAACGGAAGGATTTCAGTTATTTTTGCGTTTGCCATATTTTACTGCTGATAGTAGTCCCGAACTCTCTCAGTGAACCATTTCATTGGATCAATGATTCAAAGCAATCTTCCAATCAGCAACAAGGGCTGAGCACCCCTGGAAATCTAAAAGCCAATCGTATGTCGTCTTTGAGCACCAGTCAGAACAATCAACATTCCATTCTCGCTTTCGCCCAATCGTTTCAACCAATCATATTCTCTAAATTAGGAATCTCAGGAATTTGAGCACCAGTGAGCACCAGTGAGCACCTTCATTGTTTTTTGACTCATGGTTACGTAAGTGACCTTGAGTCTATACTGTCATGGTGGAAACGTTTTCATTTCATTTCAATTCATTTCATTTCATTTCATTTCATTTCATTTCACTTCATTTCATTTCATTTCACTTCATTTCATTTTTGACTAAATCTATTGTTCTTTTGAAATAACGTTCAACACACTGCTTTGCGTGCTAACAAAGGACGAACAAAAAGCGATTGCGCAAGAAACACCATTTTATTGTTAAAAATACAATGGGCATGCTGTGTGATTATTCCAAATTTTTAGCCAAATTTTTTTGACAAAAATGTTTTTACATTGCCCGCCATGATGGCCGACTCGCAGCTTAGCGAGATAACAATTGCATTTTTAAATGAAATGTTTTCTAATACTCCTGGATTAGTTTACATCGTAATCATCTCTTCATTGGTAGAACACATGATTGTTTTCTTCTTCTCGTCATTTGAAATGGTTAATGAAAGATTTTAATCGTTCTGTACCATCACTATTTGAGGTGAAACTTCGAAGATAATTATTGTTGTGTTTTGACCATGAGAAACTTGAACCGACAATTCATCATTTGGTTGGGGGCTTAGACAAGACAGTATTATATATTTATTGTTTGTATTGTTTTCTGAAGTTATTTATTACATCAAACTGCTAAGCCAGTCGTCATGGTTTTATTTGGTTTATTAAAATGTTTTAATTCTGCTGCGACATCACCTTAAGAAGAGACAATTTCGCACGTCATTTACAACTCACACCTGTATTATAAGTAGTGAAAATCACTTCATTTGCTATTATCTTGGTATGGTCTAGTGGTGAAGCGTTTGCATAAGGCGTGCGGGGTCTTGGGTTCAATCCCATCGGTCTGCCTAACATTTTTTTTCTTTATTCATTTTTCTTTGATTTATTATTTGGATATATTTTTCTTTATATTATTATATTATTTGGATATTGTTATAATTTATTTTATTTGATTATAGTTGATTTTTTTATTTGATCTGATTTTTATATCATTCGATTGGATTGATTTACTTTTTTGAATTTGATTTGATTAGATTTTTCTTTGCATGATGATTTGATTGATTTGATATTCTATTGAATTTGATTTCAATTGGTTTATTTTGATTATTATATTATTCACCATGAGTCCGAGCGTAGCGGAGCTATTTTTAGTGCTAGAATTAGAATGACGTCAAGTAATCAAGTACAAATACAAAGTCCGACTGTGTTGTTCTCAACTTCCTGTTAACTTATCAAGTCTAATCAAGTCAAGTTGTTATGCCTTCCACTTATGCAAGCATGGCGTCTAGGAAAGCTTAACATTATCTTGCTGCGCTATTACAGAATCTGCTCTATATCGACAATTTAACATGTAATTTAAAGAAGAAAGCTCCAGTCGACAAAAGCTAGCTGATTCAAGACTTATTATCAACCTTTCAATGTAAAAAATCAGCACAAGGAAACAAGAAGTTTGAGAAATGTAAATAAAATTCGCAGAATTGCAAGAAGAACTCATTTTCCTATCAAAAATTGGAAGCGCTATTGCATGCATTATCACAAAAGGTTAGTAGATAAGTTAGTAGTCTTTATTTTGGCTTTAAATTCACTGGTTTCAATATTTTATTGTAGCCGAGTACCATATGTTTGAGATCTGTATTTACATATTTTGGTTGTGGATCCTCTTCTCGTTTCCAACAAAGGTCTTTAAGGCCAGCTTAGGCCTTTTTCTCATGCGGTTAAAATTTTCTTCGGTCATGAGGGTAACATCGGCACCTGTGTCAAGCTTAAAATTCAATGACACTCCCTTGGAAATATTGATTTTAATTTCCCACGGCTGTTGTTGTTTGACGCTGGAACTCACAGCGTCAATTATAAACGTGTCCAAATCTGAACTATCGCTATCACTCGTTTCAATCACTTCTCGCACGTTTTTAGTTTTACACATACGTGAGAAGTGTCCTTTGCCTTTACACTTATGACACTCCTTCCCAAATGCAGGGCATTGATTAGGATTATGTTTAGTACCACACCTTTGACAATTATTATTATTATTGAACTTATCACTGTTCTCTTTCTTTTTATGAGTATAATAATTAGTACCTTTACTATTTCGTTTTACCTCTTGTACTGTAATATCTCTGTCATTTTCACTTTGAACTTTCATATGTCCTTTGACTAGTTCTGTTTGTCTTGCTACCGGTACTGCCTTTGCCAACGTTAAATCTGGAATTAATTGTAACTTCTGCTTGACACTTTTATCTCGAAGACCAATAACTAATTTGTCTCTAATTTGTTCTTCCAAGTCATGATAGCTGCAGTGCTTCCCAAGACGTTGTAACTCTCTTGTGAATTGTTCCACTGTTTCATTGTCATTTTGCACACGCTCTTGAAATATGGAGCGTTCATGAATAGTATTTCTACGTGGAATAAAATATTCAGTAAACTTTTTTACTAAAGCATCAAAATTGTTTTCATCGATTAATACTACAGCAGTCTTATCTTTCGCCGGTTGCTTCCCTGACGACGTAGTTGCTTCAGCCTTTTCACGTTTTGATGATGTAGACGGACGATCCAAAACAATCGCTTCCTGTTCATTCCAAGTGAACGTTTCCAAGATTCTTCTGGCATCTTTTGTACCCATGCAGTACAATAAAGTATCCTTTTGGATCTCTCCGTCTTCTAAATGAAGCTTGGTTGCTTTCCTGAAACACTTGAATTCCATAATCCAATCCTCCCATTCCTCTGCTCGGAATGTAAATTTGGAAGGTGGACTATATCTAGCCATAATGTATTAATATATATAAATTTACATAACTGTAATAATAATATTTTTAAACTATCATCGATCGCGCTTCTGTCACCATGTCATAAGTTGCTATATAGATAACTGAAACTATATCAACAACAGAGCAATAAGATCCACAACAACTAGGCAAGCGTTAGAACTGAAAAGAACAAGGGCGTTTCCCTTGGTCATGTGTTTATATTAAATCACACCATACATTAATAATGATTATGCTAATTATGCATTACGTGACAGTCATAAGTACTGATCAGGCATTTATATTGCTGATCAAATTACGATCAACGAAATATTTGCGTTTTAGGCTCAATTTAAAGCGTAGTCCTGGCCCCCCACCCCACTTAACCACGCCCAATTTCGAAAATTTTCATGTCAAAAGTTTGATCACGATGTGATCAGTCCTGATCAGGCTATAGCTAAACTGATCAATTGAAGATCAAAGAGATATTCACGTTCCACGGTACAAAATTACCGTAGTCCAATTATATATTTCTACCACTTTTTCACATTTCTGATTAGCATTTAAGCTTTTTTGAAGTTATCTATCAAATTTTTGAATGATCAGTAAAATATTAGCGTGTTCTGCGCTGGTCAAGCCGTGATCAGACTTGTGTTGTGAAAATTTTCAAAATTGATTGAGATTTGTTAAAAAGTGGTTGTAAAAATGTTAAAAATGGAGTACGAAAAACGTGAATGTCTTCTGGGTCTTATGTTGATCAGTTTAGTCGATGCCTGATCAGGACTAATCACATCGTGATCAAACTTTTGATATGAAAATTTTCAAAAATCGGGCGTGCTTTTAGTGGGTGGGGGGCCAGGACTACGGTAATTTTGTACCGTAGAACGTGAATATCTCTTACATCTTCAGTTGATCAGTTTGGCTATAGCCTGATCAGGACTGATCACATCGTGATCAAACTTTTGATATGAAAATTTCCAAAATTGGGCGTGGTTAAAGGGGGTGGGGGGCCAGGACTAAGGTAATTTTGTACCGTTGAACGTGAATATCTCTTTGATCTCCATTGATCAGTTTAGCTACAGCCTGATCAGGACTGATCACAACGTGATCAAACTTTTGACATGAAAATTTTTGAAATTGGGGTGGTTAGGTGGGGTGGGGGGCAGGACTACGCTATAAATTGAGCCTAAAACGCAAATATTTCGTTGATCGTAATTTGATGAGCAATATATATGCCTGATCAGTACTTATGACAGCGTGATCAAACTTTTGATATATGAATTTTCGAATTTGGTGAGGTAGGGGGGGCTGGCGTAGTCATAGGCGTAGGAGCTGGGGGGCAGGGAGGGCATTTGCCCCCCAAACACATTTGAGAAAAAAATTCGGGCAAATCAACAAATTACAAGTTTTTTGTGTTACAGTGAAAGTGTTCAGGAAATTCATTGTGTATTAATAAAATTCATCACTTCACAAAAACAGTTTTATGAACAGTAGTATACTATGCATTGTAAGCCTACTGGCAAGCTTTCTTCTTATCGTGTTCCAATCTAATATTCATAATTTTATGCAATAATTATGGTTGCTATATCGCTTAATTATTTTAAAGATTCCACCCCCACTCGTTTTGCAATATAAAAAATCCAGAACTCAGCTACACGCTTTATATATTAACGTCTAAAAAGATTAAGGCCGTGATGACATGAGAAATGTTACATTGACCCAAATGTGTAAGTGGAAATTTTTAGGTCAATTTTCTGGCAGATCAAGCTATTTCTTATATCGCTTTGCAAATGAAATTAATCAGTCATTCGATATTTCGCGGGATATACGTAACATTGTCCTGAAAAATATCAGTAAACAATATCCAAATTTTCTTGGTCTCTCCGCTAGCAACAATTCTTCGCATCAGATCATATAGGGATTAGTGAAGCAGATCAATAAAGCGACAAAGTAACAGAAGCTGTTTATCTATAGCACCAAACTCTATGAACTTCAGTAATTCTTCAACGCAACGTGAGCATTCTCGCTATATTAACTTGCAGGACTTGATTTATTTAAATGACTATACTATTTAAGAGCGGTTACTGTTGGTTCACTATTTGCCATAAAATAGGCTTGTCTCGCTCTTTCAAATTAAATACATAACCCAGTGCTGCATATAAAAGTGTATTTTACGGTGCCTACAATACACTGCTATATGCAGCAAAATATTCTGCTCAAAGGTGTCTAAACAATCAGAGGAAGTAAAAGTAAATACCTAAAATAGGATGGCCTATATGACGAGCCAGATATGACTAAAACGTTCTTTATAACGATTCACTACAGGGAGAAATGAACATTATTATTTACAACGTAAAGCTAAGTTGCAGGAGGAATGGAAGAGCTGAAAAATCGGCTTTTTGAATTCAGTAAAAAAATTATATATTCATATAATTGCTTAAAATGAATGTAAAATTAATATGTTTCAATATTTAATGACTGGATTAAGAAATTTGTGGGGTTGAAGGAGGCCTATGATGTCTGTGTTTGTATCCTGTGATAAATCTTCTGAAATTTGCATGTGAGTTACCTCTTATAACAACATTTCCCGGAAAAATGTTTTCGGGCAACACCGTTTTTGCCCCCCTAGTTGGAAATGTGCCCTTACGCCTATGGGCGTAGTCCTGCTTCCCACGAGAAAATCGTCAATAACTGTAACGCTTTTGTTTGATCAGTCTTAAAAACACCGGATCACAACTGATCAACTACTGATCAAAGTATTTATGATATTTTGGACAAAATTTGAAGAGGTGGGAGGGGCAGGACTACGCAGGGTTATTATAGCCTATACAAACTTCAGATCATAATTCTGTTCCAATTTCAAGAACTCTATCATATGAATTAGACAGTCCCAATCTGTGAAGACCATCAACTAACTTGCGTTTTCTAGTTGCAGTATGTATCATATCCGCTAAATATATAAGTAGAGGTGTTTCATGTTTAATTTTCATTGCAGGTAGTTTATATTCTTTAATCGGTGCATGCTGAGTTGCTTTTGAAGAGTTCGATACAATAAATTGAACAATTGATAGTTCAGCTTGTGAATTTGAATCAAGCATAATGATCTTCAGTAACTTCTCCATAAAGTAGCATTTTAATTAGATTAAGAAGCAATGAAGGAACCGACCTTTTTTGGCAGTCAGTAGTAAATTCCCCTTCAAAAATATATTTATTTTCAAACATCTGCTTTCTGATAATCCAAGAAGTATTAATTAGTTGATTGAAATCAGGGTTAGAGCTTTCTATACAATCCTTTTCCATGGCAGGACCAACATCCAAGCTTGATATCAATAAAATCTCTTTGCCTTCTTTATGCGCTGTCATTTCTGGAAAACTGGATATAATACGCTCTTTGAGTCTCGATGAATGAACTTTATTGGTGGAATCAGGGTCAAGCTCTCGCAGTTTACTTTGATAAAAACTTGCAAGTGAAGACAATTTAAAGACTTGCGAAATGTCTGCTTTTTCAAATGTTACGGATATGTAGTTACATAGTTCAGCAAAAGCAAGAGTATCGTCACTAATCGGTTTATTTTCAGTCTTTTTAGTTTTAATTGCTCGGGCTTTATTATACAAGCCGTTAAGGCAATTTAAGTGATATCTGCAGTCATCATAAATAACATCACCAGCATAATCCTTTTACAGCCTCCTATAGATTCTTATCATGTTACCGTATCATATTATGGTAATGATGGGCATGATATAATTTGGATCCATTGGTATGGCTGTATGTTTGCTGCTCAATACAAATACAGGATCTTAATCATGCTAGCACATAATATGTACATAGAAGCACTGACTTTACCCGTATTATAGTTTTCTGAATTTGGAAAAATTCCGTTGCATAAGATTATTGTGTTTTTGCAAAAACCAAATGCGACTGCTGATGCTCTGCAGGTGCATTTTTTGTTTAAAGTGGTTTCTTGAATCTTGCTGGTATTTTGCAATTTGTTTTGCAAAATTTGAGGGGGGAAGTGACACAATATTGCTAAGATACGATTTAAGTCAAACTTGGCTCAATTGACTTGCAATAATTACAGTGTTATGCAAAAACTGATGCTTATAACAACGATGTTGAGCAAGGTCCCTACTCTACTAGATCATTTGCACCTATGCAAATTATTTGTCGAAAAATAGTCTTAGCTAAAACCAGAAGTCTATCGACATCTCCGTGTATTTCAAGTTATGAATACGCTACTCTGCAGACCCTGCGCATAACGTAGCTGGATATTTGTAATGATTTCAATTTGATTTCATAATGATATCGATTGTTAATTTGTTATCCATTATTTTACAATTCTGAATGAATTACATTTCTATCACATGGTAAGTATGCCTTCTATACAGTGATAGGTATGTCAACACAACGAAGCAAAGTACTCTATACATATTGAATAAGGTACGATTTCCGTGCTCTTATCATCTGTTCCTGGTTCTTAATTCGCAACTCTCACTCTTTGAAGTCTCATTTTTGGAGACCATGACCGAAGGAGAATTTAAAATTAAACGAGACTTAACTGTAAGTTGAAGTTTGATAGTAATTCTCCGAGGTCATGGTCCTGAGCTAAGGAGTCACCCTCCCTATTGGAAATATGATGACTTATACATCTATTTATGGGACCCTCCATTGATGTTGCGAGAGCTGCTCACGCTGTAAAGACTGATTAGACATGCACGCATGCGCATATCTCTCATTTCTGACTCCTTAGCTCAGGACCATGACCTCGGAGAATTACTATCAAACTTCAACTTACAAGTAAGTCTCGTTTAATTTTAAATTTATCGTTTCATTCGTTCTTAGTTTGTGTTGATATATACAATTAAAGTATGAACTGCATATATAGTTACGCTAACTTATTTGTCAGAAGTCAAACAAGAACAAGCTACTTATCTATCACATTAGCTACTCAGAAAATATTTCACACAGGCCTACAATATTTGTGAATATAGAATCAGATTCCTGTACACATAAATTCAAATCAAATTGGATCAGCTAAACGAACAAATTATTGATTTTGGATTAGATTTGTGAATGGAATAACAATTTTCTGAGCTGACAAAGATAAATCAGTTTTATCGTGTTTCAAGATTTGATAATTCCGATCCTACCATCCTAAATGCTATTTTGACTAATTTGTCTTTTGATCTTACTCTCACTTATATGGAATTCTATTATTTTTCAGAGATATAACGACGATGCTAGCAGATACAAGGTCAATATACAATATCAAGAAGTTGGATAAACTATACTGAATAAATTTATGTATGATGATGAATGGATTGAGTATTCCGCAACATATCATATACTATGACGATCATGTCCACTTCAATTTTGTTGGAACATTCTGCAACGAAGTAAGAAGACTACATTGTCTGAAGTACAGTATAGGTTATCTTTTATAATTGAATAATTTATTAATTATTGTTTCTCCAATTTTTTAATGATTTTTGTAACTTCATATTTACTGTATACTTCTTACTTCTGTACTTAGTCACTTATTTTATTTTACTTTACTTCTTAATCCTTCCTTATAAAGGTGAATGTAAAAATTATAATAACTATGAAACTAATTGAAATGATTGTTTTCATATTGTGTTAGGATAGATCCTACTGAAAAAAAATTTGCTCATGCAAGAGGGGTTTGGATATATGGGGATACTACAGTAGTATCTATTTATAAAGGATATCTAGGGATTCTAGGTGTGAAAGTGTGTAGTTTTTGTAGAACGAAATTATTCAGAAACAAGAAAATTATACCAGTTAATAGCCAGATTCTAGTCAAAAGATTGAAAAAGGTGTTAGCTATTGAAGGAAATATTGATAAAAACGAAGCTTTTTGGTCTTATTCTAATTACCATTAAACTCCGTAAGGTGATAATTAGTTTAGGAAAAATTGCATCGATATAACACAAAATTTCTTACGAAACGGAAAACCTCAAGTGGTCTTGTTTTAGAGGAATATTTCTTGAAATACACGTTTATCTCCCTTTAAATTTACGCTATTTCCATTTGTATGTCCGTATGTAATGCGGGGATTCCCGATGCCATTTTTGATGCAATTGACTTGAAACACATATCAATAGATTCGTTATTAACCAGAGGCGTACATGGGCGGCTTCATTTCTTAAATAAATACTTCGAAGTTGATAAAAGCCAATGAAAACTGTTTCCATTTTCAACAACAATGCTTTCTCAGACTGAAGCGCTAACTAAGCAGTTTTGCACTTGAATGAATTTCTATTGTCTCACGAATACAAAACAGCACAATCCTTTGTTGCGACGTGACAGATAATTTGTGTACTTTCATCGTAGTAATTATCAGAATGAAATTCAAACGTAAACAAACTAAAACAACACGTATATTTATATGAAAGTGAAACAAATAAGATGTGTCATCATCTTATCTTCAGTTGGAAATTATCTAATGATTGATCATACATTATTATTTGAAAATGACTTGAATATAAGGTTATGGAATTTGTAAACAAACCCGTGTTATGGAAATTAAATTACGAGGATATAAAATGAAAATATTCCCTGATTATTACAGCCAGTGTTAAATTGTACAGTACTGCATTGAAATTTAATTAAGATATAGAAACAATTGCAATACCAACTTCCACTTCATCAGTGACAACAAATAAATTAAAATATAATAAAAGAATGTACATTGACAGTAATTAATAAAATAAGATGTAAAGATGATAAATAGCTTCTCATTCTATACTTTTCCAGAAGTCATTTGAATCAAATGTTGAATAAGCACGTTATGAATAAAAAATAATCAATCAAATTTTTTCGGGATGTGCCAGTGTTGTTAGGTGGAACATAATAAAATTTAGACAAACCCCCAAAAATTGTTACCTTGCAGCCGTATGACACTCGGGTTAGAAATGTTTCTTTGATTTTTTTGGGGGGTGTATGGTAGTCTGCGTTTACAGACCGCGATTCATTCACAAAAGAATAGGGTATGGCTACGGACACCCCATTCTTTTATGAATGAATCGCAGTCTGCAACGCAGGCTGGGTGTATGGCTACTTAACTTCCACTTTTCACTTCTCAAACTTTTTGCTTCTTTGAACAGCAAAAAATAAAATAGAATAATTTCTGAATTAAATTTCGGCTTCAATCATCTTTTCTACATAGATTTCTTCATGCATTTATTTGAACCAGTCGAGCTAGATGATTCACAACTCAATATAAGCAGGGGCGGATCTAGAGGGGTGCAAAAGGAGCGCTTGCACCCCTTCATAATTTTCGAAATGACGTAAATACTATTTTAGTAGAAACCGAAAGAAAACTAAAGTTTTCATTTTAAGCGAAAATTCGAGATAGTAGATCTGTTTTGTTTTTGGTAATCTTTTTCTGAAAGATTCTAATCTTGTTTCATCCAAAGATGTGAATGTCTGACGAATCATTTTTATCAAACCTTTTGATTGGAGCGGTTTTGATCAAATGCACCCCATCATATGCAAATCAGTTCGTCTTAATACAAAAGAAGCCTTGAAACTCTGTCTACTGATTGGCGCGGCTTGGTAACTTCAAATGCACCCCATCATATGCAAATGAGCAAGCTGGATACAAAAGAAACAGGACTTTTCTGCCTCGTGATTGGCGCGGATAAGATCACTTGCACCCCCTCATATGCAAATGAGTTCGCTTCAAACTATACACGTGATTAAATTTTGCTTATTTCTGTATTCTGATTGGAGCGGTTTTGCAACAAACATCAAATGCACCCCCTCATATGCAAATTAGCTTCATCCGGGACATGTCAAAATAATCTGAACCAGGAAAGAAACTGAAATCCAGATTAATCGGATTTTCTTGTCAGTACAACCACACTTTGGTGTTCTCAAACCATTCCAAATCGAGAAATCATCATGGCGGACTTTCAACTAACATTAGAGCAAGCTATTTTAGCACTTTCTGATGAGAATGAACAGGACCTGAAAGTTGTTTATGATGAAATTATGTGTGAAATGCGTTTTCTTTCTTCTGATAACATTACGACTTAATAGATGATATAGGAATAGAAACGCAGAAATATATATAGCCTACCAAATTCGTTGGAAAGCTGTGAAAGCAAGGATACGCCACATTTTGCTTTAAGGTATGAATTATGAAATGATATTTCATGGATAATTTACTTCATATTTTGTATTCCCTCGACCTTTTGTTCGACTGTTGGTTTGTTTAAACTTTCCTTGTGTTTATATATTTTGCTATGTAAGCCAGAACGCCACGTTTTGATTTAAGGTGTGAAATTCTACAAATATCTACTTTTAAATTTCATTTATGATTTACTTCATGTTTTGTATTCCCTCGACCTTTTCTTCGACTGTTGGGGCTTGTTTACACTTTCCTTGTGTTTATATATTTTGCTGTGTAAGCCAAACCGCCGCGTTTTGATTTAAGGTAGGCCTATGAATTATCAAATTAAATTTCATGGTTGATTTACTTCATGTTTTGTATTCCCTCGACCTTTTCTTCGACTGTTGGCTTGTTTACACTTTCCTTGTGTTTATAATTTTATAGATATCGTTGTGTAAGTTGGAATTTAGAACTTCTGATCTAATTATTAATTCAGGGTATAATACTGTGCTTGTGTTTTATTCAATCCTACAATAGTTTCATTAATTTCTTGTTGGTTTGTCTAACAGATCCGAAGCAAACGGCAACTGCCTTCACAGTTCAGCATCTTTGGTTCTTTACAGGTGACAATTCTCTAGTTAAAATTCTGAGGAAACCGATCTTGGCATCATATTTTTTGTGTTACATGGTGGCTCAGTAGCTATTTTCAGATATTAAAACTGTGTAAAAGAATTCATCAAAGCCTACTCAGTTTCTAATTACAACAATCTAAAACAATGATTTTATACATAAATAAGGATAAATCAATAATATCAGATTATATTATGTAAACTTTTATGATTGAGTAAATTACATGGATGGATTATACCTAATATGCTTTTCATACTGTATAACCAAGGCTGTCTATGATATTATCTTCTGACAATCTATTAACCATAGTGCCAAGCAACCTTAAGTCCTGTGGTCTATGGAGGTAAATATTTTCCTGTTCCTGCCCCCATCTTATGGAAAAACTGAACTGGAATATTGGGAGACCTGCACATTGAATGAATTTGAAATCAAACTAACACAACTATTTTTGTATAGTTTATGGTAATTAGCAACTTAATCGTTAGTATATTTTTTCAAGGTTTCACACCTATGTTAATATGATCTGTTAGTACTATTATTATAATTATTTCACTGCTGTAAATATTACATTTAATTATTGTGAAGCACTTAGATAAATGCCTATATAGTCATTATATAACATTATATTATTTATTAGTTATTAGTATTACATATTTTGAGTCAATTCAATTGCTTATTGGTGGGTATCAAATCTGAATATATTGTCATTTGAAAATTGATTTTGAGACCAAGAAACTGCGTTTATAGGCGGTCTAAGAGCTTTAAATTTTCAAAAATTTTCCGGGGGGGCATGCCCCCGGACCCCCTAGATGGGCGGGGTTTCGCCCCGCCCCGGGGGCTGCGCCCCTAAACAATAAATTCTTGCACCCCATAGGATTTTTCCTGCATCCGCCCCTGAATATAAGCATGCAATTGCATGCAACTCGAAATCTAGTTGTCTTTAAATAGCCGCGAAGGATTTTGCTGTGATAGTATACATGAAAAGTCCTGATTTTCTCTTACACAACGTAAATAATATATTTCATACTATAATCGAAGGATATTAAAATTAATCAATGAAAATTAACATGGATAATATATGGTTTAATCTCTTTACACTGCCAAAAGATCCAAAAGCTATGCATATACTTTTTATACGTTGGTTTCGGTTTATTACATTAAAAATAATTACAAAGTATATATTAATAATATTATAGTACATGATTTATAGGAATAAAATATAAGTCATTTACTATATTATATGCTATAATATTTTATGACATATTTGAAATATCCCAACACGAATGTTCCATTGAATGATTTATGTTTCTGCGCAATATATCTGAAAATCATCCGTGTGTACTATTGCTTTTGGATCTATTGATACAACTTTTGAATAGAGTACGAAATCGGTCATTTGCGGTGTGAGTGAAAATCAAGACTTTTCATGTATACTATGAAAGTGCCATAGTCCTTGATCCATCGCGACCCCACTTGCATCAGAAAGAAAACTTATGATCATTTCTGGGTTCATCTGCTAGTCTAGTAATAATTTCTGTTAATTTGGAGCATGACTTGATATGCGACTTAAGGGATGTATTTATATTATTTCGTTATATGTTGAGGATGATACCGTCTGCCGTAGAAATATAATTTGATTTCTCTATAAACGGAAAAGACGAGTTTATTGGGATAACATCGATTGGAAAACAACGTGATTTTTAAATGCTAGCTATGATGCTACGATGGCTGCAAAATATTGAGCACTCCAAAGTAAGCTTTTCAAGTTTTCAGCACTAACGAGGCAATGTTAAAAGCTCCCGGTAGGTATTATTCGATATCAGTCTATGTAAATTATATAATATTGATATGTGATAAGCTATTGCAAGTTGTGTAGCCTACCTTGCAATGTTTGCCTTGTGTTTTTTGGCTGTAGCCTGTAGACCACGATGCGGAATTAAAAGTGAAATGTAGACCAGGCTTAGACGTGAGCAATGACCATGGGGTATTAATTCTATTATATATACAAATACATAATCCTTATCCTAGAGGTTGTTCTTCATTTTGATGCTCTGTCAGAATCAGACCAGCGGTGATGTTTGTTGGTACTATAGGACGATTTGATTTTAGAATGAAATATCTATAAGATAATTTCGATATGATGTTGGACACTGGACAGGGTATATAGGGATGATAGTTTGAAAGGCTATACACCATATGACATGCAGTACCAAGCTCTTGACTCTTAATTGCGTCATACAGTCATTCGTTATCACATAGTGTAATACTAAACCTTTGTTATACTAAAGTGCATGATAAAATACCTGTTCAATCCTTAGTTGTCATGTCTATGTTGTGTGTGGAGTCATAGAATGCATGTTGTACTCATTTTCTTCAATATTTCAAATTCAGTGACCTTATCTTGCGTACCAGCCATTTGTATTTTTGAGGATTTGTTTATTATTACTAACAGAAGAATATTTAGAAAATGTTATTTAGTTTTTCATCGTAGGGTTGGGAAAAAAGAACACTGCTGATATTCCTATTTATTATGCAGCTCATGCATCCTAGCTTGCAATCAAAACAATCACCTTTTCTGATACAGAAGCCTGGGAAATGAGCATCTGATCATGCATAAGATAAAAATATCATAAATCATAATCCAACCTTTTGACTCGAAGGGAAACAATAATTTCTACTTCTGTGCACTGTACTCATTACAATTTTCCCCAGAAACTATTTGAAAACCTCCTGTCTAGCTTGCAAACGAAAGTAGTTTGACTCTGCCTGCATCATTTATTTGACTATTCACATATCTAATTAAACATAATGAAATGTGAGATATGCATACAGTTGCTAATATAAAATTACGTATTTACAGTATTTTTCACTAAGTCACATATCATTTCTTCACTATCAACATCCATTTCCTCCATTAGTATGTCAAAGCTTTAATTCTTATCCAGAATTCATAGTTTTCCACTTTTAACTTGATTTAACTTTTGTGACGCCTATATAGTAGATATTCTGAAGAAGTACAAATACCCCTCAAGTGGTCAGATGATAGAGCTATGATAAGCTTTTGCTTACCCGAATATCTTGATATCAATTTGAAAATGCTGCAATGGATAAAGCTTTAATATCAAAATAGCATAGTCATGTTGGTATAAAAAATTCCAATATCACTACACAACAGGTAATATATATGGGTTTACAGATAGATACTATACATTGATATACTGATATTTTTAATTAATTCTGAGCAACAGTAACTAAATCGGAACTCTCGATGGATAAAACATTGATTTAAAGGTCCGTTATTTGGTTTTGGAATTCTATATCCTTGTAATGTAATTATTGCAAGCTCCTGTAAGTCTACACTGATACATTTTATTTGCTTCTTCTTGTCTCTTGTATGCAAACATTCATTACCATGTTTTTCCTGGGACAGGCGTGTTTATATAATTGTGTATGCTTACTATTTCCTGTGTCAATTTATGTGTAATACTACTACGAACTGCATCTTATACTTATAAAATATATTTTGATTTGGCATGAATTTAGATGATAATAAATATGGAGAAAATAATGCACCTTCTGGGAACAGTGTACAGTTACACAGTATAATACTACTTCACTCTTCAGTCTTCTCATGTTCATGCAATATTTACTGAATAGGGATAAGGATTTTAATGCAATACCTCTACCAGGGAAATTTGACTACGTGAAATTATGATATATAAGCAGTCATCAATATTGATTATCAAATTCAGTTCTGGCATCATAACATGTGACCTGTTATAGTGACCAGTCACTTATCCTAGGCTCATTTTATCTATTGAAATGTTAGTGGCAAGAGTCGATTCAGTCAAACGCCGTTAGCCTGTGTGCATTACGTCAGAACTCCATTTCATACTCGCAGCGACTCTCAGTATCGTGGAGTGGAACACGGGATAGAGGATCTTGCCTAGAGTCGATTCATGTTTGTAACACGGCTATACCTGTAAACTACCTTAGCTATACCATTATTGGTACTTGTCATTTTGCAAGTCTGACCGTCCAGCCTGTGATTCAGATACGGAACTGTAAAAACCCATGTTAATTACGCTAGACTCTGCACTCTGTGAACTGAATAGCTCTGTGAACTATTTGACCGACCAGCCAATAAATCAGATAAAACAGTAAAAACTCCTGCTAATTTCGTTGGACGGTCAAATAGTTCACAGAGCTATTTGACCGTCCAGCCTTTACATCAGTTAAATAACAGTAAAAACCATGTTGATTTCGTTGGGCGGTCAAATAGTTCACGGCGCTATTTGACCGTCCAGCCTTTACATCAGATAAATAACAGTAATACATCAGATAAATAACAATAAAACCATGTTGATTTTGTTGGACGGACAAATAGTTCAAGGAGATATTTGACCATCCAGCCTTTACATCAGATAAAGAACAGTAAAAACCATGTTGATTTCGTTGGACGGTCAAATAGTTCATGGAGCTATTTGACCGTCCAGTCTGTAAATTTGTTCCGGATATGAAACTCAATTGAAATCTGATTGGTCATCATCAACAATAAAATTATTTAATATGACCTACTGTGCATGCGCATAACTGGACGGTCAAATAGCCCTATATGACTATTTGACCAGCAGGACGGTCAAATAGCCGTGGCGTATTCAAAATAGCCTTAGAGTGAGCATGGTGGTTGATATGTTTAATTAACATGTACATGATAACGTACAAATAAGGGATGGCAGACCGTCAAAGCCTTGCGATTGGAAATATCGTGCTGTTTGTCATTTTTTAATACACATATTATTCTATGTTAAAGGTCCGAGATTCCGGGGAAGGGCTTGATTATGCTGAATATCAGAGGTTAATATTTGATACATATAACTAAGCTCACATCCTGTCGATGTCGAGTCTCTCAGTCTCATTTCTAACACATTTCGTTCACGTCCATGTAATTTTCTTTTTGTAATTTCAGGTATACCATCCAATTATACATGTAAATAATTTAGACTGTAATAGCTTTGCTAAATTATCAATATACTCTGAAGACTGTATTAAATCTTAGCCTTGTATAATCTTAATCTTGACCTTATAATAAAATGTTTGAAAAATGTACGAAATTGAAAATCATCAATGAATAAATTGAAATGTGTTTTATCTTGAATGATCAGTGTTTTATTAATGCTTCAATATAGTAAAGTTGAGACCAAACTGCTTTCAGAGAGCTCCTAAGAGCTTGAAATTTCAAAAAGCATTCCGGGGGCATGCCCCCGGATCCTTAGATGGACGAGCTTCGCCCCTTTAATGTCCAATTTCTATTTCGAGACTCACCCTATTTTAATACTGATCCGCCCCTGAAGTCCACTACATATCAAAATGCTTGATATAATATACATCCTTTTTATCAGATTTGTATAAATGTAGTACCAGGCTAAGTCACTTTCAGAACGTGCAAGGGAAAATTCTATTATTATAACCTTGGAAATAAATGAAAAACATCAAGAACTTTTTGAACTTACTTACTTTGAACAATTGCATTAATTTTTGAGGCAATAATCTATGGTATTGCTAGTATATATATTGTATATAATTTGCTCTAATATTGTTCTGAGCAATGATATAGTGGTTGTTTGAGCAAAAATATTACTTGTTTTGAGCAAATGTTGGAATTCTGGAAATAAGCAATTTGAGGAATTGCTAATTAACTTTGAGTAAGGCATTTAGATCAACAGGTTCTAAATGATTTATATATTGGCAGCTAAAGGTATCAAAATGCAGATGTCGAGTATTTTCTTGTGGTAAGAATCCTCGGTAACAATCAAGTTAACGCAGTTGAATACAACTTATAACTGGCAAACCTCTTTCCCAAACGTCTGAATTACGAGATACTTTTGTTGTATACTTGTAGCGGGTGGAATGAACGAGGTATTGATTAATACCATCACACATACATAGGCGTTGATAAGATATATATTTGTGTAATTGTAATAATAATAACTGTAGCTGGCCACCAACAGGGAGAGGATGAATGAGGGTTAATATGACCGTTGATGATAAACAGAGCCTCTGTGAAGGTGGACCAGCTTTGCTAATATAGGTGTTGTCGCCACGAAGGGCAGACGAGAAGAGAGTGATTACATTACAGACGGTGATTTACATTTACAAGGTATACGTGATTACAAACGGAAGCTTTACAGTTAAGAAAGGAAATACATTATGGATAAGACAATAGACATAAAACAATCCACTACATACTTGTTTCATTATCATCAAATCTTAAATCTTCTATCCATTGTGCTAATCATGAAGGGCCTCCTCTATGGCTTATTTGGTAAAAAAGTGTTTCATTGAAGTACCTTGAAATTCTTCAAAAAGTTTATATCGTTTATGAGCAACTCAGGTCATGGAATCCGCCACTCCTTGATGGAATCCAGATCTACATATAAAGACATTGCAATATTATAATAACGTGTCCAACGTCTCTTCACAAATCGATATTCAAATATCAAAACTTCTATTCTGAAGAATCTTATTAATACTGATTATTATTATCTTTACTTATGATCTTAGAACTTTAGAACTGCGTAGGATAGAAAATGAGCTTTTACTCATATATCAAATTTAGAATTATTTGTCGATATTAACATTCACATTCATTGTTCGCAAACAAATCATCAAAGTATCTTATTTTTGGAAATTGAAAAATTCCACAACCAATAATGAATCCATCCCTTAAAGCTGTAAAATATTAGTATATTACTGGAGTCGTGCTTCCTTGATGAAGAATTTTCCAGTTAACCTGTGTATTTGTAGTACTAGAATACCAGTTACACGCAATGCGTGTTGTAGAGGCTATATGCATGGAGGGCTATAACGTCACTTAATACATTGTTCAAAGATTATTGATCGATGTATGAGAACCTATGATTAAAACGGTAAAATCTATATACATTTACGCTATGCTAGGTCTACGTAATTCACACGAGAAACACAAATATCAAAAAACTGATTAATAGCAGATTATATGAAATACATTATTTACACATTTATGTGGCAAAATTATTTTATTGTACATTATTTCTTGTTCTTTAACTGTGAGACTTGGTGATGGCAATTTATATATTTACTGGATACCTATATGGATAACCCTGGAGGATACTACATCTAGCTGACCATGAGTTATAAAACTGAATTTCATAATGTCTTTGATATGCTTGCAATTTCTTCTTTTTATTATCGTCAAGAAATAATTTCATAGCGGTCCGAGATAAGTCGGATAATGATAGGCGAATCAGATTCAACGCATTTGAAGCGGATTCTGTAAGTAGTTTAATTTATAATAACATCGTTGTAGAATCATCATCATCAAATTCATCACGTTTTCGGTAAATTGAGTTTAATAACGCGAATGTTCTTTTAAAGTTGTAATAAGGAAGCAAAGCATTCCTAAATGCTACTTCTGAATTTGAAAAGGATATTAAGTGAGATTCTATTGCCCTTTATTCTCTTTCACTAACTCAATCAGATCACATTTAGTTGGTCACTATTGACCACTGGGCGGCACCGGTACCAACGATTTGTGACATTTGTAACCTGAATGCAATCTGAAAACTATTTCACTTTAAACTTGAATGATGATAATATCATGATTAACATTTATGGTGCTGGCTGCTTTATGAATGTGTGTATTTCACTCGGGGCTTAATTTACAGTTTTACACTTTGTTCGAGCTATACGTATCAACTCTAAATCCTCATTTGTGCCTGTTTACATGTTTTAACTCGTCTTGCTCCTGTCGTGCTAATATAATATGCTCACGCAATTGCTGGACATACTTGAACATGTGATACATGAATAAGCAGGACAAAGCAAATGGCTAGTTTGCATTGATGACATTGATTATTGATATTTCTTCTTCTCAACACAATCCTGGGTACTTTTTGCGCAGTTCATGTGTGTGTTAGTAAAAGTGAACTTTCGCTCCACTTAGCACTATGCTTGTAGACATAAATAGTCGACATAGATCATTGAAATTTGACACTGAGAAGTAAATAGACGGTTGCTTGTCAATCGTAAACTCCTCGCAAAGTCCAGTTAAATTAAAAAAAACTTGGATTCAGCAGAATAAACTCCTGAACAATAAGTCCACTGCAGCTGTGCAATTTCTAAACATTTTAACTAACATTTTATTATTTCCAAGGCCCTTTATATAAATACATCCATGTGATTCTAAACCTGTTTACATTAAAACAATAGCAGCGGCGACGATCGTCGGAACACCATGACAACAGAGAAACGGACACCTACTTGACAAAAAGAACGACACTGGCGTTGTAAATATCCTACTTTTTTTGTAGATAATCGTTAATATCTCTTCATACAATAAAAATCTAGGATAAATTATAAGCGCAGCTCGCTGTTTGGATAACGACGATCATTTTAAGCTATAGTTTGTCACATTTCAGAGATTAATAAACGCATGAAAAGAACACATACATACACACAGGCACGCACGGATCTCTATTTGTATATAGATCCTCGATTCCTCATAAACCCATTCATTCATTGTTCTTTACTTCTAATCTCGCATTTATGATGGTAAACATCAGTATCCACAGTTACTCAAAAGGTATGTATTACAAAATGAAGGGGCATAAAATTTCATGAATGTCCATGAAAGTGAAATGGCCCAATTTTCATGAACAGTTCATGAAACAGTCGATGGAAAACAGGCAATATTACGTCCAGGAACTTCTTCCGAGGTGTCCAGGAATTGAACTGTTCATTAATGTTTGCCAAGTTCATGAATTCTTCGACTAAGCAGAAGTGGGTACGAAAATTGTGCAAGCGTATTTCCACTGGGGTACGAATTTTATTAGGTCATTTTTACCTTTCTAACTAAATTGCAGCTTTTTCATTGCATCATTATACTAGTCTGTATTTTTCTAGATATTAAAGAACAACTGATTAATAGCTGATACCATGACTAGATTAGATCGTTTTATCCACTCCTTCTTCAGTTCTAGATAACCGAACATGAAATTGTATCAGATGTATCAGATTGGTTTGTTACTAAGAATCATAACATCAAGCAATGCGAATTATGGTGCATCGATTCTATTGTATCATAGAGCATTGTATCTGATACCAAATTTTCATTTAAATCGTAAATTACCGTAAATTACATAAATACAAACAGATGAGCTAATAAGCTAGTTTTGTGTGGAAACGAAGGGTTGGACAGCAGTCACACCTATATACATCAAATTGAAATTACAATTAGCATTTTTACAATCTAAATTACAAAGGCCTACATCAGATACATGTTGTGCACCGACGAGGAGTCAAATACCGCGGTCTCCCGCATGCAATGTGGGTAATCTATGTATGTTGTCTAGAGTTATCTAGATGAAAAAAAAATTCAACATTTAATTTTATACCACAATTACATTGAAGTCGAACAATCCAATAACTAAGATATATAAATATAATGACCAGATCATTGCGGTTGTTTGTCGCTGGCACGTAGGATGTTCACATGTCAGACATGCACTCATCATTTTTTTTATTTGATATATTTTGCCAAATGTCTTTATATTGGGAGGTAAATAAAGGAGGCATTACATTTCATTTACATACAACCTTCAGCCTAAATTAAGATATATTTATATGTGATTAAAAGAATCATATAATTTGAATGAGTGCTTAAAACTTTGTGCTACCGTTGGAGCTCAATTATCAATTATTGGATTATTATTTGTGGAAATAAATGATATGCCATTGCATATCATTTATTTCCACAAATAATAATCCAATAATTGATAATTGACTGGAAAGATCAAATGACTGGAAAGATCCATAATTCAACAATTTTGCTGCATAAACACGCTTGCCCAATTTTGAGCCTCATTCTGATGTAGGACGGTTGATGACGAAATTAGGATTTTTGATTTCAGAAAATTGAAGCATTACTGTCTCTGAGATGTGTGGTATACTTTATTTCATGTTATAGTGCTCTTGGGTGTGTTTGTGACTACTTAAAGTGTCGGCCTCATTTTCTTGCAAATTGGATAGATTGTATCAAATTAAGGTAGAAAAATAGTACTTGAATTTTTATGGACTTTTAGTATATGATAGAGGAGAAATTTCTGGTCATGTTGATGTAAAAATATCTTCTGTTGCAATTTGTGATAGGTTCGGCCGATTTTTACTTCAAATGGTTGGTACTATATAGCCATAGGGCTGTATGTAAGTGGAATTATTTGTGAATATAATCCCTTGTATTTGCCTGTAAGCTATATTTTATATGGCGAATAAATCAAATTCTATGTATGTGTGGTGGTATTTATCAATTCGTCATATATATATTCAACCTACATGCAGTAACGACTCGTAGAGGCTTAAGTAAGAAAATGAATCGTAACAAACTAGCATAGTCAAAATAAACGAAAAATGTGTCTTGAAAAAGTTAAACCTATCAGTTGCTACAGTTAAAAGCACAAAGTACGCCAATCGTGTATGCGGCACGTCGAACTGTAATAAATTATGTATTAAATTATTCTGGGTTTACTACATCAAACCGTGTCATTTCAATGCATGACGAAATTATTCTGCTGATTAGAAAATACTTATTGACGTAAGAACAATAACAAGGGAAAGAACAATACTACTGAAAGCTTTTATGCATGAATTCATACGAAACCAGTCTTCGAACTAACAAAAACAGAACACGTAATTGTCCAGTTTTCACTACAGCCCTACATATGTTGACGTGCAGTGTTCAAATTAGGGAAAAACACAGAAATCATTCTAAAAGAGATGTCATACGTAACATTTTTTATTTGTATATTATAATTTTTAAACTGGCGTTGAAGTGATAGAGGAAACTCAGCTATTGTTGACACTGCTATCTAGTCGTTGATGGTCGAGTCATGAGACTTGATATAGAAAAGAACAAGGCAAAAATCAATCGTGGCTTCAGTCAAACGTCAACCCTAACAGCAAACTGTTCAACGATACGTGGTAGTGATATAGTTGGACATACAAGAGGGGAACTATGGAGAACATCATCTTCTTCGTCGTATGATTCTACAGCAGATCTGAAAAAGGAATTGGCTGCCACAGAATTGACACATTATGATTTCAATTTCACTCAAAGATATCCATTACATGCAGCTATTCGTGCTGGACGAATTGAACTAGTCAGAAAAGTTTTGAAAGGGGCCAAAACAGCTGGGAAGTTTTTACCCCTTGTTGTTAATGAATTTGATGATGTCGATCTAATGGCACCAATACATTACGCCGCGAAGTATAATCAATGTGAATCTGCTTTACTTTTGCTAAATAATGGAGCAATGATCAGTGCAGAAGGTCAAAATGACGAAACAGCTCTTCATACAGCATGCAGGTGAGTGCTTGTTTTAAATTTGTTCTCGGACATGCTCACTATGCCATACGTAGTAGTATTAATTAGTATTAGTAGTAGTATTAATTAGTAGTCATACAACGCTCTAGGATTAATACATTTTGTGCTGATTGTCACAACAATCGGGGCATTTTGTGATGAGATAGTTCATGTTTGCTAATTTCATCTAATCATTATATAATTAAAAGCGATTATTTTTAATTTGTTTGATAATGGCTGTTGTACTGGTGCGATTGATTGTTTCGGTATGTAGAATTATCACAACCGTCCTATTAACAATAACAACAATAGGCGAACATCAATAAGCAAATTCTATTCAAGCCAAAAACCATCCAACAATGGAATCAACTTCTTTTCAAATTGCAAAATACCGATGACGCGAGTACTGCGATTGAAGTGGGTCCTCATGAAACAAAACTGGGTAAGCCTTGTATGTCATAGCGGGTTCGTTTGGTCTGACGTCAAGTATTATGAACGCATGCGTACTTTCTTACATAGCACACTCCATAAAATTGACAAACAGGACAGGAAGAGTTTCACGATGAGAACGAATTAATTATTTGGCAGAAAATCTACTTTATAATAATACTTTGAACGATATATGTGTATATCAGTGTGAATTAGTTGTATTTATAAATCCATTGTACGGCTTTTTGTGTTATTTTATATTTATAGTGCTCATGTAATAGGTAAACTTTTCGATAGAGAACCACGTGGATATTGGCCTTTTGTGCTGCTGAAAAACCTAATGCGGCTGTATATTATGTATTCTAATTTATTTTACCGGTGGATTGAATATTTTAAACTATCTACAAGGTTGTTTACAACACATCCATCAACTACGATACTTTTATTCTTCATCTAATTATGCGTGTATATTTACAGCTATTTATCTTGATATCTTTATTAAGAGTGACGACAATGGACTCTGGAACACACCAACATACAGTCTGAAATCATGTAGAATCATCTGACTGATGCAATAGGACTCTCACTAAATATAATATATTCCACCGTGTATACAAAACTTAATATCTAAACATTGAGTAAAAGGTGTCGAACGAACGTACCAAAAACTAATACCCACAACCATTGTCCATTACACAGTATAATGATTTCAAAAACTCGACTGAAACATCAAACTTTGATGATCGGAAGTCAAAAATGAATAGATCTTGTACAATACATCAACATCTATTCATTTCCTATTCTATTTCATCATCTGACAATTCTATATTACTAAAAGTAATCAAACTTATAGTATTTCGTAAAGCGCCTAGAACACAGGGCTATTCGTAAAGCGTATATGAATTGAGGCCCGTTTCAAAGTTGAATAACTTTTCTTTTAAATCTAAAAATATCGTGACAGATTTGTAGTAAATGTACCAGATCCAAAAAGAACTTTGAAAATTAGTATCATTTAGGCGGTTTTAAAGGCATATCAATAAATCATGATTTTGATTGATTGATTGATTGATTGATTGATTGATTGATTGATTGATTGATTGATTGATTGATTGATTGATTGATTGATGTGTCATATATTTGCATCTCATTTCGAGATAAAACTTTTTATGGGATATACATGGTTATTACAAATTGAAATTGAATTAATAATATTTTAAATAATTAAATGATAAGATAAGAGGTTGGTATATTTGTTTCATATAGTATAGTATATATATAAATATGTGCAGAAAACAGTACAGATAAACATAAGTACTATTATATAAATATGTATATATATTTATTTATTTATTTATTTATTTATTTATTTATATTTTATAATTATTATTATTTTTTTTTTTTTGGTATTATCCCAATTGTTATGATTATTGTTCTCGCTATTGTTATTATCGTTACTATTGTCAAGAAGAACATAAAGATTTGATACTTAATTATTATAGGTAATATGTTATTATTATTATTATTATTATTTTTTTTATTTTTTTTATTTTTTTTTTCTTCTTTTGTTTCTTTTATAAAGCTTCTCTGTTTTTGATGTATTTTGTACATGAAAGAATTGCTGGACATTTCATGATGTGATAGAGATCACTTGCATTTCCATTGCACTCTTGACAGTAGCAGCTAACTTTAGGCTTATGGTAGATTTTATTAGTGCATATTTCATAATGAAAGCCGTGAACGGACAATCTAGCAATGTAACTTCGGTTGCTTTGGTTGCATGCCTGCCAACTTAGAGTTTTTAGAATAGGTGCGTTTATATAATCACCTGATAGCAGCGTATATACTTTTTGATTGCGTGCTTTGCAATATAACTCAATGGTATTTGTTTCGAAAGGGTATTGACTCTTGATGTCTTCAACAAACGAAGGTGTATTACAGAAAATAAACATCAATGTGTTTGATGAATTTGTGTGGACACCAAGAGTACGTTTCAAATATGCTGCTTTTATTCTATCAAGATAGACAAGCTGATTTAATTTTAAAAATGGAGCTATGACTTCGAAGGCGTAAGTAATAACAGGAGAAACTTTCATATAGAAAACCATTGAAGCTGTAGTCAATGACACTCTTGGGAGGCTTTGCAAGGCACCAATAGTTACCATAGACTTGTTAAATTTATTTGATATATGATGTGTGAATGTCAATGTTTGTTGTAAGCATACACCAAGGTAATCATATGACTTGACAAATTCCACGATTTCATTTCCATAAATAAGGATATCCGTTTTCTTGAGTGCACCTCCTTTTCTAAACTTTACTATTTTGCTTTTCTTGAGGTTTACAAACAGCTGGTTTTCATTACACCAATTAAATAAAACATTGAGTCCGCTCTGTAAGGCGTCTTTACTAGAGGAATACAATACTAAATCATCAGCATAAAATAAAAATTTGAGATCTGTACAAGAGGTTCTCAACTGCGTAGCAAGATCAGCAATAAATAAAATAAACAATGTTGGAGAAAGGCAATCTCCTTGGACAACTCCATGATTTTGCTCAATTGATTTTGAATAATTGAGACCATCGTCAATAGAAATATGATTATCTTGTAATAATGCAGAAATTAAACGTAAAATCAAACCATTCACACCAAAATCTTGTTTCAATTTTGTGATCAACTTAAAACGGTTGACATTGTCAAAAGCTTTCGTAAAGTCTATAAAGCAAGAGTACATGTGCCGCTTCCCTTTGGATTGGGAAAATTGGTTAAAAATATCATTTATTAAAATATTTAAAGGTTGTATAGTACCTTTGTTCTCTTGAAAGCCAGATTGATTGATTGATTGATTGATTGATTGATTGATTGATTGATTGATTGATTGATTGATTGATTGATTGATTGATTGATTGATTGATTGATTGATTGATTGATTGATTGATTGATTGATTGATTGATTGATTGATTGATTGATTGATTGATTGATTGATTGATTGATTGATTGATTGATTGATTGATTGATTGATTGATTGATTGATTGATTGATTGATTGATTGATTGATTGATTGATTGATTGATTGATTGATTGATTGATTGATTGATTGATTGATTGATTGATTGATTGATTGATTGATTGATTGATTGATTGATTGATTGATTGATTGATTGATTGATTGATTGATTGATGTGTCATATATTTGCATCTCATTTCGAGATAAAACTTTTCATGATATATACATGGTTATTACAATTGAAATTGAATTAATAATATTTTAAATAATTAAATGATAAGATAAGAGGTTGGTATATTTGTTTCATATAGTATAGTATATATATAAATATGTATATATATTTATTTATTTATTTATTTTTTTATTATTATTATTATTATTATTTTTTTTATTTTTGTTTCTTTTATAAAGCTTCTCTGTTTTTGATGTATTTTGTACATGAAAGAATTGCTGGACATTTCATGATGTGATAGAGATCACTTGCATTTCCATTGCACTCTTGACAGTAGCAGCTTTCTTTAGGCTTATGGAAGATTTTATTAGTGCAAATTTCATAATGAAAGCCGTGAACGGACAATCTAGCAATGTAACTTCGGTTGCTTTGGTTGCATGCCTGCCAACTTAGAGTTTTTAGAATAGGAGCGTTTATGTAATCACCTGATAGCAGCGTATATACTTTTTGATTGCGTGCTTTGCTATATAATTCAATAGTATTTGTTTCGAAAGGGTATTGACTCTTGATGTCTTCAACAAACGAAGGTGTATTACAGAAAATAAACATCAATGTGTTTGATGAATTTGTGTGGACACCAAGAGTACGTTTCAAATATGCTGCTTTTATTCTATCAAGATAGACAAGCTGATTTAATTTTAAAAATGGAGCTATGACTTCGAAGGCGTAAGTAATAACAGGAGAAACTTTCATATAGAAAACCATTGAAGCTGTAGTCAATGACACTCTTGGGAGGCTTTGCAAGGCACCAATAGTTACCATAGACTTGTTAAATTTATTTGATATATGATGTGTGAATGTCAATGTTTGTTGTAAGCATACACCAAGGTAATCATATGACTTGACAAATTCCACGATTTCATTTCCATAAATAAGGATATCCGTTTTCTTGAGTGCACCTCCTTTTCTAAACTTTACTATTTTGCTTTTCTTGAGGTTTACAAACAGCTGGTTTCCATTACACCAATTAAATAAAACATTGAGTCCGCTCTGTAAGGCGTCTTTACTAGAGGAATACAATACTAAATCATCAGCATAAAATAAAAATTTGAGATCTGTACAAGAGGTTCTCAACTGCGTAGCAAGATCAGCAATAAATAAAATAAACAATGTTGGAGAAAGGCAATCTCCTTGGACAACTCCATGATTGATTGATTGATTGATTGATTGATTGATTGATTGATTGATTGATTGATTGATTGATTGATTGATTGATTGATTGATTGATTGATTGATTGATTGATTGATTGATTGATTGATTGATTGATTGATTGATTGATTGATTGATTGATTGATTGATTGATTGATTGATTGATTGATTGATTGATTGATTGATTGATTGATTGATTGATTGATTGATTGATTGATTGATTGATTGATTGATTGATTGATTGATTGATTGATTGATTGATTGAGCATATAATTATTCGAATCAAGTTCAGCAAATTTTCATTTATCGTGTAATCCGCTTGTCTGCATTCCGTCTATGAAACCATATATCAACTGTTTTCAAGTCCTTTGTTTTGACTTGCACAGTTACACTCAAGCGGGTTACGCTGAATTTATATTCCTTTATTTTCTAGCAACCTATAAATAGGGTAGCGTCAACATATAGATTTACAATAATTTAAAATTCTGCATATTAATTCCATAGTAATTTTATATTAACTCGATATTGTAAAGAATCAAAAGTTCCAAGTTTTGGAATCCGGACGGCATGTGTTAATTGTAAATTTGAGTGAAATAGAAGTAGACCACTAGATATTCAGATGCAGATTCAATTGATACGTTTTAGGTTTTTATAATTTATCCCAAATACTTATTTTTGATTTAGACACAACAACTTCGAAATGGCAAGTTTATTAATAAAAAAAGGCTGCCCTGTAGGTATGGCAGATCGGAAAGGCAGAACTCCTCTTCATGTTGCAACGCGAAAGGGCCAGCGAGATCTCGTTGATGAAATTTTGCACCAAAAAGATATGAACACAAATTCGGTCGATCAAGATGGAAACACTCCTCTCCACCTTGCTGCTGGAAACGGAGATGAAGGCATCTGTCAGCTTCTTATTCTATTTGGGGCAAATAAGAATGCTTCCACGAACAATGGGACTACACCTTTACACATCGCTGCTGCCAATGATAGTATTGAAGTAGTTAGGTTACTGCTTGAGAAAGGTAAGTTAGAAGAGCTGCACATTATATATGCTTGTCTAAAGATGATAATTATATGAGCTTCTATTAAAATCAAAACTACCAACATTACATTTTTTTTTCATTTCATTCATTTTGTCAAAGTTGACAGGCATGAATCAAAGGAGAGTCACATAATATGATCTCTCACTAAAATTTAGGCTAGTTACAACTAATGTTAATAATAATTAATATAAAGTTAAGCATGAAAAATTATTTTTTGTTTTACATGCTGCATTATCTACTTATATTAATAATACTGTCTGTTTATATATCACAATATTTCGATCTACTTATATTAATAATACTGTCTGTTTATATATCACAATCTACTTATATTAATAATACTGTCTGTTTATATATCACAATATTTCTATATTTCTATATTTCTGTGAATATCCGCGACTTATGTACGTCTTACTGGCGATATAATACGGATAATCCGTTGTCGGGAAATTATGCAAACATTGTGTCGAGATAACCGTGTACAGTAACAAATTTGTTGTATGAAAAGTATGGGTCTATGACGTTGTTTTAAAATAATATACTTCATGTGATATTTTATTTGATATCATTGCATTAAAAAATTCAGAGATTTTGAAAAATTTTATAGGTCGATAATCTAGCGGGCAGCCAAATCGAATTCAAATTGAAATCCCCAGAACAAAAGTATTTTGCTTTGAATTTAAAAGCTGCGTGTAAATTGTTTGAACAAGTGAAACTTGAAACTGAATCAGTTTTGTGATAATTAAAACAATACGAAATACTGAATTAAATTGAATTACCAGAATAACTAGGCCAGACAAAATATGTTTTGAAATCAAAGAAACGTAGACCTATTTCATGTAGTGTTGATATCAGCAATACATATAGCGCGACACAAACGCTATAAAATTAAAGAGACTTTAGGTCTTAATTTAATTTATTAATGAAACAAAATGCCGTTCATTACTTATCTCCAAATCGAGATACAAAACATTTCACTTTTAAAAAGGCTATTTTGATATATAATTTGTGAGAACACTGAGCAAACAATCTGTTTTGAAATGAACAATCTATCGCGGGGCATAAAAACAAATTAACTTGCAAGAATTTTCAAAATGACGCGTTGGCGTTCGACTAATTCGAAAAATATTCAAAGTTCGAATAGATTATCTGTCTACAGTCTAAAATTACTGTGTTTAGAATCAATCAAGGCATTGCGCAAAAGTATTTCTATAATTTATTATTTAATATAAAAACATGAATCATTTGGTTTTGAGCAGGCAGGCATTTATTTTCAGATTTTGCTTCCATAATTAACGAAGGAATTATAGGCATCGATTAAAATTAAAATTTCATTTTGTTGACTTGCTATAAGAATAAGACACAGTATGTTACTACAGTTTCGAGAATAAAAATAGCGGCGTCTTGTTATTATCGTTGATCAACATTTAATAAAGTTAATTTCAGGTATATCAAATTCAACATAGTGAAATTGAATTCAGCGTATGATTTGTGAAAAATAATAATAATTATAATATTTTCAGCGTTCAAAAATTTTGCTTTGAAATTAAAAGCACAGAAACATAATTCAAAAACATTTTTAAATAGTTAATACAGTTTGGATGAGTGTAACAAACCTTGTGTTATAAAAATAAAAAGCGAAAAGGTTGCGTGAAATAATCGATCATAGCAAACAATATTTAATAAAATACAACTTACCATTTTCCAATAAGATCCAAATAAAAACTATACGAGCGGCATAATCTCCGAACAACATTTAAATACATAATAGCGGGTTCTCTGAGTTAATACACCAATCAATAATAAGTTAACAACCATATTTTATCGAAGGAGAATGTAAGCCCGATAAGAATAAAATATAAATTGTTTTTTATTCGAAATAATTCTGACAAAAATGATCATTTCATATCGCGATCAAATGCAAGGTAAAGTAGATTCATTTTCTATATAAGTAAATCCCTTTCATCAGACATCATAACATGAGCATTTAAATACTACCATCGGCTATGGTATTTTATATCTTTGAAGCTGCACTGAACATTTCCACTCTATAAACCATTGCGTCCGTTTCAATAAATTCTGAATTAATATGCATATCACGAATCTGGCAAAATGAGTTGTTTTCGTTTTTCTATCAAAATAACTAATTTAGTCATAATCGTCTTTTCTTTCATTCCACATCTGTAATGTATTATAAATAGCGCGTAGAAATATTGACAACAAGATGTAACATAATATCAATATCGAATTAGTATAGTGATTTATTATAGAATTTTATTTCCTTTTAAAAGAATGTTGATGCTATTATTCTGGAAAATTTGATAACAAGAACCACTATCAGACCAATTTTTCAGATCTTTTTTTTACTTATAAAATTTTATTTTCAACGAACTCTTAGTATTTTGATAGACTGCCATGAAAATCACAGGCATACTTGCTTAGATTGCAAAGATCAAAAATATATAGGCTCATATAGTATCATATCATAATATTTTCAGATTATATATGTAATTTGAAATTCAATACACGCGCGTGGGTCGGCTTTGTTCAATAATACGTTGTCGAAGCAGTAGGTTTGTTGATTAGGTCAGTCAAAGCGCCGCTATCAGTAAGTAAGGCAGTGGCTAATTGGTTAATGCTCTGGTATAATAATTTCAGGGGAGTCAGTTCAAATCCGCCATTCGGCAACTTTTATCCACGATTTTTCTTATTTTTTTAATGTGAAGCAGTAAATCATTGATAATTAACAAAAGATGTCTATTGATCATGTTAATAACAGAAATCAGTGGACCATGTGTCTTGTTGAAGCTAAATTAATTTAATATTAAATATATTGCATGCAATGCCACGAGTTTGACTGGCCATACTTTGACGGCGTTATTTTGTGAACACCACATTAGTGTTGTATACATTGCAATAAAGATTTATGAATCCGAACCGAACGCGATCCGATCGTATCGGGTTAGATTCGGATTAATATTTTAGGTCTTCGGATCGGATCGGATTTGAATAAATGATGATGATGATGATGATGATGATGATGATGATGAAGTGATTTTTTATGGATAGTTTCAGATTTCGAAATTTGACTGAGTATTTGTAATTTATAATAATTAATGTGTTCTGGCTTCCTTTCAGCACATAAAATAAAAATTTGGCACATAAAATAAAGTTTTTCTATGTAGAAAAAGCTACGCAAAATTATACATTTCAATCGACTCAATTGATGTGAAATAAATTAAATTTTTATTAAAGGAATGATTAAGATGTATTGATTAATGCTACATCGTTTCAATTCGTATTGTGTCATATTCGTATTCGTATTCTCCTCCAGAGTTCATACTCCGTATTATACAGCGATAGTCAGCTTAGTCAATTGTTTAATTATAAGTGATCTGAAAGTTTTATCATAGAAGGTCCATTATGGACCACACTCATTGCTAGTATTTCTGTATTTCTATATTTCGATATTTCGATATTTCTGTGTCTGTCCGCGACTTATGTACGTCTTACTGGCGATATAATACGGATAATCCGTTGTCGGGAAATTATGCAAACATTTGTGTCGAGATAACCGTGTACAGTAACAAATTTGTTGTATGAAAAGTATGGGTCTATGGCGTTGTTTTGAAATAATATACTTCATCTGATATTTTATTTGATATCATTGCATTAAAAAATTCAGAGATTTTGAAAAATTTTATAGGTCGATAATCTAGCGGGCAGCCAAATCGAATTCAAATTGAAATCTCCAGAACAAAAATATTTTGCTTTGAATTTAAAAGCTGCGTGTAAATTGTTTGAACAAGTGAAACTTGAAACTGAATCAGTTTTATGATAATTAAAACAATACGAAATACTGAATTACATTGAATTACCAGTATAACTAGGCCAAACAAAATATTTTTTTGAAATCAAAGAAAGGTAGACCTATTTCATGTAGTGTTGATATCAGCAATACATATAGCGCGGCACAAACGCTATGAAAATTAAAGAGACTTTAGGTCTTAATTTAATTTATTAATGATACAAAATGCCGTTCATTACTTTTCTCAAAATCGAGATATAAAACATTTCACTTTTAAAAAGGCTATTTTGATATATAATTTGTGAGAACACTGAGCAAACAATCTGTTTTGAAATGAATAATCTATCGCGGGGCATAAAAACAAATTAACTTGCAAGAATTTTCAAAATGACGTTGGCGTTCGACTAATTCGAAAAATATTCAAAGTTCGAATAGATTATCTGTCTACAGTCTAAAATTACTGTGTTTAGAATCAATCAAGGCATTGCGCAAAAGTATTTCTATAATTTATTATTTAATATAAAAACATGAATCATTTGGTTTTGAGCAGGCAGACATTTATTTTCAGATTTTGCTTCCATAATTAACGAAGGAAGAATAAGATACAGTATGTTACTACAGTTTCGAGAATAAAAATAGCGGTGTCTTGTTATTATCGTTGATCAACATTTAATAAAGTTAATTTCAGGTATATCAAATTCAACAAAGTTAAATTGAATTGAGCATATGATTTGTGAAAAATAATAATAATTATAATATTTTCAGCGTTCAAAAATTTGCTTTGAAATTAAAAGCACAAAAACATAATTCAAAAACATTATTAAATAGTTAATACAGTTTGGATGAGTGTAACAAACCTTGTGTTAAAAAAATAAAAAGCGAAAAGGTTGCATGAAATAATCGATCATAGCAAACAATATTTTTTAAAATACAACTTACCATTTTCCAATTGAGATCCAAATAAAAACTATACGAGCGGCATAATCTCCGAACAACATTTAAATACATAATAGCGGGTTCTCTGAGTTAATACATCAATCAATAATAAGTTAACAACCGTATTTTATCGAAGGAGAATGTAAGCCCGATAAGAATAAAATACAAATTGTTTTATATTCGAAATAATTCTGACAAAAATGATCATTTCATATCGCGATCAAATGCAAGGTGAAGTAGATTCATTTTCTATATAAGTAAATCCTTTTCATCAGACATCATAACATGAGCATTTAAATACTACCATCAGCTATGGTATTTTATATCTTTGAAGCTGCACTATCAGGCCAATTTTTCACATCTTTTTTTTTACTTACAAAATTTTATTTTCAACGAACTCTTGATGAAAATCACAGGCCTGCCTTTTGAGATTGCAAAGATCAAAAATATATAGGCTCATATACTATCATATCATAATATTTTCAGATTATATATATAATTTGATTTTCAATACACGCGCGTGTGTCGGCCTTGTTCAATAATACGTTGTCGAAGCAGTAGGTTTGTTGTTCACGTCAGTTAAAGCGCCGATAACAGAAAGTAAGGTAGTGGCCGATTGGTTAATGCTCTGGTATTACAATATCAATATCGTTTGATCATGTTAATAACAGAAATTAGTGGACCATGTGTCTTGTCGAAGCTAAATCAATTTAATATTGAATATATTGCATGCAATGCCACGAGTTTGACCGGCCACACCTTGACGACGTTATTTTGTGAACACCACATTAGTGTTGTATATATTGCAATAAAGATTTATGAATTCGAACCGAACACGATCTGATCGTATCGGGTCAGATTCGGGTTAATATTTTAGGTCTTCGGATCGGATCGGATTTGAAGTGATTTTTTATGGATAGTTTCAGATTTCGAAATTTGACTGAGTATTTGTAATTTATAATAAATAATGTGTTCTGGATTCCTTTCAACACATAAAATAAAGTTTTTCTATGTAGACAAAGCTACGTTAAATTATACATTTCAATCGACTCAATCGATGTGAAATAAATTAAATTTTTATTAATGGAATGATTAAAATGTATTGATTAATGCTACATCGTTTCAATGCGTATTGTGTCTCATGTTCTCCTCCAGAGTTCATTCTCCGTATTATACAGCGATATTCAGCTTAGTCAATTGTTTAATTATAAGTGATCTGAAAGTTTTATCATAGAAGGTCCATTATGGACCACACTCATTGCTAGTATATATATATGACGAACTCGATTATAAATAATTACTGAATACGATAAATTACGAAAATACCTTGCAAAAAGATGAGAGGCTTGTCGTATCAAGTCCCATTTTAAAGGTAGAAAAAGTGGCTGAGGTTAGAACGTTTTGATAGAGAATCCCACCAATGTATTACTCTACAACAAAACTGGTATCGAACACAGTCAGTTTTAGCATTGATTATAGAATACAGGAATTGGCAACTCTATTGTTCTCAGATTATGTTTAATTTTGAGCGAAACGAAGTCACGTGATCTTCACCTGACTGGCATAAGAATTATACTGAGCAGTCAAAGCCTTGTAATCTTCCTAACTTGCGTACTATAATATCCTACGTTGCTCAATATTTTTTGAAGTTTTAAGTTTTGACAATGTTAAATAGAGCTTACGTTGAATGTCCATGACAATTTAATTACGTTTAAACAAGATAGCGAGTAGATATGGCCAATTTAATTCACCGTGTTTTGCGGTATATTTCACCAAAGTATTGCTTTGATCACTTTTGCCATTTGCAAATTAATGTTTGTATCTGTGATGGTCGTGATTGAATTAAAGTCTACAATATATCAATAACTAACAAATCACAATCAAGCTGAAATGTTCACTGAAAAATAATTGCGCTTCTAAATGACAGGAATGCAGTTTACAGCTAGACAATTTTCATCACATAACAAATAATCCTGACAATGTATGTATCACAGCAGATGGAATACAATGAATACACTACAAAAATTTAGCAAGCAATACACAGAAAAAACAAGAGTTGGTGCAAATATCGATAACTGGTTTGGTAAATTGAAACACTTATAAACACATTCAGTGTCGATGTGTTACATTTATAATTACGCTATGTTGCACTTACATTTTCAATGCATTTACACAATATCAAATTATGGATGTTCACCTTATTATTATTTAAATTAATGTTGAATCGCTGCTACTTTAAAGTTTGAATTTTCGTTGAATTTAATTCTTTTCAATTCCAGTTTCTCTTTTAAGTTACAATCAGTAAAAAGCCCATGCCGTTCGTGTACGAAAATTATCTCACTTCATATATTAACTTATAATACCTTGTAGACAAATAAAAAATAAAATCATCAGTATTGATTGTTATCTTCTAAACCAAAGTGTTGTACCACTACATCCCAGGTAGATTTAAGGCTTGGCTTTTGCAAAACATTCAAGCGTGTTTGCTTCAAGAGTCCATCTGATCTCCTTATGATTAATTACGAAATTCTTTTTCACAGTTCCACAACAATAATAAATAAACTTTCCGAAGGTGCTCATCCACGCAATGAAGATAGATGTTTTTATTACTGACGAGCAGATTTGTAGAGAATAGATCAAAATTGTTGAATATATTTGACACATAATTTCCAGAAATGTCCGAGGAAATGTTCGTAGTAACGTTTGAGAAGAGCAGATTCATTTGGTCGTGAACATACCTTCATCTCCATTGATGCGATGGATAATTTTATATCAGTGTGTTTTGATCGTGTGTGAAGGGTTACTAACACCGTTGAACCACATTTAGTTTTTCAAATCCTTCAGCAATATTAGCATTAACATAAACGTTTCTGTAGGCGCGCTTTTTCAAACTTTCATCGATGGAGTTCACGATTTTCTTCATCGCCTTCCACGTTTAAGAAATTCGAAGTACTGAAAATCATTGCTATTTAATTGACCATACATTGCAAAATAATGAAATAATCAAGTGTACTTTCACTAGCCAGCTTGAAGACATTAACGATGATAAAATGAGAGAACAGTCGACCGCGTTGTTGTAATGGCACTTGTGAAAATTGCTCACAATATTCTGTGGTCGGGTGCAGATCACGTGTTTCCAGAAAATTTCAAACAAAAACATATTTCGTGCCCAGACCTAAGTTGCCAATCCCTGTATTCTCTAATCTGAGGTTTTAGCAATACATATTGATTTTAATGTTAATGAATTATGAATGTGACCTCAATTAGGAATATTTTGATGATTCAAATTTAAACAATTGATCAAATGAAATATCTGCAATACAATTTTGTAAATAAGGGAAATATCAGTGACTCTATGTCTAATTTATTTAATCGATCTGCATAGTCCACATAATTGATGTTTACAAAACCGCAAACTCTCTGGGTATATGACCCTTGTACACTTTCAAGTAATTTGATGTTTTTAGCCAAATGCACGCTCCAAACCGGGCTCGATGATTCCAATAAGAGTCTGACATACGTTTTAAAGGCCGACATAGGCAGATGTAAATTTTTTGAAATAAAACATTTCAATATTAAGCAACAACGAGAATATGCTTTTGATACTGTCATTGAACAATGTGCAAATGATTTGAGATCCGATGTAAGTATAATACCAAGATCTTTGATTTGTGACACTTCCTGCAGTTCATTATTGCATAAGGAATATGTATTGCTTGGTAATTTTGGGTTGCCAACAGATAACACGCTACACTTTTTAAAAGCAATTCTTAGCTGCAATTTTTCAGCCCATGATGTAAAGCTGTTCAATGTTTTTATGAGGGGCATGGCATCGCTATCTTTCCTCCCATAATAAAACTTTGCGTCGTCAGCAAACAATTTGACGTCACATCCATCGTGTAAGCAGCTAACTATATCGTTAATGTAGATAATAAATATAATTGGACCAACGAACGATCCTTGGAGAACTCCAGTAGTAACAGGAAGAGTGTCAGATGATAAATTGCCAGCGCACACTACGCACATTTTTGAGTACGATTAGATAAAAACGAGGATATCCAAGTGAACATTTCAAAACAAATTCCATAGCTTTGTAGTTTTTATAATAGCTTTGAATGACATACTGTATCGAAAGCTTTACTGAAGTCGATATATACACTATCGAGTCATTGTCGTTTATTTATAGACTCACACCATTGGTTAATTGCTACTCAATTGAGAAGTTGTTAACCTTTTGGCAAGAAAGCCGTATTGTTTTGTTGAAATTAAATTGAACTTAAATAAATACTACACCTTGTCTTTAACAATAATTGACTCCGTTACTTTACACATAATGCACGTATGGGGAATCGGTCTGTAGTTGGCGCGATTAGAAGAGCTACCTTTCTTAAATATTTTAATTATTGCAAGTTTCCAATTTGTTGGTAGTATGCCAGTTTTCAAGGAAATTTCCTACAAATAAGACAAAGGAACTGCAATCTCTGCTGCAACAGATTTTAAAAATATAGCAGGATTACCGTCAGGTGATCTAGAGGCTGATTTTGGAAGGGCATCATAAATTCTACCAAATCAAATTTGTGTAAAACAAAACGAAATGTCATCACTGACTATACTTTGAGAGGAAGGTAAATCATTGCTGTCTTTCGTGGGTAAACACTTGCAAAGAAGTTATTAAACAGAGTAGCTTTTTTAAAAACATTTGAAGTAAAATTGTCGTCATCCTTCTTCAATAGAGGTATGGATGGCTTCGTTTGTAGTTTGTTGTTAACAAAGGAATACAAATTTGGAAGGGAATTTGTAGAAGCCTTCCTGAAACATCTAGAACATTCTAGAACATAGGAAAACCTATATGACTCACAATTACCATGCATGATCTAGCAGCTTCTAGCATTTATCTAGACATTATAAATACAGTAATGATAACTCAATCAAACTAGGAGAACTATGTGCGTAGAAGCCTTCCTGAACATCTAGAACACTCTAGATGTTTCAGGGGGCTCCTACAAATTATTGTATATTAGTGATTGCTCACGTTGTACCTGTAACTCTTTGACCAGCCTTTCGTATTGACGAGAAGTTGATTTGAATTCTGCTTTAGCAGTTGTTGAAGTTTACCTTGACGATTCAAAACTCTCTTTTACAATAATCGCAGACTACAAGATATTACAATAGGGTCGACGCATAATAAATTGAAAATTTTTACCTCAACTTGTTGAACCAAGTGAGGTGATCTTATCGCGCTCACTCGTCGTGATAGAAATTTCTACAGTATGACGTCACTTAACATTCATTCTCCGTTTTTCAAGGTTTGAAATTTTCATTTTTTCAAATGCTTCTTTTTCAAAAAAGATTTATCCATTTATCGAAAAAAACTTGGAAAAGTAATGAAGTGACTTAGTACAAGAAGTTACGGTAAAAATTTTGATTTTCGATTTATTATGCGTCGACCCTATTCTGTACTCCTGTTCAAAATTTAAAAACGAATTGTTACAATCAAATATATTTTTAAATTTACGCTATTTCCATTTGTATGTGTGTATGTATGTGAGGCGGGGATCCACAATGCCGTTTTAGATGCAAAATACTTGAAACACATATCAATAGATTCGTCAATAACTATTGGGGTACTTGGCCGGCTTTATTTTTTAAATAAATACATCTAAGTTACAAAAATACCAATGAAAACTGTTACCTTTTTCAGCAACAATCATGTCTCAGGCCTGGATTATACAGCGCGCTTTCGAGCGTGCCGTGCTTTCGAGCGCGTTGTCATTTGAAGGCGCGCGCTTTTGAAAATGTCTAGTTATACAGCGAGCCGTCCTCAAAAGTTGTGTAAAAACTTCCTGTGAATTACATGATGACGTGTAAGAAAATATCTCATAAGACTTTTGATTGACAAGTATACGCTTTTCGTGAAATAAATTTTTTGCTTCAAAAGGTGATCTTTATCACAATTCGCCATCAATTAGTTGTGATTATCGTACAATGATAGTTTTTTAACCTACCATGATCCTAAAATTACAAGACAGTGGCTTATATCTAATCTGAAGAGCATATATATATAACCTTGTCTAATTAATACTATTTGAAAGTTTTCTCCTCTTCAATTGAGAAGTACAGATGCTCTGAGTAGTTTCCCTATTATTATTTTGTGGATTTCGATTATAATTCGAAAGAAAATCAATGTTTATTCATCTGTTTACTTGCAAAACGGAACTGTATCTAGGCAACGGCAGAGAAAAAGAGGCTACACATTTCTTTCTCGACATCAAACCCCGGTTTTTACCAAATATGGTGAGAGGAATCCCTGGAATGTCGAAATGAAAGTTCGCCTTCAAGTGAAAGCACGCTCTTCCTATGCGAGCTTTCGATTTGGAGCGCGCCGTGCTAATGACAGCGAGCCGTGTCAAATTAGACGGGCGCGCCGACAGCGAGCCAACTTTCAATTTACTGTAAACGAAAGCACGGCACGCTCGAAAGCGCGCTGTATAATCCAGGCCTCAGACTGAAGCGCTAATTAAATAGTTCGCACTTGGTTGAATTTCTATTGTCTCGCAAATACAAAACTACTCGATCCTTTGTTTTGTGACTGCAAAGATAATTTGTGTATTCTCAAAATGAACTTCAAACGTAAACAAACAAAAACACATTTATATGAAAGTGAAAATAATAAGATGTGTTATTATCTTATATTTAGTTGGAAATTATATAATCATTGATCAGAAAACCTGACTTGGTAAATAAAATCCGGTGCGTTCTACTTTTCGCTTCAAAACTTTCTGCTTCTTTCAAAAGCAAAATATGAAATAGAATATGTTCTCAATTAAATAATGCTTCGCTTAGACTATCTAGGCTACATAGATTTCTTCATAAATTTATTTTGACAGTTAAGCCAGACGATTCATATCTCAATATAACCATGCATTTGCATGCAACTCGAAACCTAGTTGTATAAATGAGCTATTTTGTCTAAAAAAATGCAGGTAAAATCTTCGAAGCAATGACTTTAATGTAGACAATATAACTGTTTGTTACGTCTGGTCAAATGTTCAAATTTCAAAGATAAACATAGCTTAAAAAGTGTAAACAAGATAAATATAGAAGTAAAACAATTATTTCAAGTATGATAGATAAGGTGCTGTGATCAATATGCCATATCTCACGTTTATATACTTGCACCTTCTAAACCATTTCAGCATCCCCAACAGTAATCAGTTGTACTTAATAAATTCTTGAAGTTAACTAGCCACTATAAGTGTGATACTGCGTTGAAAGTTTGAAGCAAACGTTTAGATCTGTTCTGGAAACCAACTACAATTTTGCTGATAATTGCATTGGGTAGATATACCCTGATGCAGATACTATTACTAGACCTGTTTAATGAAGAAGCTTAACAAATGTTAACGATTTTTTATGTCTCAATGGTTTACAGATGATGATACTGAGAAACTTATCAATGCCCAAAGAAAAGACAAGATAACACCTTTACATCTTGCCTGTCAAATGGGTTATTTAGAGCCAGTGCGGATTTTACTAGCAAAAGGGACAAGACCTTCAGTCAGATCATCATCGCTTTGTTCACCATTACATCTGGCTTGCATGAATGGACACTATGGTGTGTCTAAAATGTTACTACAGAAAGGAGCATTTGTTGATGCTAAAAATGACCAATCTGAAACCCCATCTCACTTGTAAGAAAACCACTAGTGATATTTATCGAATTTTAACCTCAAACAGGAATCATCCTAGATGATATAATTACTGTATAAATTCGTGTAATTTTATATATTTTCTTTATCTTCCATCAACATGAAGAGTGAGTCAATTTGGCCATATTGCCCTTCTTCCGCTGCTCATTGAATATGATCCTGAGCTCAACGTTCGAGACAAGGATAACATGACTCCTCTGATGAAAGCAATTATTCACCGTCAGATGGCGGTGGTGGAGTTCCTCTTACTCAAGACATCGATTGACGTACTCACTGTTGATATCAACCTAAAGACATGCCTACATTTGGCGGTTCAGCACGACAGTCTAGAAGTTGTAACTATGTTGATGAAGTATGGCACAGATACTCTGCTACAATCAGAAGACAAAGATGGACGTACACCAATTCATTATTGTGCATTATACGGAAGATCTGAGGTGAGTAATGCCTATTGCCACCAATCTGTAAATCTGTTATTCATCATGCAAGAATTGATGCCAAACTTTACAATGAATTATGAAAGGATAACTATCCTGAAATATCAGAAATTAGCATCAGACGCACCAAGCTTGGTAATTAATTGAAAATTTGGTTTTAGTAATCAGTAAATTTTAAAGTTGACTTTTAGAAGTAACAATAGCATAATATAATACGTGTATAAATAACTTATCGTACTTGGTTTAGTTGGTTACATGTGCAAATTATAATTTCTTATTGAATAAATGTTCGACATTCTGTAAAACAGGACTTCGGCAACTGCGCAATTAGTTTGTGGAGGTAGAATTTGAGGTGAAATAAATAAGTTGATGAATGATGATAATGATGCTTGCACGCATGCTGTTTTATAGACCTTTATTTGGAGTGAAAAGCAGGGAAAGCATCCATCCTGCTTACCATATATACCATATGGGTCAGTCGCCAACCATCTATATCGAAGATAAACACTCAATTTCAATGCATATCACATGATTTGTTTTCTAGATATTGGAGAAATTTATTCATTCGATTTGGGAGCTTTCAACGAAGGATTATCTGGGAAGAACAGCATTACATTTGGCAGTAGAGAGCAATGAGCTTGAATGTGTCCAGCTTCTTTCTGGAGTAGTTTCAGTTGAAATGTTGGAAAACAAAGATGAGTATGGTGGAACACCACTTCATCTAGCAGCTGATTGTGATCACTGGTAATAATTAAATGTATAGTATTCCATGCTCTTTACGGAATGCCTCAGAGAAATTAATACCATATCTTATTTTTATTATAGGGAGATTGCAAACTTCTTACTTTCAAAGGGAATGGACCCCAATATACGTGATAACCGTGGACAAGCTGCGTTACACAGATCTTTATCAAGAGGATACTCTCGAACGACTTTGGTACTAATACAGCATGGTGCAGATATTGAACAGGTCGATTGCCTTGGTAACACTGCGCTTCTTACAGCAGTAAAATGTGGTCAAGCCAGTCAAATCGAGATTCTCTTAGAGCATGGTTCCAGTATGAGAGTCGTGAATGCAGATACTTTGAACTGTTTTGAGTTGGCTGTGAAATACCGTCACGAAGATGTTTGTATGGCTATTGTCAACAACAGCAGGTAAGATATGTTTTGATAATAAACATCCAATTATACTGTAGTTTTATTTGAGAAATTTTAATATATTATCTATTACATTGTAATGTTTCGTATTTTAACCATTACAGGTGGAGGTCTGCTTTACTATGTACATCTGAAAAGGGGCAGCCATTAATCCAGAAGATAATTGCGACTATGCCCCGTGTTATGCTGCAAATGTTAGAAAGATCAGTGACATATTCAGATCATCACCCGGATGAGAAAGAATTCTGCGTTACATACAATTTCGATGTCATCGACCCCCCACCTGACAGAAAGTGCAAGGGAAACATGGCAACTAAAACAATGGTGGAATTTAACCGACAAGAGCTTTTGCTTCACCCACTCACCAAAACATTTCTTGACAAGAAGTGGAATAGTTTTGGCAAGCATGTATTCATGATGTTTTTCTTCCTCTTCCTTGCTTTTGCTGTTCTCTTTTCCGCTGTAGTTATTATGGATAGGGAAAGGTAATTTTGCCGATCGGAAAGTGTGTCGTACAACTTTCCTCATCATCATTGAAATTATTTATCCATGCCTAATGCTGTGCAGGCAATAGAGTCAGACCCGGGGAAACTTCCATTGCGCTTCTACGGGGTTGTTTGATCAGAATTTTGGAATGATGGTTGCCATAATATGTTTCAGATCATGAAAAAGATACCCCAAATATATATTTTTTTAAATGAGCATATATCCCTAAAAGAATGAGAAACAGCATTTTAACAAAAATTAAATGTGATTGGAAAAGTTAAATGTGGCTGGAAAAATATTTTTCTGGATATGAAACATGAAACACACTTGCTTGACAGAGCCTCATTGGTTTTTCACTTTAAAACAAATATATCACCTATATGCATGTGGCAACAGGGGATAATGTATAGCAGATACCTATCATTTTTACCCCGGATTTTTACGCACATTCATTGTGAGTAAAAAGTAAATAATATTTTATAAAATGATTGCCATTCGGACTCCAACTCATCAGCCAATATTCAACTATCAACTTCGATAACTGCATTAATAATTTACACATATTGGAATCGTGGAATGCATATTTATTCAATTAAACGTATTATTTCAAAGACTTCAAATTGGTCTTGGACTATAGATGTTTTTCCAAAATCAAATCCTATACGAAAAATCTTTCAAAAACATTTTCTAAAGTGTATAATATTTTTAATTATTTATGTAGGTCAGTCAGAGGATTTATTGGAAAGGTACAGAACACAAGCACAACATCGAATATAGAAATTGAAGATGACGAGAAGAAGGTGGCCTATGCATCGTTGGTCATTTGTATTATTTTGTTAACCAAACAACTCTTACTTCTTGCCTTGTATCGATGGTACTTTTTAACTATAGAAAATATTCTCGTATCTTTTGCATGCGGACTAGCAATACCAGTTCTACTGCAAACCTCAGCTATTTTCAAAACTGATAACGAAATAATGTTTCAAATCGCAATTGTGGATCTATTTATTGTCTGGGTCAGTGTGACATCATACCTACAAAGGTTCAAAGTATTTCGTGGTTACATAACAATGTACTTGCATGTAACAGCGACATTGGTTAAAGTCATATTGGTGTTCTCGTCTCTCTTTGTTATGTTCCTGATAACCTTCTATTTATTATTCGTTGCTCAAGACTCATTCAAGTCAGTAGGAAGAACTACTGCTAAGGTTCTTGTTATGCTAACTGGTGAATTTGAGTACGAATCCTTCATCACGCAGCAAATTGGTAGAAAAAACATGGCGTTGGACTATCCCCTCCTACCTTTCAGAGAACTATCGTACGTTTTCGTTCTTCTGTTTATTTTCATGATGACAATTTCCCTGATGAATCTTTTGGTGAGTACATAAGCATATATTTACTACCGAACATTGATGAAATTAGTATATTAGAAAAGATATATATATTTAATTCCAAAATATGAATCTGTAGTATACTCAGATAGCTGATAAAAACGGGAAGATTGAATGAAATAAGATGTGATTGAGCGAATTTAATTGCACTGCTTCATTTCATTCAATCTTCCCCGTTTTTTTCAGCTAACTCAATTATAGCTTATTCAATTATAGCCGAGAATCCTGAGATATTAACTTTATTCATTACGCTATTTCCAATTTTTCGTTTCTGGAAAACTCGGAACTAGATACATTACATAATATTATAACCTTTTGATATTTGAAAAGATATTGAAGTCTTTGGATTTCATCTGGGATTTCATGCATTTCTCAACAAGTTGTATTCGTTTCAAGCCAAAAAGGTTTATTCAGTTTTTTCAAGATGTAATACGTCAGATGTTGGTCGATAAAAACTTTTTCGCCAATGGAAATCTAAAATGCATGATCATTTGTGTCCGAACCTTATAGAATATTAGAAACTAGCAATTAGTGTAGGTCCAGTCCTGGACCTTGTGTGATAAAACTTTCAGATCACTAAATAGAAAATATAATTAAGGAATTGACTAAGCTGACTATCACTGTATAATATGGAGAGTGAACTGTGGAGGAGAACATGAGACACAATACGCATTGAAACGATGTACAATTAATCACGACATCTTAATCATTTCCTTCATAAAATTTAATTCATTTCACATCAATTAAGTTGATTGAACTGTATAGAGAACGGCATATTATAGGCATGAAAAAGACCAGAGTGGTTTGCAGGCTCAGAGTTGAAAAGTGAATAAATTTTTCAAGCTACAAATAGTGGTGTGAATCAGTGCATACAAAGACAAAGCGCAAAGGCCGCCGGTCAATTTTATGCATTTAACGTAGCTATATATACATTTATAAAATCATCGAATGTGATACTGATCGCTGATTGGTTATTATTGATGCTTGCGTCCGGCTGCGTAAAATCGTAAAGTTACGGCTTTTGTTTTGAAGCCCCAAAATGAAACAAGTTAGCAACAGTTTCAAAATGGCGTTAATATAAAGAAAAGCTTTCATTGGTAGAGCGCTTGAAAATAGCCTTCAAATTAAAATTAACAATACACAGCACAATAACTTTGAAACAAAATCATAAATTAAACATTAATCTATAAAATTCCCTGTTTCTGTTCGTAGTTCATACAGCAGTTTTGTTTTGTTGATAAACACCAAAGCGGCACATTACGATCCTGGGGTGGGTAACTTCCATACTTTTGGTATACGGGGACGTTCAAATATTAAAGAGTACCATTTTCAAAATTCAGAAAAACTTTTTAGGGTATGCTTACTCATGAACATTTTTTGAGGTATCCTTTTGACGCCTTTGCAATTTTTTCATTTTGCAAAGCAAATTTTGCCTAAGCAAATTTTTTTTTGATTTGTTTTGGCTGAATCTGTCATTCACAAAAATATATCTGGGGTATCTTTTTCATTATGTGGAAAATTTTTATGGTCATTCTGCCACAGTTCCATTTTAACAACCCCATCAAAGCGCATTGGAAGCTACCCCCCCCCCCCCCCGGATTACGATACGAAAAATGTCAGCGTTTAACTGCTCTAAACACATATGATCCTGTAATGAATAGCTGAATAATACTTTAAATCTTCTACATTAATAATATATTCAGACTTAACCAATGCTTTTTGTGATTATTTTCATTCTATTTTATTCCATTCCTACAACTTGTCGTAGCTTTCCTCAAAAAGCACAGCGGAGTGTTTCTATTGAAATCCTCGCTCGTGCTAGTCACTAAAATGCCATCATTTTAGGAGAATTTAGATATGATCAATATTTTAAGCTTTTTAATGTCAAAATAAACATGTTATTTATTTTATAAAACAAATAGAAAACGGTTATCCGTGTTAAGTACTCTTTTACGAACACTTTGGGTGCTTTGAGACACTCAAGAGGCCAAAATCACCCGCCTATCGGCTCGTGATTTTTTAAGCCGCTTTCATGTCTTATTACGCACCCAGCGTGTTCGTATCAGAGTACATAAAACTCAGCTCCGTTTTCTATTAGTTAAATACAAATATAGTTATATACAAACAGACAATATTATTAGTATAAGAAGATAAGAAGATCTGCGATGAAATTTGAGTCAAACTTCCTGTTCAAAATGTATTTAACGACTAATCAGTGTTCCGGATCTATTTGTTCTGATTCTTAAAATGCCAACAAGTGAATCCTCTTGATGAATATCCTGAGTGCAGACTAGAACCTATCTTGGCGAAAATGTACACTTTCTTATGAAAATTTCAATTTATACTTTCGCCAAGATATGTTTAGTCTGAACACAGGCTATTGATGAAAGGACCGTTTAGAATATAAACCATTGACTTTGACTATACCGTACTGTTTAAAAAATTAATGGATGATATGTTACAATCTATAACTGTGCTGTATTTTTCTGTAGGTTGGATTAGCAGTTGGCGACATCGAAGGTATCAAGAAGACTGCGCAATTGAAGACAGTAGAACATCTTGTTCGGGACACGTTTAGGATCGATTCAGTACTTCCCTTTTTCCTGAAAAAGCGACTTCATATATATCAATACACAGTCTCACCAAACAAGACTACCATTTTCAATAGGTACGTTTCAAGTTGCATTTCAAATAAACCAGACGTACTTACACTAGGACTTATACTTGTTCTCATTTCCCATTTAATGATATTGTATCACTCCCCCGATAGCATGCAGATGATTATAGCTGATAATAGAGATGATACGGAGCTCTCGCGGGGGCCCTTGCTGACGGTTTGATTATTGCGCAGTAGTCGAGAAGAGCCTTCTTTTCTTTTAAAATTCTATTTGAAAATACGCAGACCTCAAAGGTCCTCAGAAAAACTTAGGCTTTATAATAAGGTTTGTTTTGCCTGAGTTTTCATTTCCATGCGTTCCAAACTAGACATCGCAGACTTATCTTGATTGGTTATACCGTTTTTTCACTTTCCACGTGTGAGGAAAATGATATAAAGTCACCGATTGACGACATTGACAAAGAACATTCCATGACGAATAACGGATTGAAACTATGCTCACTGCGTCATTACTGACAAATCCTAGAGGTTATAGAATAAATAGATAGATTTTTGTAGGGTCCATACCCCCTGACCCCAACATTACGTTTCTCAGATCGAAGCTCAGTGGTATCTTAATATATTCCGATGTAGTGTAAATGTTAATCTCCACTAAGACTAATTATCTGTACCATTTTCAACAGATTGCATTCATACATGGACGTGGGATACGAAGATGTCAAGCTTGCGGAGAATGAAAAACAACCTATTGCGTGTTTGTCAATAAACAAAGGACAATCCAGTGATATACTTCAAATGCATCACTTATCAAAGAGAATAACGAACATCGAAAAACAAACTGATCAGCAAGCAAAGATATTACGCAGATTAGCTGCCTTGCCGCAGCTGAGTTGATGTATACTGGATATTATTATAAATGATAAAAATATAAATATTCCCAATTAGTAATTCGTTCATATATTAAAGCATTATATAGTCTAACTCTATAATTATATCAGATTTGAATATTACCTACATTAAATTTCCTTAAGTTTTTTAAAATAGCTTGTAATGTTGCGCGCTTTGATGTTGTTTCTGCTGCATTGTGATTCCACTATCATGTCGCAAAGCCACATATAGCCACATAGAGGCAGAAAACTACACCAAATTCCAAAATAATTAAATATTGGTTGTATTATTTTCACAGATTTATTGTAAATTTTTACAAAATGTGGCTTGTCACACCGCATTCTATATTAAATGACCATAGATTAAAAAAGGTTTGTGTAATTCCCTGTGTAATTGCTACCGATTATTATATTATTCTAGTGTTGCTAGTCTAGTGTTGCTAGTCGTCTTGTCCATTTCGTGAAGGACAGGGTAGGGAGGAATAAGAACCATGGCCATTGCCAGTGCAAAATTCTTGTTCACGCTTACATCTATTTAGATGCCCTGATTCTTCTCAAAGAAAAGCCTTCCTCGTCAGCCATAAACACTATGTACGAATGTCAAATGCCCAGTAAAATGCATGTCTCAAACCCTTTAATCCAAATTACCCTTTTTTAGGACCGAACATGTGCCTTAGTTGACCCTGAATGAGGCCAGACTATATCAAGTCGAGATACAAATTCAACGCCAGACATTGGTGCTAATGAATCCCAAGTCTCCACGGAAACGGGCCAGAACTCTATCAGTGTTAAATCCGAATAGCTATTTTAATGCTCGATCTCTTATGTAAATTACTTTTGATGTTAAGTCTAATATGTGTGAATAGACATTTGTTACTGAAAGTCAGCTCATTGAATCTGTACCTGACGCAAAGCAAATACATGTTATACGCAAAGCCATAGAAATAATTCTCTTAAAGGTGGTGGTGCAGCTATTTTGATCAAAGGTTTTATTTCATTTTCCAGCATAAAACTAATTAATTATTACTCTTCATAAACCTTCTATTGATTTGTCCGTTTGACGTCCGTACAACTTCAAGGGTGTTGAATTTGCTGCTGTCGACATGAAATTATTATCCTATCGCTGCCAATTAGTTTGCTATTACCATTCACCGTTATGTTCCTCTTCATTTAACTCAACAGAATCGATATGTGCAGTGACTGGTCAATGTAACTGTCAATCAACAAATTTAACTAATTTCATCGTTGGTGATTCTAATTTTAACATGATTGATTGGTCAATCTCTATAAGCTATGGAAGTGGAAATCACAATGAATTTATCAATTCTGTCATCAGAAATAACCTTTTTAGCAGGTAATCAACAAGCCTACAAGGAACAAAATTATTTTAGATTCATTTTACTTTGTTGTAACCCTGAAAGCATTTCAGAAATACAGATTGGTCCTCTTCACTCAAATGTGATCATGACAGCATCGAGTTTCAATTGCAACTGGACAGGTCATACAGAATTATAATCCAGAATCACCTGAAAATAATAAATTGAACGTTTGGAAAGCTGATTATGAGTCGATACATTCTATCTATTTATTATTGATTGGGATGAACTTCTACTTGATACTTGATTGTCACGATGTTGAATCTTTATGGAGTAAAATGTGTCCAGAATTTGACTATTGTATTTCAAAATTGATACCTCTTATCACTCTCAAGAAAACCCAAACCCAAGTACCCGAAAATTATGCGTTCTTTATAGCATTGAAGAAGAGACAACTAATAATCCCACCATATTAAATATTCATCAACCGCCAAAGTCGTGTTTATCGCCATTTCTTGGGAGTATGAAAAGCAAAAGTTTACGGGAGAAATCCCTTATTAGCAGCAAATCTCTCAAATCTCTTTCTGATTTCTATTCCTTTATGAACAATAAGATCCGAACAGTGCAATCAATATCATTTACTGTTGAAAATGGATGATGGTGAACTTACTTCAGATGATGATCTATATACAAATGGAGCGTAACTCGCCGTGCCTGTTTGAATGTTTGTCCTCTTTCCACGCATTTATTATCTCATGAAGTGTGACGATATTTAGTTCAAAATTATCGTAATAGTCCAAACAGCGAGCTAGGCTAATAATTTTTTACATATTCGCCTTGCATAAAAAGATGTCAAGAATTATCAACAAAAATATCTGGTATTTGAAGCCTTAGCTTTGATCCTTTTGTTGAGTGGGTAACTATAAACCGTTGTCATGGTGTTTCGATTGAATAGCGTTGCTATTGTTTTAGCCTAATTTAACGATCGTCCCCTGAGGAAGCATTTGGCTAAATATTGAATTGACATATCTACATGACCGATGAACGGCGCCACTGTTATTGTATTAATGTAACAAATCTGGATTATCAAGGGTGCTTTATGCAAATGCCCTTGACAATAATAAAACGTTAATTTAAATATCGATCTGTGCAAAATAGATTGTTCAGGAATTTATTGAATAATCTTAAGTGAATCCATGTTTATCAATTTAACCAACTGGACTCTTCAAAAATAGAATGTACGATTGTATTACAGGCTATGCTTTTTATATAGATTAGTTTATTATATTACTCCAATCAATTATCAAAAAGGAACTATGTATTATATCTTATGCTCTTTTCACGCATTTATTAAAGACATTAAACCCATGACATGTTCAGCTTAAAGTTGTTAAACATTTGTATATAGATAGTGTTATGCTAAGTATGTAACTGCCTTTTATAGCTGTACTAGAAAAAAAGGCTGCCTCCGGCAGCTTTTTCTAGCTCCTGCAGAGGGCCTAGTGGGCCTTCGGCCCAATGTTGTTACTGTTGAGAAGCTGTATTTAATTTTCTTCACTAAGGAGGTGGTTTCGCTCTATACAAAGTATGGATTTCAGAATCAAAAATCTATTGGTAACATGAGTGGTATATAATAAAGATTGACTCTTAAAATTTAAGCCTTATTCGATTTCAGTTAGTTAATATCATGTTGAAAAATAATTTGCCAAAGTTAAAATGACTACAATGTTACAATGATTACTGAAGTGTTTTGGAAAATTTTAAACTAAACATGGTACGGATGTCAGTTACACTATTTGCGATTTCAATATATATAAGTAGTAACAACATTGAGCATTACTTTAAAATTTATATTTCAAATCCATGTAGTTACCAAAATTAGTAATGTTTATTAAAGTCAAGGAAGCATTGAAGACATAAATGTGTGTAGCATATATGTATATACGCTTAAAACTAAAATGTGATAATCCCCTCGTATTCTTGTATATTATAATAGTATTTCGCAATTTAAAAAGAAATCCGCCCATATCAGTATAGTAGTAGTTCATGTTTGAAAATGTAAGTATGAATTATAGTAAGACTTTGCCAAATATTCTCAAGACTTCCAGTTGCAGTTTGATATTGATAATCTACCAGAGATATCTAGTTCAATATGAACCATATAGAAAATACGTCATACATATAAAATGCCATAACAAAATTGAAGCGTAATTATTAATTGCTAATGAAAGTGTGTTAATTAAAATGTCATAATCCTTCCATACCAGTCCTGGTTATACTAATAATACTTCATGATTTAGAAGTATTAATTAAAGTAAAATTCTGCCAAGTATCCTCAAGACTTCCAGTTGCAGTTTGATATTTATCTAACAATATATCTCTAACAACGTGAAAGATATGAAAAAATATTTCGATACCGTCTTATTTAAAAAGATTTATTCATCGCCATAGAAACCCATAAAATGTCGTAAAGAAAATTGAGACGTAATTATTAAAAGCTAATGAAAGTGTGTTAATTATAATGTCCTATTCCTTCCATACCAGTACTATATATACTGATAATATTCCATGATTTCAAAGTATATTAAAGTAAGATTTTGCCAAACGATTTTCAAGTGTTCCAACTTCAGTTTGATATTAATAAATCTTTACTGTATATATTTAATTCAATATGATCTATATAAAAAAAATACATTAGTACCGTTTTATCAAAATAATACGTTAAATACTGTTTTATCGAAATAAATTTCTTCATTGCCGGGATAGCTAAATGAAGCGATAATACACATATTACATTCATCTTCCTTCATAACTGATTATATCCCCATGTAATATAGCAATGGGAAGGAAAACATTTGATTGGTCTGGTTTGATTTCGGTTATGATTTTTTGAATAGGCGGCTTTTAATTTAAAAGCTGGCTGATGAATGTCAAAGCACAATTATACAGAGACATTGTCAGACTAACCCTAACCCTAACCCAATACTATTGCGTGAATCGTGGTTTACTAAAATCCTATGGTTTTGGTGTTGTTCGAGATTTCAAAACACTTGATCATTGCCTGCACAGCTTTGATCTTTTACGGAAAAACTTGATTTTTCAATTTCACACCGAATTCAGTTGATTATTCAGTTGATGTTCAGACCACGAAAGACAGCTTTCGAATGATATATGATGTTCAGGATTTCTTCGCATGGTTTTTGAGATTAGCGCGTACAAAGTTTTGAAGGTCATTTTTAGATAGTAGTAGAGATGTTTCCTTCCATATCGCTTTATGGTTTTGAGATGCCAACAGAAAAGCATAAAGAACGGGTTTTCAGAAAGACCTGGACGAGGGGGATGCGGCCCCCAAATAGGTATTAAATTATACTATCCCGATGTGGGAGGGAGCTTTCATAATTGTGGTTAATGCAAACATTAATAGAAACAGTTTTATACACGGTACCTAATTAAGTTCACTATGATATGAAACATGTACAACCCGCAGATCATTTCGTCGGTCGTAACGGAATCCAGTTGCAAATGGTATAGATCGCCGATTTTACAAGATATCAGCGAATTGAAAACATCTTGAAAAAGTAATACAATCATCAAAATTACTGGCAGGCAATCACTGTACAGTATTGCAGCATCTATACGATTTATATGAAAAGTCATGTACAAGTCTTAATGCAATTTGTAACCTTTAAAATAAGCCATAAGATACCTGTAATGGCAAATGAATACATCACAAAATCAGAACCAATAACAAGTATTTCCAGTCTTTCATCATAAAATGATGGCATTGATTGAGATTTCTGCTTCGCAGCTTAAATCCCCCTAGACACCATAATGCAGGATCGAGGCTTAATGATGCTACATTTTTTGGGGGGATCCCCCCAAACAGGTTAAACTGTCGGCTCCCATGATTCATTTCACACTAATTTACTCGCACCGCGTGTAGCTGGGTACTAGTTTAGTCAAATCTAATTTGTTTAATAATTTCTTTGCAAGTGTTTACACCAAAGATAACGATGAATTACCACATTTTCGAAGTTTAGTTGATGATAACACGTATTTTTCATTTCCTGGATTTTCTCACGAGAACGTTTACAGTACATTCATTAACATATCTTCCAACGTCAGCATCATAGCATCCTGATATCCTGATAGATATCCAGCGGGGTATCCAGCTTTATTTTTGAAGTCAATAGCTGCTGAGATTGCTATGCCACTATCCTTACTTGGTACTGAATTATTAGTAACACCCAAAAGCCTCTATTCATTCAAAAGTGGGCTTGTTATCCTGGACCTTTCCTCATTTTGCAAAGTATTTTAAACGTAGCTTATGTCGTATCCTAAATTCTCTAACTCCATGCAATATACAAATCTGTATTTAGTTTAGAACTAGTCCACATTTTAATGAGAGTTTCACTCTCCTTTACTGTTTCGCCTGTCATTTTTGACGAATGAAAAGAAAAGAAACCGACAAAAGTTTGATGGCTCCCTTGAACGATAACAAAATTTCTTGAAGTCCTAGAACGTTTCTCAAAATTACAGAAGTAATATCAAACACAATTTCTTCTATAGCAATGATACATCATACAGCTTCACTTGCACAAGGAAGAGAACAATACCAATAAATATGCTGGAAACTTGCTTGCTGAGTAGGCATACCTTTGACAAGTTAACCTTCGTCATTCCGTAGATGTGCCACACCTGCCTTAACGAGGTATTACAAATGAGTAGAACGCTCAGGATGCAAGTCAGAAGGGTTTTACATACGTTTTTACATTATAGTAACAGATGGAATAGCTATTGCAGTCGGGCTGTGTAAATTGATTCTACGGATGAAATTACATCCTTGCCCTTCCCATATATATAGTACTAGCAATGAGTGACCCGCGCTGCTGGGTTGGTTCCATCATTTTCAAGACTGCAAGTCTCCTTTACTTAGATTTAGAATTTGATTGAATGGTTTCATCATAGAACAATAGAATAATCGCGTGATAATGTTTTCTTTCGATGCAGGAACTAGGGAATGGAATATAAAAACTAAAAGCGGCATTAAACTCGCGCGATGACATTGATTCTAATGATATGTTTTTCGAAATTTTTACGTAACAATTGACAGAGAAAAACGAAAAACAAATCCATGATTGCGACAGCACGCGTACACACACACACACACACAGCATCAAAAATTGTCTTTGGTAAACAAAAATTTACACAAATGAATGATAACTTGACAAAACTTAATTGGTTAAATGTTTTCCAAGAAGACGAACTTCGCACGTTAAGTTTAGCGAAAGATCTTATTACTTCGAATATTAGTCCTGTATCTAACACTAGACGGAAAGGGGAACCATGCTTACCTCATGTCACCACTGATCGTGGTAAGAGTAGTTTCTCTTTCCGAGGAGCAAAACTTATTCAAAAGTATTCTCCGTATAATAATCTACCTCATAATAAATTAAAAAATACCATTGAAAAATATATTAACAGAAATGATATAGTTTCATAATCTTATAGTTTAAACGAAAATACAAAAATCTATATAATCATATAGTCAGACATCAAGAAGCAGCACTAGCCTAATTTTAAATAACCACTGTATATAAATATCCAATAACTTATTTCTTAAAATTGTAAACTGTTTATATGTCTTTAATAAACTGCTATCAAATCAAATCAAATCAAATCAAATCAAATCAATCAAATCACACACACACACACACACACACACGCAGAATTTTCGTAATGACGGACATGAAATATTTCACTAGTGCGTTTTCAGAGTTTTTATATTTTAATTGTCAAAACTAGTATCAGTTACAAAGCTTGAATGATCGCTGAGCATTTCCAGTAAGTTACAGACTGTTGGTAAGTTATAATTCTACCTCACAGCATAGGAAAAACTCAAACACAGATGTTGTACAAATATACGAAGATAAACCGATGATAAGTAAATACCTTTGTCTTGAGCTTCATAACTTTACAGGTAATGTTATCATAACGTGGACCAAAGGCATGGAGAACTTTAGATTAACACATTTCCAAGAAATTATGAAGCTAGTACAGGAAAATTCCGATTTAAACCGAATAGAAACCGGTAGCTTGACATTAATAATAATAACGCAGTGACTATTTGGTAGGCAGTTGCAGCCATTATGATTTGTTTGCGCGTGCGCAGGATGGCAATCTCACCTTTGCGCTAAATTCAAATCAAATCAGAGTTGTCTTTGTTGACGGTTTGAAACTATGAATCGTGGCTGATATCAAACTTATCAGACAGTCAGTCACCTTGGATGCCTTTTCGTTCAAGTTTATTTCAATCTAATAGCTTGTAATTATGTAATCTGTGTTGCTCTAAAACTTGTCAATTTGGTTGGTTATTGTGATTCGTGCGAATGGGCTCAAGAAAGTCGAAGGTGTATCTCTAACTCGTGGAAGAATTTCTGATGTTCCTAGTTGGTTCAGGCTGTTTCTGGTTCCTATAAGCCATCAATTGATCTTGCACACTATTATTATAGCAGTAAGTATTTAACCCACTACTGTAACTGAAATCTTTATCCTATATGCTCTAGACGAAGTCGATCGTTTGGATTTTACATAGAACGTCCTCTAACATGTCAAGATAAATGTTTTTAGACGATTTTGCTAAAAATGCACCTTTTCCTTTCATGATATCATTTATATCTCATTTTTACAGGTATCCAGTAAAATCATACTCAGGTAAATGCATGTTTGCTGTGTTTTAATTGCTCTCAGTCTCAAACTTATGTAGCAAAAATTTTACTATGAGACTTGAAGATTAAATTACCATAGGCAGCTAGGCTGTCAAATTGAATGTGTATAAGAGTTGAAAGGAAGTTGCCTTTGTTAATGTATGTGGTACTATTTCTGAGGGCTGACATATGATAAAACCACTCAACCAGTTTTACTTCACATGAACATACATACATGCATGCTAAATTGATCAAAATTGTTTTCTTTTTGCAGTTAAGTTTGTGATTTTATTGCAATTCTTTGGAACATTGCTTATTGCCTATACAATTCTCTGCAAATATGTTGAATTTGAATTGCAAAAAGTACAGAAGATATACGAAATGATTTCACAAAATAAAGTATCATCAAATGTTCAATATAGTAATGATCAATGTGACTAATAACAAGAAAGAGTGTTAAGTTTGTTAATGGTTCAACCGTTCAAATCCAGTAGTCAGTCATGAAATAAAGTAAAAGGACTACCAACATCATCTATGTTAAAATGAAGAACGCAGAAATTAGCTAACAAGTGCCAGTGGAATAGAGTTCACCAGGATGACCTGCAGTCACGACGAGACAACGATTATGTGATGTAAAACACTCTTACGCATGGTTATTGGTTACTTGCTTGACTGCAAGTAAGAAAATCTCTTGCCTAACAAAATGACTTGGTGTCGTTCTTAGTAATCACAGAATCTAAATCTACCATATGTCAAAAGTTTTGAACTTTCATAAGGAGGACCAATTAATATCATACATTATCGATCGACATTCACACATATTTTCCCTCTCTAAGCCTATCAACCTGATATATTTGAAGTAATTATACATCACCAACATTTGAAACTGTTGTTGTGGCTGTTGTTTAACCTGTCAATTGTTTTTTCAGTGAATTTCCGACGTCTCACATAATTGTATGTTCTTATTGAAAGACAGATTCTACTTGAACAAATCGGAGCATTGGATGACATCAATTAGTGTCATCCGATTGATGATAGATATAATTATGTTATTTATAAATGTAGAATGTGGAACTTCTACAAGATATGCCTGTAATCTCTGAAATAATTGTGATTGTCTGCAAACACAATGTACATACAATCGTAATCATGCAGCTTGATTTATATCAATTCATTTTTTTATTTACATTTGTCAACTACTTTCTTTGTTCATATTTATATTGTATAACATTTTTCGATACCCTGTTGTGAATGGCCACCTGTTGACGATGCACAACTCCGATCATCAGATGTAGCTGCATTTCATAGTAAATTTAAATTTCTAATCAAATACTTGTCGTCAAATGATCCTACAAAAATGTGTGATGCCTGTCAAATAGTCCTATATTATAAATGAGAGACAATCTACCTAATCTTCTGACATGGCCACAGATCAGGATTATTGAAACAAAATGTATGGCTGCCTGTCATGCAATTTAATAATACCTCTATGATTATAAACAACATGTAAGTCAATACTGCAAATGATGTCTGTCAAACAGCCCCGTTGGTTAAAGGGCAGACAATCTAAGAGTGATAATTCCTTTTCCAAAATTTTTGCAGAGCAACAATATTTTACCATCTATCCAATAGTCTAATAGACTGTCCTTCAAATTGTCCACCAGCTTCCTGGATGGGCAACCAATCTAGTAATTTTTTTCAGTCAAAATCAACAAAATATACATTTTATTACTTTGAGCCAAGACTGCCTGTCAAATAGTTCCGCTTCCTAAATGGTAGGCAGTGTAATAATTATTCTTTCGAAACTGCCTGTCAAATAAATCCCAGGGCTATTTGACAGGCAGTTTATCAATCACTTGAATCAATAAAGTATGACGTATCCACTTCTGCGCATGCATATTGGACTGCCTGTCAAATAGCCGCAGCGCTAAATGGTAGGCTGCCTGTCAAATAGTCTCAGCCTAATAATAACGATAATTGTGTAGAATTACCAGGCGCCATTTTGGATTTGGAAACATGCTCGAATTGCGAAAGAGAGGCCGATGATTCTAGTTGCCATGGCATCCGTTGCTATGACTGCAAAAAGTTAATACATTTAGAATGTTTTGAAGATAGAAATGGAGTGTCAATAACATTGGAACAACTTTCTGTCCTAATGAGATTTTCAAACATAAAAATGTCATGCAAAATATGCAATAATAAATGTTAAAATTTGGAACAGTCAGACATTCTACAACGTGTAAAAGCTACAGAAACAGCTATGGCATTAATTTCTAAGAAACTTGATAGATTAATGAGTTTCACAATGGAAACAAACACAGAAATCCCAACTATCAACAATTCTAATGTACATGATATCAACAAAAGCTATGTATATGTTCTCAGAATACAAACACAGCAAAAGTTGCACGAAAAAGCTGTGAAAAATATTTTTAAGCAAGAAAAACGCAAGCTAAACGTGATTTTTCGTGGACTTTCACCTTGCAGTGACTTTAATATCGACAAAGAGCTCATTGATGACATCAATCTAAATGCGTTGGGAATTCACGTAGAAATTGAGTCTTGTCAACACCTGGGGAAAGAATCAAGCAGTCGACCACAACCGTTATTAGTAAAATTAAAATCTTTTAAAGATAAAATCACCTTGTTAAAGAATTCAAAATATTTGAAAGACACTTCTCTCTACAACGTGTTTGTCTCACCTGACTATACTGTTGATGAACAAAAGATGATGTCAAAATTGCGTGCAGAATGTAAAACAAGGAACGGAAGTCTTAATGAGCCAGGTGACAGATGGGTCATTCGAAACTTCATCATTATCCAACTGAAATCCCTCACATATAATGCTTCTCCATGACTTGGTATTCGGCCTTCTGATTCATCAATCATACAGTCAAAAAATCTAAAAATATTATCAATCAATGTGCAATGCCTACCGTGTTCCCGACTGACCGAATTACATACTTTTATGATTGAAAACAGAATCGATATTGTTATTTTGCAAGAAACATGGCTCCAGCCAGAATCTGGAGATATTGCCATACCTGGTTATGAAATGTTACGAAACGATAGAGATGGTAGACAAGGGGGGACAGCAGTTTACTTCGAAACTAATCTTAAATTGGCCATTGATTTATCCATAACAAAACCATCATATGGAATATATTATGAACAACTAGCAATTAAAGTACAAACATCCAACATGAAGAGATTTTATATCATAAATTGTTACAATCCGAAGCAAGAAAATTATTTACATGCTATCGATCAATTTGACTACCTAAACAATTTGCCATCAAAAATTTCTCTTCTTGATTTCATGTCACAATTCGACCTACATTCTCACAATACTGATCCAACACGCATTACTGAAACCACTGAAACATGTATTGACTATCTGATATCTTCTGCATCAATCAGTCAGAATATTGGCGTATGCTCTGTGACACATGTGTGCAACTCAGATCATCTTGGATTGACGACGACAATAAATTGCAACATTGAAACACCTGCAAAGACACTCAAAACCATTAGATCATATAAAAATTTCAACAAGGAAGCATTCTGTGAAGATCTTCTGAATTGTGACATCTCCAGATTTAATGCAGCTATAGTTGATGAAGATATAGATACAGCAGCAGAATTTCTACAACGAACATTACATCAAACATTAAATAAACATGCACCCATCAAAACAATTGTATTACATGCTAATTATGCGCCCTGGATAAATATCGAACTACGAAATGAACTAAAACAAAGAAACAAATTAAGATACATTAGGGCCATTTACACTGCAGCAAAATAGGCACGGTACTCGTCAATTAACACATCAAAGGTGTGAAGGTGTCAAGTGGCTTTGGGCACGGGCCAAGCTAAAACACTGTCTAAACGGCTTTTTCAGACATTAGAGAGTTTCAGATTGCATGAACGACGACGTTAGAAGGGTGCGCAGTGCTTCTGCGCATCTCTTTGGGGAATCACCTCTGTGCAAGAACCGTTCACGTGAACGGTTCATGAGCAATCTATCGTCGTCGTGAACGATAGCGAAGCTCAACTTTGAAATACGACAAATGTAGCATAGAAAGTGCATTCAATACAATCTTAGTACTACTATATCAATCAGAAATGCAGTAAATTCTTTTTCCATCAGAAGTTATTGATAAATACACTAGGAAAATATATACTTGGAATGAAATTTATGGTCTTTTGCGTGGTCAAATACCTTTGGCTACATAAACATGTTGAAAACAACACCATAAGGTTTAAAGTAAGCTAAGGTTTGATTATTTTGACATCGAATTATAGATTTTGTTCTTGTTGAAGCTTGAAGTTTAAAATACAGATTTAAATTATATTTCTACCGCTGTTTGTTGTATGTTATTTGAGTAAGATTTGGCCGAAATGATTTTGTTCCTTTAGTCTTTATTTACAATATGAGTTGATTATTTCATTTAAACATGATTTAAAAGAAATCTTCTTCCAATTATGTTGCATTAACGATTGTTTTAGACCTTTGCAATATATGTAGTGTTGTGTTTTCTTTAAAATCCATAACATACAAAATGCGTATTCGCCAGATTGACATTATCAAAATGATTGTTTTCATGTTTGCAAAGAAAGGAACTACCGTCGTTGTCCAAAATAATCTGAAATGTAAACTGCGTGAGTACGACGATCAGAACAGGAAGTTGTAAATGACGTGATCCTACTATGAAGTGCCAAAAGGCTCACTACTACTTCTTGTTCGGCGCGGTACTTGTTTATGAGATCGCGTTACTTGTTCGGAGATCCCGTTACTTGTTTTTGAGATCGCCCTACATGTTCGGACATCCCGTCACTTGTGAAATTTTAAGATAATTATAGCCGTGACAAGTGCGGTTGACCGTGATTTTTCTCAAAATCTGAATCTAGATCGTAGATCGTAAGGCTTTGGTAAAAATATAACACGGGGAATAATGTACCAAAAATATCAATTTACAATAGCTTGTGTAATCATTTTTGTTTAATGGTTATAATTCATTAAAGGTCATGTTTGTACGTTTGTTGCATATTTCAATAACGAATATATTAGTAATGTATTATTATTTACTATAATCTAATAATTTATAAATGACAGTCGACAATTTCTAAAACTACAATATTGTATTTAGATTCGATGGAATGAAAGTTTGAATGACTTTCGAATTTACTCAGTATCTGCATACAAGTCTTACAATTATAAAAACTTGTCTTATAACTTCAGTGAATAATACTCCGAAACGACACAAAAACTTCAAGTAAACAAAATGATTGAAAGGAGAGTTTGTACAGGAAATGGAAAATATTCTAGATTGAGTGATTGTCATATACCAGTTAATTAATATAAGTCAAAGATAAAGATAAAATCAAAACTTCATTATATTTCCACTATGTTTATTTGGGATGTATTTCCAAATTATCCTGATAAGTTTTATATCACTTTATTTCACAGGACTGATTAGGAATACACATAAAATAATTGTTAAGATATAATATGATTTTGATTTGTATGTTTAAATGTATTAATAATAAACATGAACTTTCACTATTACACTATTTAATAAAATATACAGTGTGTAGAATTTACAATCACAACAGTATAAAATGATTTGACAAAAACTATAACTATGACTCTCTGATGATAGTAACGCGATCTCCAAAATAAGTGACGGGAACTCCAGACAAGTAACGCGATCTCCGAAATAAGTGACGGGAACGTCAGACAAGTAACGCGATCTCGTTAAACAAGTGCCGATCCCAAGCAAGAAGTAGAAGTGAGCCTTTTGGCACGTATGGCGAAAAGGCTCACTACTACTTGTGTGCGGTACTTGTATGCGATCGCGTCGCGTCATCGCGTCTGTGCGTTTATCGATTATTTAGCATGATACGTTTAGCTGTTTCTGTTTTCACTGATTGCATTTACTTTTAATTAGGACTGATTGACAATTGTCGAATCGAATACGTGTACTCACAAACAACAATCTAAATGTAATATGCTACTGTACTAGTATATACTAATTTTATTGCGATGAAATATTATGTCTACTAGTATAGAGCCAAATTAGTTTCATATGGCGTTGCTGTATAGAAAAAAGAAATCAATTGATCAAAATGTCCAAATTGAATAGAATTATTTATTCTTTTCGTTTGCCACTGATATGAATAATTTTAATTTTAATTTACTATATATGGGGGTAATATACAGGAAGTAAGAATCAGCTACGTGCAGTGTACTGTTGTAGCTAGGTTGTCCTTAAAATATTTGTACTCGTTATGAGACTTATATTAATTAACTGGTATATGACAATCACTCAATCTAGAATATTTTCCATTTCCTGTACAAACTCTCCTTTCAATCATTTTGTTTACTTGAAGTTTTTGTGTCGTTTCGGAGTATTATTCACTGAAGTTATAAGACAAGTTTTTATAATTGTAAGACTTGTATGCAGATACTGAGTAAATTCGAAAGTCATTCAAACTTTCATTCCATCGAATCTAAATACAATATTGTAGTATTAGAAATTGTCGACTGTCATTTATAAATTATTAGATTATACTAAATAATAATACATTATTCGTCATTGAAATATGCAACAAACGTACAAACATGACCTGAGATTCAGATTTTGAAAAAAATCACGGTCAACCGCACTTGTCACGGCTATAATTATGTTAAAATTTCACAAGTGACGGGATCTCTAAACAAGTGACGGGATGTCCGAACATGTAGGGCGATCTCAAAAACAAGTAACGGGATCTCCAAACAAGTAGCGCGAATTCTGAAAGAAGTAACGGGATCTCCGAACAAGTAACGCGATCTCATAAACAAGTACCGCGCCGAACAAGAAGCAGTAGTGAGCCTTTTGGCACTTCATATCCCTGTCTCGTTTGCATTTGGTCTATTTGGGTGAACATGAGGCGTGATCCACCCGATCACGTGATCCACCCGTTTAGGGTTAGGGTTAGGGTCAAGTCACGTGATAACCACTCGGTCGAGTATAAATTAATTTCTGTTTCATGAGTTGTCGTCGGTTGGCGTAGCTCATTCGGATTGAGTCGAGACGAAGTTGCAGGGTATGGGTAGAGAGTGCAGGGTATGCTGGTTCGAGTCCTGGTCGAGACGAAGTTTTAATTTTTCCCGAAATGTTTACAAGTTACTGTTCGTTCATTATACGCATGCGTTGATGGCCAGGGATGCGCTTCATTAGGCAAGAGCCTCTATCCCGTGTTCCGCTCCATGAAACTGAGAGTCGCTGCACTCGGGCTAGAGGAATTTCTTACTAAAAGTTGGCCCACCATTTCAGAATTTGGAAATGCCCAATCACATGAGACCTTGAGATCACGTGGAGCTGTAAGCCTTCTTGATTGGCTGAAATATCCCTTACGTCATGAAGTCTGACTCATCACTTTTTCAATAATATCCAAAATTTCAAAAGTCTGCTTCCATGCTTCGAATCATTCGTTAAGTTTATTTAATTTGCCTGCCTATCCTGGAGAATTGAAACGCTGTTTTCAGTATATTTAATTAGACTGAATTGCTGTCCTTTCTTATTTCCTATAATGTTTAACAACGTGGACATTTAATGACTGGATTTGAATTATAATAGAGTTTGTTCATGAGATAATATCTGGTGTTGGGTTTTAAACTTTGATAAGCCAATTCGTCAGAAGATTTCTGTTAGCAGCTGGCAGCTGTCTCGAAAAATTGGCAGTTAAGTTTGATAAAATCAGCCTATAAAGTACAAAGCATGTTGCATTATCATTTATATATACATATGGATGAGTGGCACTTGTATATTAGATATTGACATTGTCATACAGTACTCTCGTTTGAATCAAGGATATGAAGCATCGTATTGTTTTTGATAATATTCCATAAATATGGGAGCGATGAACGCTAATAGTTCATGACTTTAGAGATGAGCTTATGGCACTGTGTACAATCAGAATTATTTCGTTCATCTCACCCTTCTACGCATGATGTTGCATCGATCTAGCCTTGCTTTTTTGAGGCTCAATGATGATGTTCAAAGTGTTTAAACTCAATGACTGCACATAATTATAGATACCTACTTCCACAAATAGAGTCTTTTGCCTACCAAACTGTTTTCACGATCATGGTCGGTCTTCCAATCGCATCATGGTAAATGTTTTATTTTGCATAATTCACATATGTTGGGAACAAAAATATAACAACACAGAGACAGAGTAAGGCTTGCTCGATGCCTATATCAACTCGCAGATGCTTTGAATCAAAATTGTTTTGTTGTAGAACTTGTTGCAGTCTCAACCATTTTATTTGTATCATATCTGCAAGCATATCTCTTGGAGGTGATTTCCCTTTCTTCGTGTATCACTTATTGTTTCATATGTAGAAAAATTCAATATCAACTATTGTGTAACTTTTTAGATTTCATATAAATATTCTATAAACTTGAAAACATTTCATTTCTGACTTGAAGATGAGATAAGATAATTTGGAATTGTTGCAAACCTACCTACTGCCTCTGTTACAATGAGGATTATTTAAGCGTGCTTAGCCTGGTGATCGAACAATGATGATCATCGTTTTCATATAGACCCAGCTTCCTCAGCCGCTAAGAACACTACAGGTTGAGATGTTGGAATTCAAGTTTCAATTCAATTTTTAGTAACAATGCACACCAGATGTACAAAAATACAGGATCTAGGTTCCGGCATACGAAATACATAATACTCAAAATACATCAAAGAGAGAAGTAAACAAATTGAAACAATATATCATTTCATCTTCAGCATTGTTTTGGGCAATTTCTAGGCTCATGTGTCTAAAAAGGAGTACAATAAATGTGATTTAGGCAATTACAGGACGCAAGCATTATAGTAAGAAATCATCTTTCTACAATAATAATAATTACATAAATCTAATCCTATGCTATAAGCTCTAATAGTTAGTTACTCTATGTTCCAGTGTGGGTGACCAAGTGAATCCTCTGTCATGTAGGACACTAAATTACATAGATGTTGATCTCTCTTTGCCCAATAGCCTACCTTATACCATTTTTTATGCAGATAAGAAAGAAGAGACATGCTTCCAGACAAGCACACCAACTGATGAAGTTCAGGGAAATCATGCAAAGCGTCCACAAAACAAATTTTCTGCTAATCAGGCTGGCATGCTCTTTAAACGATTTTATGAAGAGAAAATGGAACTCTTCATTGTTCATGTAAACATTGAAATTCAAAATTCAATCGTCATCTTATTGGATATTTAATAACCTTTTAGGCAATTTTGTTGGTCCTGTTACAATTGAGGCTGCATCAAATAATATTTCATTATTCATTGTATATTTATCTTGAAAATGAATATTATTTATTTATAATTTTGTAAATAAATGTTATTTTTAGCAACATAACCAATGCAATATCAGTGTCATATAACATGTTCAATGAAGTATTTTGCTTACTACCAGACTGCAAATTATCCAAACTGTGCGCTCATGCTAAAATAAATTACTGCTCTAACGCCAAAATTTGATAACATTAGCTTACCTCTATTTTTAAACTTGAAGGTTTCTTAACTAAAAATATATGCTATAAACTCCATCCCCAAGAGGATAAATAAGTCCTAGGTATTGTTACAAAGTTAGTCTCCATTGGCTTCCTATTATGAAAATCATGGGATAATGGAATACTTCCTATCGTGAAAATAATGGGATTATACACCAGAAATAGGATAACTTCTTTCTATCAGAAGACATTAAATAAGATTGCCTTACGACCAATTAAGCCCTTGCGATTTGTAAATGAACTTAGTAAAAAAATAGTATGCCTATAAATAAATACCCTTGAAGTTTTAGCAATTCATGTATAGTTATCCGATGCTGCTGTACGCCGCAAGGAGAACATTTCAACAATCAAAGAAGACGGCGGAAGACAAAGTTAGAGAGAAATCAGCGACTTAAGCATATATCATGTATGTTCAAGTTTCAACCAATTCTTGATAATGACACTCATCTATGTAGTACTTATCTGATTAAAGATGTAAAAGAGATTTACAAATGATCGATTAAATTTCCTGGTTATTGATTCACTTGATTCACGTAGGATAAAATCTTACAGCTAGAGTTCGACAAAAGTAGGAATCAGAAGATTGGAGAAAATTCGAAAGGAAATTGATATTTTACCATTTATTGGTCAAACATCAACAAAAAAGTTGAAAAGAAATGTTTAAGTGCCTCTGGGATTCCAGAATACTCTTTAGGCTTTATAACAACATATAAATAATAATAATAATAATAATAATTACTAGTATGTAAAGTGTGCTGTAGTATGCTACTTGGCCTAGGTTAATCTGAAGTATTAGTAGGTTAGAAGTCCTGAAAATGTGAAAAATGAAGAGAAGAAGACAAACAGATGGGCAATTGGGCATTGGCCAGCCTAGCATAAATGAGTCAGTATATGCATATGGATTAGTAAAGTTCAACGTTATGACAACAACAGACATAAGTTTTAGTTGATCAGTTGCAGTTGATCGTATTTACTGTCTTATTAATACCAACCTGGCTAGGTTCGGGCCGTCACTCTGCGTCTGCGAAGCAACCTTCTCAAATTCCAGTTTCTGGTGAAGAAAACGGGCAATCCTGACTTCTACGGTATCAAAATCGTGTTTACGTTTTAGGAATTTTAATTGGTGTTAACAACCCACCTTTCCGAAAACATTGACGCGCTTGTAGACATCACATGTCTGTCAGCTACAACCCATTTGCTGCTGAAAAGTACCTCGTTTTCAAGCTTTGTATGTTATTAATTATCCGTCCTCCGGTTATAGCTTGAAAAAAGCCGGGTTTTATGTTTTTCAACTTTAAATGTCTCTCATACAAAAACGGGCGATACAATTCATTTCATTTCTTAGTATGTCATAGTCAAACGTGTATCGAAGTGATTTAAAAAAACTAAATGAAAAACTATCAAGTCTATATTTAGAAACAGATCAAGGCTTTTTTCAAAATCTGAAATGAGGTGAAATCACACCGAGGTCAACTTAAATGGCTGTTTCTAAATATAGACTTGAGATTTTTCCATCTAGTTTTTTTAAATCACTTCGATACATGTTTGACTATGACATACTAAGAAATGAAGTGAATTGTATCGCCCGTTTTAGTATGAGAGACATTTAAAGTTGAAAAACTTAAAAACCGGCTTTTTTCAAAATCTGAAAAGACGTGAAATCACACTTAGGTCAACTTAAATGGCTGTTTCTAAATATAGACTTGATATTTTTTCATCTAGTTTTTTTAAATTACTTCGATACACGTTTGACTATGACATACTAAGAAATGAAATGAATTGTATCGCCCGTTTTAGTCTGAGAAATATTTAAACTTGAGAAAGTAGAAAACCGGCCTTTTTCAAAATCTGAAAAGACGTGAAATCACACTTAGGTCAACTTAAATGGCTGTTTCTAAATATAGACTTGATATTTTTTCATCTAGTTTTTTTAAATCACTTCGATACACGTTTGACTATGACTTACTAAGAAATGAAATGAATTGTATTGCCCGTTTTAGTATGAGAGACATTTAAAGTGAAAAAAAGTAGAAAACCGGCCTTTTTCAAAATCTGAAAAGAGGTGAAATCACACCGAGGTCAACTTAAATGGCTGTTTCTAAATATAGACTTGATATTTTTTCATTTAGTTTTTTTAAATCACTTCGATACACGTTTGACTATGACATACTAAGAAATGAAATGAATTGTATCGCCCGTTTTTGTATGAGAGACATTTAAAGTTGAAAAACATAAAACCCGGCTTTTTTCAAGCTATAACCGGAGGACGGATAATTAATAACATACAAAGCTTGAAAACGAGGTACTTTTCAGCAGCAAATGGGTTGTAGCTGACAGACATGTGATGTCTACAAGCGCGTCAATGTTTTCGGAAAGGTGGGTTGTTAACACCAATTAAAATTCCTAAAACGTAAACACGATTTTGATACCGTACCCAGCAAACACGGAGACGTCCCTGCAACGTCAGGAGACGTCTACGAAGGTCGATGGACAGTCTCCGAGACGTCTCTTTGGACGTCTATCGACAGTGTACCAGTAGACAATTTTTTACGCCCCGGTGACGTTACCAGATCGTCTAGGAGACCTTCATGGAGACCCTCCGGTGACTAAACTCTGACGTTGATTTACGAGATATTTGCCTCGCCTTTGGCAATATATGCCACGCATGAAGGTCACAGTTCACACTATTCTGTTTAAAAGTATTTAACATGAAAGAAAACTACGAAGTTGTGTTTTCAAACGCATTCAATTCATTAAACATAGAATAAAACGTTCATAGTTGAGTTAAAATGATAGTTATGAGATCTTTCTTACAAGTGTTTATCTTCTACCGTTCATGTTAGTTAAAGGAATTCCTTTAATGAATGTTGATAAATTTCACGCAAATTGTCAATACAAATAATATCTTCGATACGCCATTAGTAGCTAGATCCACAGGTACTTTCGTTGTGATAACCAAATCCGTAAACAATGTCTGCTAATAATATAAATCCCAGATTTTATAACCATCTTTTGTAATAATAATCCAACATCGAAGTTCTAAGTAGTTGTAGATCTTATAGGAATACATCAGCCATTTTGTTGCAGTAAAACCCAATAATATATTTCCACATATGTTCCTCTCGGCGTGGCTGGCCATATCACTAGCGATTCAGATAAAATATTTAACAGAAATAATAAAGAATATTATTATTAATATTAAAGCATAAATATAGACAACTCAAACATCATGTAAGAAATTAAGGATTAATACAGCGTCTTTGATATATTTACCTCTGGGAAAATGTCGGTGTAAGGTGAAGGAAATTTGTTTATTAATTCAGCGCTGTAGATAAATAAATATATAGAAATTATAGGTCAGTAACTGGTATAGTATGATCATACAATACATGAAATATAGACAAATAAAAAATGATGTTTTGAAGATTAATTAGTCAGCGTTTTGATAGATTTACCTTCGGTATAAGTTTGATGGAATGAGCGGCGAAGGTAACATTGTTATTCGGTTTTTCAATTCAGCTGCAGATAAATAAGCTTGAATTCAAGATCATTAAAAGTATTATTATAAACATTATTTAGTTTATACTGAACTATAGCAATGAGGTTGTAATATTTTACCTGGCAGTCTCATATATTTGACAGCGACACATCGAAGAAGTAGACATTTCGCTCTCAAAAACTGTGTCGAAAACATTAATTGAAATCTAATCTACAATAAAGCAAACATAAGACTACCTCAGTATAAACAATCAGCAAGTATATATTTTCAATAGCTATAACTGTATTGAATTTTCAGGAGCATCTTACCTTTAAAATCTCGAGAGATATTGAACGATTATTTAAATTCCAACTTCATCAACACGGAAGCTCCAGAGCGGCCGTTATAAAAATGTGTTGTGAAACTTTCTGGCGCCTCTTTTCTGCATTTCAAACCGGGTGTGATTGTTTACATACGTCTCCAATCGATCAAAAATACGTAGGTTGCCAAACCGTAATTTTGCGACCTAGTTGGCACTTATGACGTAAACACATGGAAATAGTTTTATAAAAGTGTTTGGGACCCTGACACGACGTTGAGGGACGTTGTATAGCTGTATAATTGTGACTGACCGCTGTGAAACCTTCCAGACTCACTGGGGACGTCCCCTGACCGTCAGTGTTTGCTGGGTAGAAGTCAGGATTGCCGTTTTTTGAGAGAAAAACAGAAATGTAGGCCTAAAGGTGTGTAGTCAATAGTCATGGACTCACTATCATATCTGTTTTAATTTATTGAAATTGAGACGCGCAATCATTTTCGTGGCTGAAATTCAAACCACGCATTTCATAATTTTATCCGTATTTTATAAGAACATGACATAATTTCCATGATTATTTAGATGTTATATCCAAAATTTGCCAACATATGTGATCCGTCCGACGTCCGTGCAAAATTACACCAGAATTTGGCTTTCAGCCGCGCATTTTCAGAGCAATAATACCACCTTGGCCGCGCACAATGCAACCTTTCCAATCTGGAACACTGCGATTGGGACATTGAGCACAGCAACGGACAATGCGACCAGATTGGAAGAATGCTGTTTTCAGGCAAGATCTTGGCCGCGCGAGCACTCCTGCTGCTGGCGTTTCGTAATTTTATCCATGTTTTACAAGAAAATGTCAACATTTCCATGATTATTTACATTTTATGTCAAAACCTTTCTTAAATGTAAAGGCCTAATTAATCCACCCACGCAAAATTGCACCAGAATTTGGCTATGCTGTCTGATAGAAAATAATCGTGCAGTGTACGAGGAAATTACTGAGACAGACCATATAGCAAGATGAAAAGCTAGGACTAATAATTTAATTGATAGCTCATGGTCAATTGGTCATGATTGATCATTTGATCATGACATATTTACGTTATTATCGGGCATATGTTATCCAAAATAGCTGTGTTTATCCTCATAATAGAACGTTCAATTACAATAACCCGAATAAAAGAAGACTTACCTTTGGATGGATAGAGTGTATTATTCCAATCCAATAGTATTTTTAGATCTTGCTAGGATCTGATTTTGAAATTTATCAGTGAGTTTCGATAGAAATGAAAGGCAGCTTGCTGGCCTTTTGATGAAGTCTCATCTGATTTCGCGGTTCTAATTCCAATCTGAAAGACTGGGGAGATTTCAGGAGATTTAGTAGCCTAAAATCATCTTACTCTACATATTGATTCAAGATTCAGGATCACCCTTACCAGTAATGTGATTTGGAGACGGATAGGGTGAAAACCCGAAGTCTAGCCGAGACTGCTATTGAAATGACAAAAGTAAAAACAAAATGAGTGTTCGACTTTGCTAAGGTCGACGTCTTGATATGTTTTCCAGGTTTCTTTTCTGAAAGCTCAAAATGCTCTCTATTATCATATTCTGGCAATCCTGACTTCTACGGTATCAAAATCGTGTTTACGTTTTAGGAATTTTAATTGGTGTTAACAACCCACCTTTCCGAAAACATTGACGCGCTTGTAGACATCACATGTCTGTCAGCTACAACCCATTTGCTGCTGAAAAGTACCTCGTTTTCAAGCTTTGTATGTTATTAATTATCCGTCCTCCGGTTATAGCTTGAAAAAAGCCGGGTTTTATGTTTTTCAACTTTAAATGTCTCTCATACAAAAACGGGCGATACAATTCATTTCATTTCTTAGTATGTCATAGTCAAACGTGTATCGAAGTGATTTAAAAAAACTAAATGAAAAAATATCAAGTCTATATTTAGAAACAGCCATTTAAGTTGACCTCGGTGTGATTTCACCTCTTTTCAGATTTTGAAAAAGGCCGGTTTTCTACTTTTTTTCACTTTAAATGTCTCTCATACTAAAACGGGCAATACAATTCATTTCATTTCTTAGTAAGTCATAGTCAAACGTGTATCGAAGTGATTTAAAAAAACTAGATGAAAAAATATCAAGTCTATATTTAGAAACAGCCATTTAAGTTGACCTAAGTGTGATTTCACGTCTTTTCAGATTTTGAAAAAGGCCGGTTTTCTACTTTCTCAAGTTTAAATATTTCTCAGACTAAAACGGGCGATACAATTCATTTCATTTCTTAGTATGTCATAGTCAAACGTGTATCGAAGTAATTTAAAAAAACTAGATGAAAAAATATCAAGTCTATATTTAGAAACAGCCATTTAAGTTGACCTAAGTGTGATTTCACGTCTTTTCAGATTTTGAAAAAAGCCGGTTTTTAAGTTTTTCAACTTTAAATGTCTCTCATACTAAAACGGGCGATACAATTCACTTCATTTCTTAGTATGTCATAGTCAAACATGTATCGAAGTGATTTAAAAAAACTAGATGGAAAAATCTCAAGTCTATATTTAGAAACAGCCATTTAAGTTGACCTCGGTGTGATTTCACCTCATTTCAGATTTTGAAAAAAGCCTTGATCTGTTTCTAAATATAGACTTGATAGTTTTTCATTTAGTTTTTTTAAATCACTTCGATACACGTTTGACTATGACATACTAAGAAATGAAATGAATTGTATCGCCCGTTTTTGTATGAGAGACATTTAAAGTTGAAAAACATAAAACCCGGCTTTTTTCAAGCTATAACCGGAGGACGGATAATTAATAACATACAAAGCTTGAAAACGAGGTACTTTTCAGCAGCAAATGGGTTGTAGCTGACAGACATGTGATGTCTACAAGCGCGTCAATGTTTTCGGAAAGGTGGGTTGTTAACACCAATTAAAATTCCTAAAACGTAAACACGATTTTGATACCGTAGAAGTCAGGATTGCCCAAAAAACTAAATTTTGGAGCATTTGTGTGTGCAGCCAAAACAGACATGCAAGCTCTTTTGGCATGGACATTCAACAAGTATGCTGAAGTGATTTGATTCTATATAAATTTGACATGATATTAAAAATGCATCTAGGTAGGGTTTCATCAGCAAAAGCGAATCTGCGTTTAATATCTTGCCTGCAAACGGCATTCTTTCCAATATTGAAATTATTATAATTTTAGCCAACAGTTACATGGATAACACAGCTCAGACCATATTTACTCCACACACACATATCAACCTTAATAGGCCAGACTGCTTACACCTATAGATACATCTAATAACTTTAAATCAAAAATACTGGTTCATGACCAATGATGTTAGGTACATGCTCATTGAAACGAAAAAATTATCAAAATACTAGGCTATTTATATTGTCTACACCAATCAAAATAATTCAAAATTTAGTTCACAGACTAGGCCTACCGATGTATTGACTTCATTAGTATATCGTTGCAAGATTTTACTTCTGCAATCAGATCTATTATATAGGCTATAAAGCTACTTAGAAAGGAATGATAAAGCAGCCATGCAATAAATGGAAACAGCTCCAGTGTCTGATATGCTATACTGTATTATGCTTCACTACAAGTTTACTTCAGCCTTGACCAACTGGTCAGGATCATCTCATGATATTACCAATGATTGCTGCTTTGCTTTAAATAGATCAGTTGTGTTATGGTTTGCTTCTTTGTCTGAATGGCTGCTTATTTCATATCAAGTTCTAAAGATATACTGTTTTTACACAAGTAGATAGAGAAAAAAGCGAATAAAGTTAGACCTATATACTGGTCATGCCACTTTAACTGTTTTGAAAAATTATTTCTCATATTATAGGACCTACTTTTTAATCAGCTTGTTTACAAAATTAGCTAGCTAGATTTGCTGGATTGTTTAAACTGTTGAAAATAGTGTGGTAACTGAACCACTAAAGTTTTAACCATTACTGTATTTGACAAGTAGACACATATACCAAGTTGTCTACCGGTAGAGCTTCTATAATCAATTAATTGCCAAACATGCATTTGTATAACAAACAAGTTAACACTTGCTGGCAATAATCTGAAAGTAGTTGCATTCAAACTATAGCATTTAAAACTGTGTTACTATTTAACCAACTATTTGTCAAAACAATGTCATCCCATCTACATTTTGAAGATTTTAGAAATACTTTTTAAAGATTTTACTAGTTCTGGATTAATGCTTTTGCTAATATCCTGTATGACATTTCTTTTTCATGGTCAATTTAATACTTCTGCCCTAGTCAATTGACTCATTAATTCTGGACGTTCCAACAACACAACAAAGATGTAGAATTTGTTTTAAATATGACATGCTTCTTACTCGATATATTAACTTCTTGTTATCCAATCTTTTATAGGATATGAGGACAAATAGCTTCGTGCCAGAGGTCGTTTCTGTGTAATGCACGATGGGATTGGTTATTCCAAAGCTATTATGTCCAATCGGCATGAACAAGTTGCCAGATATTCAAATTGCACAAATCACCTTATTTCATAAACTGAGACCATATGATTTATCATCTGTATCTGTTTACTCTATGATGTTGAACAATAGCAATATGGCAAGCTAATGCTGAAACCATTGTTTACACCACATTAGAATGAAGGACATCGCTAGTTCCAATAACTATATTATAGCACTTTGTAATGAACTGTTTGGAATATTGCTAAAGTAATGACCACCATAAAAAGATGGTTAATTTACATAAGTTACCATTAATCAAGAATATGACCAATTTGATTTGTACTTGAGCAAAACTTGAAGAAACCAAATACACCTCAGACTGTGTTTACATGGCAACACCTGTAAATTTATCATGATCATTTTACATCTGTAAACAGACTGTTTGAGATTGTAACATTAGCTATAAATTGTATGCCGCCTACAAATTTACAAATACTTTAAATTTGTACAACAAACTCAATTGGAATAAAGTTGGGATTATATAAGACTGTAACTAATGTAGCATTGATTATGCTCTAGAAATGTTTAGAAATCTATTATACATATGATAATAGCTATATATTGAATATGCGTTAGATTTTGTGATTGATTGTGTTTGTTCCAACTTGCGACTCTGCAATAGGTAGGTCATATATCTGTGCTATAAGTCAATGTATCGAGGTAACTCAATTTACGTCATAGAGACAGTAACATTGCCTCTTGAAGAATTTAGTTTCAATGATAATCTCCTCTTAAAACTGTTACTGTTAAACGCCTTAATGCCTCTTGATATGATTTCTTTCTTAAGGTTAACAACATGCTACTAAATGGGTTTACTATGCAATATTTGATGATTTTCACTGCATTAAAACCATTCCTCATCAACTATTGACATCTATGCAAAATCCCCCAAAGCAAGAATGCGTTAGTTTAACCTTTGAAGTAAATGTTCGCTAAAATTCTTAGGAACTCTTTCTCTGCTGTTCTTACATCTCCTGATGTGATTTTCTATAAACAAATGACTGAAATAGCTATTGAACGAGAATTGTGCATGTCCACTGTATATACCCTATCCCACAAAACAGTTTTTGAGTATAAAAACAACATTTCAAAATTATTTTTATTGAAACTCGCTGGAATACTTTATCTGATGTAGATAAATACTCTGGTATGATTTTTAAGTAAAATATTATCAATTGACTGAAATACCTATTGAACGAGAATTGTGCATGTCCACTGTATATACCCTATCCCACAAAACAGTTTTTGAGTATAAAAACAACATTTCAAAATTATTTTTATTGAAACTCGCTGGAATACTTTATCTGATGTAGATAAAATACTTTATCTGATGTAGATAAATACTCTGGTATGATTTTTAAGTAAAATATTATCAATTGACTGAAATACCTATTGAACGAGAATTGTGCATGTCCACTGTATATACCCTATCCCACAAAACAGTTTTTGAGTATAAAAACAACATTTCAAAATTATTTTTATTGAAACTCGCTGGAATACTTTATCTGATGTAGATAAATACTCTGGTATGATTTTTAAGTAAAATATTATCAATTGACTGAAATACCTATTGAACGAGAATTGTGCATGTCCACTGTATATACCCTATCCCACAAAACAGTTTTTGAGTATAAAAACAACATTTCAAAATTATTTTTATTGAAACTCGCTGGAATACTTTATCTGATGTAGATAAAATACTTTATCTGATGTAGATAAATACTCTGGTATGATTTTTAATAAAATATTAACAATTGACTGAAATACCTATTGAACGAGAATTGTGCATGTCCACTGTATATACCCCATCCCACAAAACAGTTTTTGAGTATAAAAACAACATTTGAAAATTATTCTTATTGAAACTCGCTGGAATACTTTATCTGATGTAGATAAATACTATAGTGTAATTTTTAAGTAAAATATTAACAATTGATTGAAATACCTATTGAACGAGAATTGTGCATGTCCACTGTATATACCCTATCCCACAAAACAGTTTTTGAGTATAAAAACAACATTTCAAAATTATTTTTATTGAAACTCGCTGGAATACTTTATCTGATGTAGATAAAATACTTTATCTGATGTAGATAAATACTCTGGTATGATTTTTAATAAAATATTAACAATTGACTGAAATACCTATTGAACGAGAATTGTGCATGTCCACTGTATATACCCCATCCCACAAAACAGTTTTTGAGTATAAAAACAACATTTGAAAATTATTTTTATTGAAACTAACTGGAATACTTTATCTGGTGTAGATAAATACTCTAGTGTAATTTTTAAGTAAAATATTAACAATTGATTGAAATACCTATTGAACGAGAATCAAGCATGTCCACTGTATATACCCCATCCCACAAAACAGTTTTTGAGTATAAAAACAACATTTGAAAATTATTCTTATTGAAACTCGCTGGAATACTTTATCTGATGTAGATAAATACTCTAGTGTAATTTTTAAGTAAAATATTAACAATTGATTGAAATACCTATTGAACGAGAATTGTGCATGTCCACTGTATATACCCCATCCCACAAAACAGTTTTTGAGTATAAAAACAACATTTGAAAATTATTCTTATTGAAACTCGCTGGAATACTTTATCTGGTGTAGATAAATACTCTGGTATGATTTTTAATAAAATATTAACAATTGACTGAAATACCTATTGAACGAGAATTGTGCATGTCCACTGTATATACCCCATCCCACAAAACAGTTTTTGAGTATAAAAACAACATTTGAAAATTATTTTTATTGAAACTAACTGGAATACTTTATCTGGTGTAGATAAATACTCTAGTGTAATTTTTAAGTAAAATATTAACAATTGATTGAAATACCTATTGAACGAGAATCAAGCATGTCCACTGTATATACCCCATCCCACAAAACAGTTTTTGAGTATAAAAACAACATTTGAAAATTATTCTTATTGAAACTCGCTGGAATACTTTATCTGGTGTAGATAAATACTCTGGTATGATTTTTAAATAAAATATTAACAATTGATTGAAATACCTATTGAACGAGAATTGTGCATGTCCACTGTATATACCCCATCCCACAAAACAGTTTTTGAGTATAAAAGCAAGATTTGAAAATTATTTTTATTGAAACTCGCTGGAATATTTTATCTGATGTAGATAAATACTCTGGTATGATTTTGAAGGAAAATATTAACAATTGATTGAAATACCTATTGAGCAGGAATTGTGCATGTCCACTGTATATACCCCATCCCACAAAACAGTTTTTGAGTATAAAAACAACATTTCAAAATTATTTTTATTGAAACTCGCTGGAATACTTTATCTGATGTAGATAAAATACTTTATCTGATGTAGATAAATACTCTGGTATGATTTTTAAGTAAAATATTATCAATTGACTGAAATACCTATTGAACGAGAATTGTGCATGTCCACTGTATATACCCTATCCCACAAAACAGTTTTTGAGTATAAAAACAACATTTCAAAATTATTTTTATTGAAACTCGCTGGAATACTTTATCTGATGTAGATAAATACTCTGGTATGATTTTTAAGTAAAATATTATCAATTGACTGAAATACCTATTGAACGAGAATTGTGCATGTCCACTGTATATACCCTATCCCACAAAACAGTTTTTGAGTATAAAAACAACATTTCAAAATTATTTTTATTGAAACTCGCTGGAATACTTTATCTGATGTAGATAAAATACTTTATCTGATGTAGATAAATACTCTGGTATGATTTTTAATCAAATATTAACAATTGACTGAAATACCTATTGAACGAGAATTGTGCATGTCCACTGTATATACCCCATCCCACAAAACAGTTTTTGAGTATAAAAACAACATTTGAAAATTATTCTTATTGAAACTCGCTGGAATACTTTATCTGATGTAGATAAATACTCTAGTGTAATTTTTAAGTAAAATATTAACAATTGATTGAAATACCTATTGAACGAGAATTGTGCATGTCCACTGTATATACCCTATCCCACAAAACAGTTTTTGAGTATAAAAACAACATTTCAAAATTATTTTTATTGAAACTCGCTGGAATACTTTATCTGATGTAGATAAAATACTTTATCTGATGTAGATAAATACTCTGGTATGATTTTTAAGTAAAATATTATCAATTGACTGAAATACCTATTGAACGAGAATTGTGCATGTCCACTGTATATACCCTATCCCACAAAACAGTTTTTGAGTATAAAAACAACATTTCAAAATTATTTTTATTGAAACTCGCTGGAATACTTTATCTGATGTAGATAAATACTCTGGTATGATTTTTAAGTAAAATATTATCAATTGACTGAAATACCTATTGAACGAGAATTGTGCATGTCCACTGTATATACCCTATCCCACAAAACAGTTTTTGAGTATAAAAACAACATTTCAAAATTATTTTTATTGAAACTCGCTGGAATACTTTATCTGATGTAGATAAAATACTTTATCTGATGTAGATAAATACTCTGGTATGATTTTTAATCAAATATTAACAATTGACTGAAATACCTATTGAACGAGAATTGTGCATGTCCACTGTATATACCCCATCCCACAAAACAGTTTTTGAGTATAAAAACAACATTTGAAAATTATTCTTATTGAAACTCGCTGGAATACTTTATCTGATGTAGATAAATACTCTAGTGTAATTTTTAAGTAAAATATTAACAATTGATTGAAATACCTATTGAACGAGAATTGTGCATGTCCACTGTATATACCCTATCCCACAAAACAGTTTTTGAGTATAAAAACAACATTTCAAAATTATTTTTATTGAAACTCGCTGGAATACTTTATCTGATGTAGATAAAATACTTTATCTGATGTAGATAAATACTCTGGTATGATTTTGAATAAAATATTAACAATTGACTGAAATACCTATTGAACGAGAATTGTGCATGTCCACTGTATATACCCCATCCCACAAAACAGTTTTTGAGTATAAAAACAACATTTGAAAATTATTTTTATTGAAACTAACTGGAATACTTTATCTGGTGTAGATAAATACTCTAGTGTAATTTTTAAGTAAAATATTAACAATTGATTGAAATACCTATTGAACGAGAATCAAGCATGTCCACTGTATATACCCCATCCCACAAAACAGTTTTTGAGTATAAAAACAACATTTGAAAATTATTCTTATTGAAACTCGCTGGAATACTTTATCTGATGTAGATAAATACTCTAGTGTAATTTTTAAGTAAAATATTAACAATTGATTGAAATACCTATTGAACGAGAATTGTGCATGTCCACTGTATATACCCCATCCCACAAAACAGTTTTTGAGTATAAAAACAACATTTGAAAATTATTCTTATTGAAACTCGCTGGAATACTTTATCTGGTGTAGATAAATACTCTGGTATGATTTTTAATAAAATATTAACAATTGACTGAAATACCTATTGAACGAGAATTGTGCATGTCCACTGTATATACCCCATCCCACAAAACAGTTTTTGAGTATAAAAACAACATTTGAAAATTATTTTTATTGACACTAACTGGAATACTTTAACTGGTGTAGATAAATACTCTAGTGTAATTTTTAAGTAAAATATTAACAATTGATTGAAATACCTATTGAACGAGAATCAAGCATGTCCACTGTATATACCCCATCCCACAAAACAGTTTTTGAGTATAAAAACAACATTTGAAAATTATTCTTATTGAAACTCGCTGGAATACTTTATCTGATGTAGATAAATACTCTAGTGTAATTTTTAAGTAAAATATTAACAATTGATTGAAATACCTATTGAACGAGAATTGTGCATGTCCACTGTATATACCCCATCCCACAAAACAGTTTTTGAGTATAAAAACAACATTTGAAAATTATTCTTATTGAAACTCGCTGGAATACTTTATCTGGTGTAGATAAATACTCTGGTATGATTTTTAAATAAAATATTAACAATTGATTGAAATACCTATTGAACGAGAATTGTGCATGTCCACTGTATATACCCCATCCCACAAAACAGTTTTTGAGTATAAAAGCAAGATTTGAAAATTATTTTTATTGAAACTCGCTGGAATATTTTATCTGATGTAGATAAATACTCTGGTATGATTTTGAAGGAAAATATTAACAATTGATTGAAATACCTATTGAACGAGAATTGTGCATGTCCACTGTATATACCCCATCCCACAAAACAGTTTTTGAGTATAAAAACAACATTTGAAAATTATTCTTATTGAAACTCGCTGGAATACTTTATCTGATGTAGATAAATACTCTAGTGTAATTTTTAAGTAAAATATTAACAATTGATTGAAATACCTATTGAACGAGAATTGTGCATGTCCACTGTATATACCCTATCCCACAAAACAGTTTTTGAGTATAAAAACAACATTTCAAAATTATTTTTATTGAAACTCGCTGGAATACTTTATCTGATGTAGATAAAATACTTTATCTGATGTAGATAAATACTCTGGTATGATTTTTAATAAAATATTAACAATTGACTGAAATACCTATTGAACGAGAATTGTGCATGTCCACTGTATATACCCCATCCCACAAAACAGTTTTTGAGTATAAAAACAACATTTGAAAATTATTTTTATTGAAACTAACTGGAATACTTTATCTGGTGTAGATAAATACTCTAGTGTAATTTTTAAGTAAAATATTAACAATTGATTGAAATACCTATTGAACGAGAATCAAGCATGTCCACTGTATATACCCCATCCCACAAAACAGTTTTTGAGTATAAAAACAACATTTGAAAATTATTCTTATTGAAACTCGCTGGAATACTTTATCTGATGTAGATAAATACTCTAGTGTAATTTTTAAGTAAAATATTAACAATTGATTGAAATACCTATTGAACGAGAATTGTGCATGTCCACTGTATATACCCCATCCCACAAAACAGTTTTTGAGTATAAAAACAACATTTGAAAATTATTCTTATTGAAACTCGCTGGAATACTTTATCTGGTGTAGATAAATACTCTGGTATGATTTTTAATAAAATATTAACAATTGACTGAAATACCTATTGAACGAGAATTGTGCATGTCCACTGTATATACCCCATCCCACAAAACAGTTTTTGAGTATAAAAACAACATTTGAAAATTATTTTTATTGACACTAACTGGAATACTTTAACTGGTGTAGATAAATACTCTAGTGTAATTTTTAAGTAAAATATTAACAATTGATTGAAATACCTATTGAACGAGAATCAAGCATGTCCACTGTATATACCCCATCCCACAAAACAGTTTTTGAGTATAAAAACAACATTTGAAAATTATTCTTATTGAAACTCGCTGGAATACTTTATCTGATGTAGATAAATACTCTAGTGTAATTTTTAAGTAAAATATTAACAATTGATTGAAATACCTATTGAACGAGAATTGTGCATGTCCACTGTATATACCCCATCCCACAAAACAGTTTTTGAGTATAAAAACAACATTTGAAAATTATTCTTATTGAAACTCGCTGGAATACTTTATCTGGTGTAGATAAATACTCTGGTATGATTTTTAAATAAAATATTAACAATTGATTGAAATACCTATTGAACGAGAATTGTGCATGTCCACTGTATATACCCCATCCCACAAAACAGTTTTTGAGTATAAAAGCAAGATTTGAAAATTATTTTTATTGAAACTCGCTGGAATATTTTATCTGATGTAGATAAATACTCTGGTATGATTTTGAAGGGAAATATTAACAATTGATTGAAATACCTATTGAACGAGAATTGTGCATGTCCACTGTATATACCCCATCCCACAAAACAGTTTTTGAGTATAAAAACAACATTTGAAAATTATTCTTATTGAAACTCGCTGGAATACTTTATCTGATGTAGATAAAATACTTTATCTGATGTAGATAAATACTCTGGTATGATTTTTAATAAAATTTTAACAATTGACTGAAATACCTATTGAACGAGAATTGTGCATGTCCACTGTATATACCCCATCCCACAAAATAGTTTTTGAGTATAAAAACAACATTTGAAAATTATTCTTATTGAAACTCGCTGGAATACTTTATCTGATGTAGATAAATACTCTGGTATGATTTTGAAGGAAAATATTAACAATTGATTGAAATACCTATTGAGCAGGAATTGTGCATGTCCACTGTATATACCCCATCCCACAAAACAGTTTTTGAGTATAAAAACAACATTTCAAAATTATTTTTATTGAAACTCGCTGGAATACTTTATCTGATGTAGATAAAATACTTTATCTGATGTAGATAAATACTCTGGTATGATTTTTAAGTAAAATATTATCAATTGACTGAAATACCTATTGAACGAGAATTGTGCATGTCCACTGTATATACCCTATCCCACAAAACAGTTTTTGAGTATAAAAACAACATTTCAAAATTATTTTTATTGAAACTCGCTGGAATACTTTATCTGATGTAGATAAATACTCTGGTATGATTTTTAAGTAAAATATTATCAATTGACTGAAATACCTATTGAACGAGAATTGTGCATGTCCACTGTATATACCCTATCCCACAAAACAGTTTTTGAGTATAAAAACAACATTTCAAAATTATTTTTATTGAAACTCGCTGGAATACTTTATCTGATGTAGATAAAATACTTTATCTGATGTAGATAAATACTCTGGTATGATTTTTAATCAAATATTAACAATTGACTGAAATACCTATTGAACGAGAATTGTGCATGTCCACTGTATATACCCCATCCCACAAAACAGTTTTTGAGTATAAAAACAACATTTGAAAATTATTCTTATTGAAACTCGCTGGAATACTTTATCTGATGTAGATAAATACTCTAGTGTAATTTTTAAGTAAAATATTAACAATTGATTGAAATACCTATTGAACGAGAATTGTGCATGTCCACTGTATATACCCTATCCCACAAAACAGTTTTTGAGTATAAAAACAACATTTCAAAATTATTTTTATTGAAACTCGCTGGAATACTTTATCTGATGTAGATAAAATACTTTATCTGATGTAGATAAATACTCTGGTATGATTTTGAATAAAATATTAACAATTGACTGAAATACCTATTGAACGAGAATTGTGCATGTCCACTGTATATACCCCATCCCACAAAACAGTTTTTGAGTATAAAAACAACATTTGAAAATTATTTTTATTGAAACTAACTGGAATACTTTATCTGGTGTAGATAAATACTCTAGTGTAATTTTTAAGTAAAATATTAACAATTGATTGAAATACCTATTGAACGAGAATCAAGCATGTCCACTGTATATACCCCATCCCACAAAACAGTTTTTGAGTATAAAAACAACATTTGAAAATTATTCTTATTGAAACTCGCTGGAATACTTTATCTGATGTAGATAAATACTCTAGTGTAATTTTTAAGTAAAATATTAACAATTGATTGAAATACCTATTGAACGAGAATTGTGCATGTCCACTGTATATACCCCATCCCACAAAACAGTTTTTGAGTATAAAAACAACATTTGAAAATTATTCTTATTGAAACTCGCTGGAATACTTTATCTGGTGTAGATAAATACTCTGGTATGATTTTTAATAAAATATTAACAATTGACTGAAATACCTATTGAACGAGAATTGTGCATGTCCACTGTATATACCCCATCCCACAAAACAGTTTTTGAGTATAAAAACAACATTTGAAAATTATTTTTATTGACACTAACTGGAATACTTTAACTGGTGTAGATAAATACTCTAGTGTAATTTTTAAGTAAAATATTAACAATTGATTGAAATACCTATTGAACGAGAATCAAGCATGTCCACTGTATATACCCCATCCCACAAAACAGTTTTTGAGTATAAAAACAACATTTGAAAATTATTCTTATTGAAACTCGCTGGAATACTTTATCTGATGTAGATAAATACTCTAGTGTAATTTTTAAGTAAAATATTAACAATTGATTGAAATACCTATTGAACGAGAATTGTGCATGTCCACTGTATATACCCCATCCCACAAAACAGTTTTTGAGTATAAAAACAACATTTGAAAATTATTCTTATTGAAACTCGCTGGAATACTTTATCTGGTGTAGATAAATACTCTGGTATGATTTTTAAATAAAATATTAACAATTGATTGAAATACCTATTGAACGAGAATTGTGCATGTCCACTGTATATACCCCATCCCACAAAACAGTTTTTGAGTATAAAAGCAAGATTTGAAAATTATTTTTATTGAAACTCGCTGGAATATTTTATCTGATGTAGACAAATACTCTGGTATGATTTTGAAGGAAAATATTAACAATTGATTGAAATACCTATTGAACGAGAATTGTGCATGTCCACTGTATATACCCCATCCCACAAAACAGTTTTTGAGTATAAAAACAACATTTGAAAATTATTCTTATTGAAACTCGCTGGAATACTTTATCTGATGTAGATAAATACTCTAGTGTAATTTTTAAGTAAAATATTAACAATTGATTGAAATACCTATTGAACGAGAATTGTGCATGTCCACTGTATATACCCTATCCCACAAAACAGTTTTTGAGTATAAAAACAACATTTCAAAATTATTTTTATTGAAACTCGCTGGTATACTTTATCTGATGTAGATAAAATACTTTATCTGATGTAAATAAATACTCTGGTATGATTTTGAATAAAATATTAACAATTGACTGAAATACCTATTGAACGAGAATTGTGCATGTCCACTGTATATACCCCATCCCACAAAACAGTTTTTGAGTATAAAAACAACATTTGAAAATTATTTTTATTGAAACTAACTGGAATACTTTATCTGGTGTAGATAAATACTCTAGTGTAATTTTTAAGTAAAATATTAACAATTGATTGAAATACCTATTGAACGAGAATCAAGCATGTCCACTGTATATACCCCATCCCACAAAACAGTTTTTGAGTATAAAAACAACATTTGAAAATTATTCTTATTGAAACTCGCTGGAATACTTTATCTGATGTAGATAAATACTCTAGTGTAATTTTTAAGTAAAATATTAACAATTGATTGAAATACCTATTGAACGAGAATTGTGCATGTCCACTGTATATACCCCATCCCACAAAACAGTTTTTGAGTATAAAAACAACATTTGAAAATTATTCTTATCGAAACTCGCTGGAATACTTTATCTGGTGTAGATAAATACTCTGGTATGATTTTTAATAAAATATTAACAATTGACTGAAATACCTATTGAACGAGAATTGTGCGTGTCCACTGTATATACCCCATCCCACAAAACAGTTTTTGAGTATAAAAACAACATTTGAAAATTATTCTTATTGAAACTCGCTGGAATACTTTATCTGATGTAGATAAATACTCTAGTGTAATTTTTAAGTAAAATATTAACAATTGATTGAAATACCTATTGAACGAGAATTGTGCATGTCCACTGTATATACCCTATCCCACAAAACAGTTTTTGAGTATAAAAACAACATTTCAAAATTATTTTTATTGAAACTCGCTGGAATACTTTATCTGATGTAGATAAATACTCTGGTATGATTTTTAAGTAAAATATTATCAATTGACTGAAATACCTATTGAACGAGAATTGTGCATGTCCACTGTATATACCCTATCCCACAAAACAGTTTTTGAGTATAAAAACAACATTTCAAAATTATTTTTATTGAAACTCGCTGGAATACTTTATCTGATGTAGATAAAATACTTTATCTGATGTAGATAAATACTCTGGTATGATTTTTAAGTAAAATATTATCAATTGACTGAAATACCTATTGAACGAGAATTGTGCATGTCCACTGTATATACCCTATCCCACAAAACAGTTTTTGAGTATAAAAACAACATTTCAAAATTATTTTTATTGAAACTCGCTGGAATACTTTATCTGATGTAGATAAATACTCTGGTATGATTTTTAAGTAAAATATTATCAATTGACTGAAATACCTATTGAACGAGAATTGTGCATGTCCACTGTATATACCCTATCCCACAAAACAGTTTTTGAGTATAAAAACAACATTTCAAAATTATTTTTATTGAAACTCGCTGGAATACTTTATCTGATGTAGATAAAATACTTTATCTGATGTAGATAAATACTCTGGTATGATTTTTAATAAAATATTAACAATTGACTGAAATACCTATTGAACGAGAATTGTGCATGTCCACTGTATATACCCCATCCCACAAAACAGTTTTTGAGTATAAAAACAACATTTGAAAATTATTCTTATTGAAACTCGCTGGAATACTTTATCTGATGTAGATAAATACTCTAGTGTAATTTTTAAGTAAAATATTAACAATTGATTGAAATACCTATTGAACGAGAATTGTGCATGTCCACTGTATATACCCTATCCCACAAAACAGTTTTTGAGTATAAAAACAACATTTCAAAATTATTTTTATTGAAACTCGCTGGAATACTTTATCTGATGTAGATAAAATACTTTATCTGATGTAGATAAATACTCTGGTATGATTTTTAATAAAATATTAACAATTGACTGAAATACCTATTGAACGAGAATTGTGCATGTCCACTGTATATACCCCATCCCACAAAACAGTTTTTGAGTATAAAAACAACATTTGAAAATTATTTTTATTGAAACTAACTGGAATACTTTATCTGGTGTAGATAAATACTCTAGTGTAATTTTTAAGTAAAATATTAACAATTGATTGAAATACCTATTGAACGAGAATCAAGCATGTCCACTGTATATACCCCATCCCACAAAACAGTTTTTGAGTATAAAAACAACATTTGAAAATTATTCTTATTGAAACTCGCTGGAATACTTTATCTGATGTAGATAAATACTCTAGTGTAATTTTTAAGTAAAATATTAACAATTTATTGAAATACCTATTGAACGAGAATTGTGCATGTCCACTGTATATACCCCATCCCACAAAACAGTTTTTGAGTATAAAAACAACATTTGAAAATTATTCTTATTGAAACTCGCTGGAATACTTTATCTGGTGTAGATAAATACTCTGGTATGATTTTTAATAAAATATTAACAATTGACTGAAATACCTATTGAACGAGAATTGTGCATGTCCACTGTATATACCCCATCCCACAAAACAGTTTTTGAGTATAAAAACAACATTTGAAAATTGTTTTTATTGACACTAACTGGAATACTTTATCTGGTGTAGATAAATACTCTAGTGTAATTTTTAAGTAAAATATTAACAATTGATTGAAATACCTATTGAACGAGAATCAAGCATGTCCACTGTATATACCCCATCCCACAAAACAGTTTTTGAGTATAAAAACAACATTTGAAAATTATTCTTATTGAAACTCGCTGGAATACTTTATCTGGTGTAGATAAATACTCTGGTATGATTTTTAAATAAAATATTAACAATTGATTGAAATACCTATTGAACGAGAATTGTGCATGTCCACTGTATATACCCCATCCCACAAAACAGTTTTTGAGTATAAAAGCAAGATTTGAAAATTATTTTTATTGAAACTCGCTGGAATATTTTATCTGATGTAGATAAATACTCTGGTATGATTTTGAAGGAAAATATTAACAATTGATTGAAATACCTATTGAGCAGGAATTGTGCATGTCCACTGTATATACCCCATCCCACAAAACAGTTTTTGAGTATAAAAACAACATTTCAAAATTATTTTTATTGAAACTCGCTGGAATACTTTATCTGATGTAGATAAAATACTTTATCTGATGTAGATAAATACTCTGGTATGATTTTTAAGTAAAATATTATCAATTGACTGAAATACCTATTGAACGAGAATTGTGCATGTCCACTGTATATACCCTATCCCACAAAACAGTTTTTGAGTATAAAAACAACATTTCAAAATTATTTTTATTGAAACTCGCTGGAATACTTTATCTGATGTAGATAAATACTCTGGTATGATTTTTAAGTAAAATATTATCAATTGACTGAAATACCTATTGAACGAGAATTGTGCATGTCCACTGTATATACCCTATCCCACAAAACAGTTTTTGAGTATAAAAACAACATTTCAAAATTATTTTTATTGAAACTCGCTGGAATACTTTATCTGATGTAGATAAAATACTTTATCTGATGTAGATAAATACTCTGGTATGATTTTTAATCAAATATTAACAATTGACTGAAATACCTATTGAACGAGAATTGTGCATGTCCACTGTATATACCCCATCCCACAAAACAGTTTTTGAGTATAAAAACAACATTTGAAAATTATTCTTATTGAAACTCGCTGGAATACTTTATCTGATGTAGATAAATACTCTAGTGTAATTTTTAAGTAAAATATTAACAATTGATTGAAATACCTATTGAACGAGAATTGTGCATGTCCACTGTATATACCCTATTCCACAAAACAGTTTTTGAGTATAAAAACAACATTTCAAAATTATTTTTATTGAAACTCGCTGGAATACTTTATCTGATGTAGATAAAATACTTTATCTGATGTAGATAAATACTCTGGTATGATTTTTAATAAAATATTAACAATTGACTGAAATACCTATTGAACGAGAATTGTGCATGTCCACTGTATATACCCCATCCCACAAAACAGTTTTTGAGTATAAAAACAACATTTGAAAATTATTTTTATTGAAACTAACTGGAATACTTTATCTGGTGTAGATAAATACTCTAGTGTAATTTTTAAGTAAAATATTAACAATTGATTGAAATACCTATTGAACGAGAATCAAGCATGTCCACTGTATATACCCCATCCCACAAAACAGTTTTTGAGTATAAAAACAACATTTGAAAATTATTCTTATTGAAACTCGCTGGAATACTTTATCTGATGTAGATAAATACTCTAGTGTAATTTTTAAGTAAAATATTAACAATTGATTGAAATACCTATTGAACGAGAATTGTGCATGTCCACTGTATATACCCCATCCCACAAAACAGTTTTTGAGTATAAAAGCAAGATTTGAAAATTATTTTTATTGAAACTCGCTGGAATATTTTATCTGATGTAGATAAATACTCTGGTATGATTTTGAAGGAAAATATTAACAATTGATTGAAATACCTATTGAACGAGAATTGTGCATGTCCACTGTATATACCCCATCCCACAAAACAGTTTTTGAGTATAAAAACAACATTTGAAAATTATTCTTATTGAAACTCGCTGGAATACTTTATCTGATGTAGATAAATACTCTAGTGTAATTTTTAAGTAAAATATTAACAATTGATTGAAATACCTATTGAACGAGAATTGTGCATGTCCACTGTATATACCCTATCCCACAAAACAGTTTTTGAGTATAAAAACAACATTTCAAAATTATTTTTATTGAAACTCGCTGGTATACTTTATCTGATGTAGATAAAATACTTTATCTGATGTAAATAAATACTCTGGTATGATTTTGAATAAAATATTAACAATTGACTGAAATACCTATTGAACGAGAATTGTGCATGTCCACTGTATATACCCCATCCCACAAAACAGTTTTTGAGTATAAAAACAACATTTGAAAATTATTTTTATTGAAACTAACTGGAATACTTTATCTGGTGTAGATAAATACTCTAGTGTAATTTTTAAGTAAAATATTAACAATTGATTGAAATACCTATTGAACGAGAATTGTGCATGTCCACTGTATATACCCCATCCCACAAAACAGTTTTTGAGTATAAAAACAACATTTGAAAATTATTCTTATCGAAACTCGCTGGAATACTTTATCTGGTGTAGATAAATACTCTGGTATGATTTTTAATAAAATATTAACAATTGACTGAAATACCTATTGAACGAGAATTGTGCGTGTCCACTGTATATACCCCATCCCACAAAACAGTTTTTGAGTATAAAAACAACATTTGAAAATTATTCTTATTGAAACTCGCTGGAATACTTTATCTGATGTAGATAAATACTCTAGTGTAATTTTTAAGTAAAATATTAACAATTGATTGAAATACCTATTGAACGAGAATTGTGCATGTCCACTGTATATACCCTATCCCACAAAACAGTTTTTGAGTATAAAAACAACATTTCAAAATTATTTTTATTGAAACTCGCTGGAATACTTTATCTGATGTAGATAAATACTCTGGTATGATTTTTAAGTAAAATATTATCAATTGACTGAAATACCTATTGAACGAGAATTGTGCATGTCCACTGTATATACCCTATCCCACAAAACAGTTTTTGAGTATAAAAACAACATTTCAAAATTATTTTTATTGAAACTCGCTGGAATACTTTATCTGATGTAGATAAAATACTTTATCTGATGTAGATAAATACTCTGGTATGATTTTTAAGTAAAATATTATCAATTGACTGAAATACCTATTGAACGAGAATTGTGCATGTCCACTGTATATACCCTATCCCACAAAACAGTTTTTGAGTATAAAAACAACATTTCAAAATTATTTTTATTGAAACTCGCTGGAATACTTTATCTGATGTAGATAAATACTCTGGTATGATTTTTAAGTAAAATATTATCAATTGACTGAAATACCTATTGAACGAGAATTGTGCATGTCCACTGTATATACCCTATCCCACAAAACAGTTTTTGAGTATAAAAACAACATTTCAAAATTATTTTTATTGAAACTCGCTGGAATACTTTATCTGATGTAGATAAAATACTTTATCTGATGTAGATAAATACTCTGGTATGATTTTTAATAAAATATTAACAATTGACTGAAATACCTATTGAACGAGAATTGTGCATGTCCACTGTATATACCCCATCCCACAAAACAGTTTTTGAGTATAAAAACAACATTTGAAAATTATTCTTATTGAAACTCGCTGGAATACTTTATCTGATGTAGATAAATACTCTAGTGTAATTTTTAAGTAAAATATTAACAATTGATTGAAATACCTATTGAACGAGAATTGTGCATGTCCACTGTATATACCCTATCCCACAAAACAGTTTTTGAGTATAAAAACAACATTTCAAAATTATTTTTATTGAAACTCGCTGGAATACTTTATCTGATGTAGATAAAATACTTTATCTGATGTAGATAAATACTCTGGTATGATTTTTAATAAAATATTAACAATTGACTGAAATACCTATTGAACGAGAATTGTGCATGTCCACTGTATATACCCCATCCCACAAAACAGTTTTTGAGTATAAAAACAACATTTGAAAATTATTTTTATTGAAACTAACTGGAATACTTTATCTGGTGTAGATAAATACTCTAGTGTAATTTTTAAGTAAAATATTAACAATTGATTGAAATACCTATTGAACGAGAATCAAGCATGTCCACTGTATATACCCCATCCCACAAAACAGTTTTTGAGTATAAAAACAACATTTGAAAATTATTCTTATTGAAACTCGCTGGAATACTTTATCTGATGTAGATAAATACTCTAGTGTAATTTTTAAGTAAAATATTAACAATTTATTGAAATACCTATTGAACGAGAATTGTGCATGTCCACTGTATATACCCCATCCCACAAAACAGTTTTTGAGTATAAAAACAACATTTGAAAATTATTCTTATTGAAACTCGCTGGAATACTTTATCTGGTGTAGATAAATACTCTGGTATGATTTTTAATAAAATATTAACAATTGACTGAAATACCTATTGAACGAGAATTGTGCATGTCCACTGTATATACCCCATCCCACAAAACAGTTTTTGAGTATAAAAACAACATTTGAAAATTATTTTTATTGACACTAACTGGAATACTTTATCTGGTGTAGATAAATACTCTAGTGTAATTTTTAAGTAAAATATTAACAATTGATTGAAATACCTATTGAACGAGAATCAAGCATGTCCACTGTATATACCCCATCCCACAAAACAGTTTTTGAGTATAAAAACAACATTTGAAAATTATTCTTATTGAAACTCGCTGGAATACTTTATCTGGTGTAGATAAATACTCTGGTATGATTTTTAAATAAAATATTAACAATTGATTGAAATACCTATTGAACGAGAATTGTGCATGTCCACTGTATATACCCCATCCCACAAAACAGTTTTTGAGTATAAAAGCAAGATTTGAAAATTATTTTTATTGAAACTCGCTGGAATATTTTATCTGATGTAGATAAATACTCTGGTATGATTTTGAAGGAAAATATTAACAATTGATTGAAATACCTATTGAGCAGGAATTGTGCATGTCCACTGTATATACCCCATCCCACAAAACAGTTTTTGAGTATAAAAACAACATTTCAAAATTATTTTTATTGAAACTCGCTGGAATACTTTATCTGATGTAGATAAAATACTTTATCTGATGTAGATAAATACTCTGGTATGATTTTTAAGTAAAATATTATCAATTGACTGAAATACCTATTGAACGAGAATTGTGCATGTCCACTGTATATACCCTATCCCACAAAACAGTTTTTGAGTATAAAAACAACATTTCAAAATTATTTTTATTGAAACTCGCTGGAATACTTTATCTGATGTAGATAAATACTCTGGTATGATTTTTAAGTAAAATATTATCAATTGACTGAAATACCTATTGAACGAGAATTGTGCATGTCCACTGTATATACCCTATCCCACAAAACAGTTTTTGAGTATAAAAACAACATTTCAAAATTATTTTTATTGAAACTCGCTGGAATACTTTATCTGATGTAGATAAAATACTTTATCTGATGTAGATAAATACTCTGGTATGATTTTTAATCAAATATTAACAATTGACTGAAATACCTATTGAACGAGAATTGTGCATGTCCACTGTATATACCCCATCCCACAAAACAGTTTTTGAGTATAAAAACAACATTTGAAAATTATTCTTATTGAAACTCGCTGGAATACTTTATCTGATGTAGATAAATACTCTAGTGTAATTTTTAAGTAAAATATTAACAATTGATTGAAATACCTATTGAACGAGAATTGTGCATGTCCACTGTATATACCCTATCCCACAAAACAGTTTTTGAGTATAAAAACAACATTTCAAAATTATTTTTATTGAAACTCGCTGGAATACTTTATCTGATGTAGATAAAATACTTTTTCTGATGTAGATAAATACTCTGGTATGATTTTGAATAAAATATTAACAATTGACTGAAATACCTATTGAACGAGAATTGTGCATGTCCACTGTATATACCCCATCCCACAAAACAGTTTTTGAGTATAAAAACAACATTTGAAAATTATTTTTATTGAAACTAACTGGAATACTTTATCTGGTGTAGATAAATACTCTAGTGTAATTTTTAAGTAAAATATTAACAATTGATTGAAATACCTATTGAACGAGAATCAAGCATGTCCACTGTATATACCCCATCCCACAAAACAGTTTTTGAGTATAAAAACAACATTTGAAAATTATTCTTATTGAAACTCGCTGGAATACTTTATCTGATGTAGATAAATACTCTAGTGTAATTTTTAAGTAAAATATTAACAATTGATTGAAATACCTATTGAACGAGAATTGTGCATGTCCACTGTATATACCCCATCCCACAAAACAGTTTTTGAGTATAAAAACAACATTTGAAAATTATTCTTATTGAAACTCGCTGGAATACTTTATCTGGTGTAGATAAATACTCTGGTATGATTTTTAATAAAATATTAACAATTGACTGAAATACCTATTGAACGAGAATTGTGCATGTCCACTGTATATACCCCATCCCACAAAACAGTTTTTGAGTATAAAAACAACATTTGAAAATTATTTTTATTGACACTAACTGGAATACTTTAACTGGTGTAGATAAATACTCTAGTGTAATTTTTAAGTAAAATATTAACAATTGATTGAAATACCTATTGAACGAGAATCAAGCATGTCCACTGTATATACCCCATCCCACAAAACAGTTTTTGAGTATAAAAACAACATTTGAAAATTATTCTTATTGAAACTCGCTGGAATACTTTATCTGATGTAGATAAATACTCTAGTGTAATTTTTAAGTAAAATATTAACAATTGATTGAAATACCTATTGAACGAGAATTGTGCATGTCCACTGTATATACCCCATCCCACAAAACAGTTTTTGAGTATAAAAACAACATTTGAAAATTATTCTTATTGAAACTCGCTGGAATACTTTATCTGGTGTAGATAAATACTCTGGTATGATTTTTAAATAAAATATTAACAATTGATTGAAATACCTATTGAACGAGAATTGTGCATGTCCACTGTATATACCCCATCCCACAAAACAGTTTTTGAGTATAAAAGCAAGATTTGAAAATTATTTTTATTGAAACTCGCTGGAATATTTTATCTGATGTAGATAAATACTCTGGTATGATTTTGAAGGAAAATATTAACAATTGATTGAAATACCTATTGAACGAGAATTGTGCATGTCCACTGTATATACCCCATCCCACAAAACAGTTTTTGAGTATAAAAACAACATTTGAAAATTATTCTTATTGAAACTCGCTGGAATACTTTATCTGGTGTAGATAAATACTCTGGTATGATTTTTAAGTAAAATATTAACAATTGATTGAAATACCTATTGAACGAGAATTGTGCATGTCCACTGTATATACCCCATCCCACAAAACAGTTTTTGAGTATAAAAGCAAGATTTGAAAATTATTTTTATTGAAACTCGCTGGAATATTTTATCTGATGTAGATAAATACTCTGGTATGATTTTGAAGGAAAATATTAACAATTGATTGAAATACCTATTGAGCAGGAATTGTGCATGTCCACTGTATATACCCCATCCCACAAAACAGTTTTTGAGTATAAAAACAACATTTCAAAATTATTTTTATTGAAACTCGCTGGAATACTTTATCTGATGTAGATAAAATACTTTATCTGATGTAGATAAATACTCTGGTATGATTTTTAAGTAAAATATTATCAATTGACTGAAATACCTATTGAACGAGAATTGTGCATGTCCACTGTATATACCCTATCCCACAAAACAGTTTTTGAGTATAAAAACAACATTTCAAAATTATTTTTATTGAAACTCGCTGGAATACTTTATCTGATGTAGATAAATACTCTGGTATGATTTTTAAGTAAAATATTATCAATTGACTGAAATACCTATTGAACGAGAATTGTGCATGTCCACTGTATATACCCTATCCCACAAAACAGTTTTTGAGTATAAAAACAACATTTCAAAATTATTTTTATTGAAACTCGCTGGAATACTTTATCTGATGTAGATAAAATACTTTATCTGATGTAGATAAATACTCTGGTATGATTTTTAATCAAATATTAACAATTGACTGAAATACCTATTGAACGAGAATTGTGCATGTCCACTGTATATACCCCATCCCACAAAACAGTTTTTGAGTATAAAAACAACATTTGAAAATTATTCTTATTGAAACTCGCTGGAATACTTTATCTGATGTAGATAAATACTCTAGTGTAATTTTTAAGTAAAATATTAACAATTGATTGAAATACCTATTGAACGAGAATTGTGCATGTCCACTGTATATACCCTATCCCACAAAACAGTTTTTGAGTATAAAAACAACATTTCAAAATTATTTTTATTGAAACTCGCTGGAATACTTTATCTGATGTAGATAAAATACTTTATCTGATGTAGATAAATACTCTGGTATGATTTTGAATAAAATATTAACAATTGACTGAAATACCTATTGAACGAGAATTGTGCATGTCCACTGTATATACCCCATCCCACAAAACAGTTTTTGAGTATAAAAACAACATTTGAAAATTATTTTTATTGAAACTAACTGGAATACTTTATCTGGTGTAGATAAATACTCTAGTGTAATTTTTAAGTAAAATATTAACAATTGATTGAAATACCTATTGAACGAGAATCAAGCATGTCCACTGTATATACCCCATCCCACAAAACAGTTTTTGAGTATAAAAACAACATTTGAAAATTATTCTTATTGAAACTCGCTGGAATACTTTATCTGATGTAGATAAATACTCTAGTGTAATTTTTAAGTAAAATATTAACAATTGATTGAAATACCTATTGAACGAGAATTGTGCATGTCCACTGTATATACCCCATCCCACAAAACAGTTTTTGAGTATAAAAACAACATTTGAAAATTATTCTTATTGAAACTCGCTGGAATACTTTATCTGGTGTAGATAAATACTCTGGTATGATTTTTAATAAAATATTAACAATTGACTGAAATACCTATTGAACGAGAATTGTGCATGTCCACTGTATATACCCCATCCCACAAAACAGTTTTTGAGTATAAAAACAACATTTGAAAATTATTTTTATTGACACTAACTGGAATACTTTAACTGGTGTAGATAAATACTCTAGTGTAATTTTTAAGTAAAATATTAACAATTGATTGAAATACCTATTGAACGAGAATCAAGCATGTCCACTGTATATACCCCATCCCACAAAACAGTTTTTGAGTATAAAAACAACATTTGAAAATTATTCTTATTGAAACTCGCTGGAATACTTTATCTGATGTAGATAAATACTCTAGTGTAATTTTTAAGTAAAATATTAACAATTGATTGAAATACCTATTGAACGAGAATTGTGCATGTCCACTGTATATACCCCATCCCACAAAACAGTTTTTGAGTATAAAAACAACATTTGAAAATTATTCTTATTGAAACTCGCTGGAATACTTTATCTGGTGTAGATAAATACTCTGGTATGATTTTTAAATAAAATATTAACAATTGATTGAAATACCTATTGAACGAGAATTGTGCATGTCCACTGTATATACCCCATCCCACAAAACAGTTTTTGAGTATAAAAGCAAGATTTGAAAATTATTTTTATTGAAACTCGCTGGAATATTTTATCTGATGTAGATAAATACTCTGGTATGATTTTGAAGGAAAATATTAACAATTGATTGAAATACCTATTGAACGAGAATTGTGCATGTCCACTGTATATACCCCATCCCACAAAACAGTTTTTGAGTATAAAAACAACATTTGAAAATTATTCTTATTGAAACTCGCTGGAATACTTTATCTGATGTAGATAAATACTCTAGTGTAATTTTTAAGTAAAATATTAACAATTGATTGAAATACCTATTGAACGAGAATTGTGCATGTCCACTGTATATACCCTATCCCACAAAACAGTTTTTGAGTATAAAAACAACATTTCAAAATTATTTTTATTGAAACTCGCTGGAATACTTTATCTGATGTAGATAAAATACTTTATCTGATGTAGATAAATACTCTGGTATGATTTTGAATAAAATATTAACAATTGACTGAAATACCTATTGAACGAGAATTGTGCATGTCCACTGTATATACCCCATCCCACAAAACAGTTTTTGAGTATAAAAACAACATTTGAAAATTATTTTTATTGAAACTAACTGGAATACTTTATCTGGTGTAGATAAATACTCTAGTGTAATTTTTAAGTAAAATATTAACAATTGATTGAAATACCTATTGAACGAGAATCAAGCATGTCCACTGTATATACCCCATCCCACAAAACAGTTTTTGAGTATAAAAACAACATTTGAAAATTATTCTTATTGAAACTCGCTGGAATACTTTATCTGATGTAGATAAATACTCTAGTGTAATTTTTAAGTAAAATATTAACAATTGATTGAAATACCTATTGAACGAGAATTGTGCATGTCCACTGTATATACCCCATCCCACAAAACAGTTTTTGAGTATAAAAACAACATTTGAAAATTATTCTTATTGAAACTCGCTGGAATACTTTATCTGGTGTAGATAAATACTCTGGTATGATTTTTAATAAAATATTAACAATTGACTGAAATACCTATTGAACGAGAATTGTGCATGTCCACTGTATATACCCCATCCCACAAAACAGTTTTTGAGTATAAAAACAACATTTGAAAATTATTTTTATTGACACTAACTGGAATACTTTAACTGGTGTAGATAAATACTCTAGTGTAATTTTTAAGTAAAATATTAACAATTGATTGAAATACCTATTGAACGAGAATCAAGCATGTCCACTGTATATACCCCATCCCACAAAACAGTTTTTGAGTATAAAAACAACATTTGAAAATTATTCTTATTGAAACTCGCTGGAATACTTTATCTGATGTAGATAAATACTCTAGTGTAATTTTTAAGTAAAATATTAACAATTGATTGAAATACCTATTGAACGAGAATTGTGCATGTCCACTGTATATACCCCATCCCACAAAACAGTTTTTGAGTATAAAAACAACATTTGAAAATTATTCTTATTGAAACTCGCTGGAATACTTTATCTGGTGTAGATAAATACTCTGGTATGATTTTTAAATAAAATATTAACAATTGATTGAAATACCTATTGAACGAGAATTGTGCATGTCCACTGTATATACCCCATCCCACAAAACAGTTTTTGAGTATAAAAGCAAGATTTGAAAATTATTTTTATTGAAACTCGCTGGAATATTTTATCTGATGTAGATAAATACTCTGGTATGATTTTGAAGGAAAATATTAACAATTGATTGAAATACCTATTGAACGAGAATTGTGCATGTCCACTGTATATACCCCATCCCACAAAACAGTTTTTGAGTATAAAAACAACATTTGAAAATTATTTTTATTGACACTAACTGGAATACTTTAACTGGTGTAGATAAATACTCTAGTGTAATTTTTAAGTAAAATATTAACAATTGATTGAAATACCTATTGAACGAGAATCAAGCATGTCCACTGTATATACCCCATCCCACAAAACAGTTTTTGAGTATAAAAACAACATTTGAAAATTATTCTTATTGAAACTCGCTGGAATACTTTATCTGATGTAGATAAATACTCTAGTGTAATTTTTAAGTAAAATATTAACAATTGATTGAAATACCTATTGAACGAGAATTGTGCATGTCCACTGTATATACCCCATCCCACAAAACAGTTTTTGAGTATAAAAACAACATTTGAAAATTATTCTTATTGAAACTCGCTGGAATACTTTATCTGGTGTAGATAAATACTCTGGTATGATTTTTAAATAAAATATTAACAATTGATTGAAATACCTATTGAACGAGAATTGTGCATGTCCACTGTATATACCCCATCCCACAAAACAGTTTTTGAGTATAAAAGCAAGATTTGAAAATTATTTTTATTGAAACTCGCTGGAATATTTTATCTGATGTAGATAAATACTCTGGTATGATTTTGAAGGAAAATATTAACAATTGATTGAAATACCTATTGAACGAGAATTGTGCATGTCCACTGTATATACCCCATCCCACAAAACAGTTTTTGAGTATAAAAACAACATTTGAAAATTATTCTTATTGAAACTCGCTGGAATACTTTATCTGATGTAGATAAATACTCTAGTGTAATTTTTAAGTAAAATATTAACAATTGATTGAAATACCTATTGAACGAGAATTGTGCATGTCCACTGTATATACCCTATCCCACAAAACAGTTTTTGAGTATAAAAACAACATTTCAAAATTATTTTTATTGAAACTCGCTGGTATACTTTATCTGATGTAGATAAAATACTTTATCTGATGTAAATAAATACTCTGGTATGATTTTGAATAAAATATTAACAATTGACTGAAATACCTATTGAACGAGAATTGTGCATGTCCACTGTATATACCCCATCCCACAAAACAGTTTTTGAGTATAAAAACAACATTTGAAAATTATTCTTATTGAAACTCGCTGGAATACTTTATCTGATGTAGATAAATACTCTAGTGTAATTTTTAAGTAAAATATTAACAATTGATTGAAATACCTATTGAACGAGAATTGTGCATGTCCACTGTATATACCCCATCCCACAAAACAGTTTTTGAGTATAAAAACAACATTTGAAAATTATTCTTATCGAAACTCGCTGGAATACTTTATCTGGTGTAGATAAATACTCTGGTATGATTTTTAATAAAATATTAACAATTGACTGAAATACCTATTGAACGAGAATTGTGCGTGTCCACTGTATATACCCCATCCCACAAAACAGTTTTTGAGTATAAAAACAACATTTGAAAATTATTCTTATTGAAACTCGCTGGAATACTTTATCTGATGTAGATAAATACTCTAGTGTAATTTTTAAGTAAAATATTAACAATTGATTGAAATACCTATTGAACGAGAATCATGCATGTCCACTGTATATACCCTATCCCACAAAACAGTTTTTGAGTATAAAAACAACATTTCAAAATTATTTTTATTGAAACTCGCTGGAATACTTTATCTGATGTAGATAAATACTCTGGTATGATTTTTAAGTAAAATATTATCAATTGACTGAAATACCTATTGAACGAGAATTGTGCATGTCCACTGTATATACCCTATCCCACAAAACAGTTTTTGAGTATAAAAACAACATTTCAAAATTATTTTTATTGAAACTCGCTGGAATACTTTATCTGATGTAGATAAAATACTTTATCTGATGTAGATAAATACTCTGGTATGATTTTTAAGTAAAATATTATCAATTGACTGAAATACCTATTGAACGAGAATTGTGCATGTCCACTGTATATACCCTATCCCACAAAACAGTTTTTGAGTATAAAAACAACATTTCAAAATTATTTTTATTGAAACTCGCTGGAATACTTTATCTGATGTAGATAAATACTCTGGTATGATTTTTAAGTAAAATATTATCAATTGACTGAAATACCTATTGAACGAGAATTGTGCATGTCCACTGTATATACCCTATCCCACAAAACAGTTTTTGAGTATAAAAACAACATTTCAAAATTATTTTTATTGAAACTCGCTGGAATACTTTATCTGATGTAGATAAAATACTTTATCTGATGTAGATAAATACTCTGGTATGATTTTTAATAAAATATTAACAATTGACTGAAATACCTATTGAACGAGAATTGTGCATGTCCACTGTATATACCCCATCCCACAAAACAGTTTTTGAGTATAAAAACAACATTTGAAAATTATTCTTATTGAAACTCGCTGGAATACTTTATCTGATGTAGATAAATACTCTAGTGTAATTTTTAAGTAAAATATTAACAATTGATTGAAATACCTATTGAACGAGAATTGTGCATGTCCACTGTATATACCCTATCCCACAAAACAGTTTTTGAGTATAAAAACAACATTTCAAAATTATTTTTATTGAAACTCGCTGGAATACTTTATCTGATGTAGATAAAATACTTTATCTGATGTAGATAAATACTCTGGTATGATTTTTAATAAAATATTAACAATTGACTGAAATACCTATTGAACGAGAATTGTGCATGTCCACTGTATATACCCCATCCCACAAAACAGTTTTTGAGTATAAAAACAACATTTGAAAATTATTTTTATTGAAACTAACTGGAATACTTTATCTGGTGTAGATAAATACTCTAGTGTAATTTTTAAGTAAAATATTAACAATTGATTGAAATACCTATTGAACGAGAATCAAGCATGTCCACTGTATATACCCCATCCCACAAAACAGTTTTTGAGTATAAAAACAACATTTGAAAATTATTCTTATTGAAACTCGCTGGAATACTTTATCTGATGTAGATAAATACTCTAGTGTAATTTTTAAGTAAAATATTAACAATTGATTGAAATACCTATTGAACGAGAATTGTGCATGTCCACTGTATATACCCCATCCCACAAAACAGTTTTTGAGTATAAAAACAACATTTGAAAATTATTCTTATTGAAACTCGCTGGAATACTTTATCTGGTGTAGATAAATACTCTGGTATGATTTTTAATAAAATATTAACAATTGACTGAAATACCTATTGAACGAGAATTGTGCATGTCCACTGTATATACCCCATCCCACAAAACAGTTTTTGAGTATAAAAACAACATTTGAAAATTATTTTTATTGACACTAACTGGAATACTTTATCTGGTGTAGATAAATACTCTAGTGTAATTTTTAAGTAAAATATTAACAATTGATTGAAATACCTATTGAACGAGAATCAAGCATGTCCACTGTATATACCCCATCCCACAAAACAGTTTTTGAGTATAAAAACAACATTTGAAAATTATTCTTATTGAAACTCGCTGGAATACTTTATCTGGTGTAGATAAATACTCTGGTATGATTTTTAAATAAAATATTAACAATTGATTGAAATACCTATTGAACGAGAATTGTGCATGTCCACTGTATATACCCCATCCCACAAAACAGTTTTTGAGTATAAAAGCAAGATTTGAAAATTATTTTTATTGAAACTCGCTGGAATATTTTATCTGATGTAGATAAATACTCTGGTATGATTTTGAAGGAAAATATTAACAATTGATTGAAATACCTATTGAGCAGGAATTGTGCATGTCCACTGTATATACCCCATCCCACAAAACAGTTTTTGAGTATAAAAACAACATTTCAAAATTATTTTTATTGAAACTCGCTGGAATACTTTATCTGATGTAGATAAAATACTTTATCTGATGTAGATAAATACTCTGGTATGATTTTTAAGTAAAATATTATCAATTGACTGAAATACCTATTGAACGAGAATTGTGCATGTCCACTGTATATACCCTATCCCACAAAACAGTTTTTGAGTATAAAAACAACATTTCAAAATTATTTTTATTGAAACTCGCTGGAATACTTTATCTGATGTAGATAAATACTCTGGTATGATTTTTAAGTAAAATATTATCAATTGACTGAAATACCTATTGAACGAGAATTGTGCATGTCCACTGTATATACCCTATCCCACAAAACAGTTTTTGAGTATAAAAACAACATTTCAAAATTATTTTTATTGAAACTCGCTGGAATACTTTATCTGATGTAGATAAAATACTTTATCTGATGTAGATAAATACTCTGGTATGATTTTTAATCAAATATTAACAATTGACTGAAATACCTATTGAACGAGAATTGTGCATGTCCACTGTATATACCCCATCCCACAAAACAGTTTTTGAGTATAAAAACAACATTTGAAAATTATTCTTATTGAAACTCGCTGGAATACTTTATCTGATGTAGATAAATACTCTAGTGTAATTTTTAAGTAAAATATTAACAATTGATTGAAATACCTATTGAACGAGAATTGTGCATGTCCACTGTATATACCCTATCCCACAAAACAGTTTTTGAGTATAAAAACAACATTTCAAAATTATTTTTATTGAAACTCGCTGGAATACTTTATCTGATGTAGATAAAATACTTTATCTGATGTAGATAAATACTCTGGTATGATTTTGAATAAAATATTAACAATTGACTGAAATACCTATTGAACGAGAATTGTGCATGTCCACTGTATATACCCCATCCCACAAAACAGTTTTTGAGTATAAAAACAACATTTGAAAATTATTTTTATTGAAACTAACTGGAATACTTTATCTGGTGTAGATAAATACTCTAGTGTAATTTTTAAGTAAAATATTAACAATTGATTGAAATACCTATTGAACGAGAATCAAGCATGTCCACTGTATATACCCCATCCCACAAAACAGTTTTTGAGTATAAAAACAACATTTGAAAATTATTCTTATTGAAACTCGCTGGAATACTTTATCTGATGTAGATAAATACTCTAGTGTAATTTTTAAGTAAAATATTAACAATTGATTGAAATACCTATTGAACGAGAATTGTGCATGTCCACTGTATATACCCCATCCCACAAAACAGTTTTTGAGTATAAAAACAACATTTGAAAATTATTCTTATTGAAACTCGCTGGAATACTTTATCTGGTGTAGATAAATACTCTGGTATGATTTTTAATAAAATATTAACAATTGACTGAAATACCTATTGAACGAGAATTGTGCATGTCCACTGTATATACCCCATCCCACAAAACAGTTTTTGAGTATAAAAACAACATTTGAAAATTATTTTTATTGACACTAACTGGAATACTTTAACTGGTGTAGATAAATACTCTAGTGTAATTTTTAAGTAAAATATTAACAATTGATTGAAATACCTATTGAACGAGAATCAAGCATGTCCACTGTATATACCCCATCCCACAAAACAGTTTTTGAGTATAAAAACAACATTTGAAAATTATTCTTATTGAAACTCGCTGGAATACTTTATCTGATGTAGATAAATACTCTAGTGTAATTTTTAAGTAAAATATTAACAATTGATTGAAATACCTATTGAACGAGAATTGTGCATGTCCACTGTATATACCCCATCCCACAAAACAGTTTTTGAGTATAAAAACAACATTTGAAAATTATTCTTATTGAAACTCGCTGGAATACTTTATCTGGTGTAGATAAATACTCTGGTATGATTTTTAAATAAAATATTAACAATTGATTGAAATACCTATTGAACGAGAATTGTGCATGTCCACTGTATATACCCCATCCCACAAAACAGTTTTTGAGTATAAAAGCAAGATTTGAAAATTATTTTTATTGAAACTCGCTGGAATATTTTATCTGATGTAGATAAATACTCTGGTATGATTTTGAAGGAAAATATTAACAATTGATTGAAATACCTATTGAACGAGAATTGTGCATGTCCACTGTATATACCCCATCCCACAAAACAGTTTTTGAGTATAAAAACAACATTTGAAAATTATTCTTATTGAAACTCGCTGGAATACTTTATCTGGTGTAGATAAATACTCTGGTATGATTTTTAAATAAAATATTAACAATTGATTGAAATACCTATTGAACGAGAATTGTGCATGTCCACTGTATATACCCCATCCCACAAAACAGTTTTTGAGTATAAAAGCAAGATTTGAAAATTATTTTTATTGAAACTCGCTGGAATATTTTATCTGATGTAGATAAATACTCTGGTATGATTTTGAAGGAAAATATTAACAATTGATTGAAATACCTATTGAGCAGGAATTGTGCATGTCCACTGTATATACCCCATCCCACAAAACAGTTTTTGAGTATAAAAACAACATTTCAAAATTATTTTTATTGAAACTCGCTGGAATACTTTATCTGATGTAGATAAAATACTTTATCTGATGTAGATAAATACTCTGGTATGATTTTTAAGTAAAATATTATCAATTGACTGAAATACCTATTGAACGAGAATTGTGCATGTCCACTGTATATACCCTATCCCACAAAACAGTTTTTGAGTATAAAAACAACATTTCAAAATTATTTTTATTGAAACTCGCTGGAATACTTTATCTGATGTAGATAAATACTCTGGTATGATTTTTAAGTAAAATATTATCAATTGACTGAAATACCTATTGAACGAGAATTGTGCATGTCCACTGTATATACCCTATCCCACAAAACAGTTTTTGAGTATAAAAACAACATTTCAAAATTATTTTTATTGAAACTCGCTGGAATACTTTATCTGATGTAGATAAAATACTTTATCTGATGTAGATAAATACTCTGGTATGATTTTTAATCAAATATTAACAATTGACTGAAATACCTATTGAACGAGAATTGTGCATGTCCACTGTATATACCCTATCCCACAAAACAGTTTTTGAGTATAAAAACAACATTTCAAAATTATTTTTATTGAAACTCGCTGGAATACTTTATCTGATGTAGATAAAATACTTTATCTGATGTAGATAAATACTCTGGTATGATTTTGAATAAAATATTAACAATTGACTGAAATACCTATTGAACGAGAATTGTGCATGTCCACTGTATATACCCCATCCCACAAAACAGTTTTTGAGTATAAAAACAACATTTGAAAATTATTCTTATTGAAACTCGCTGGAATACTTTATCTGATGTAGATAAATACTCTAGTGTAATTTTTAAGTAAAATATTAACAATTGATTGAAATACCTATTGAACGAGAATTGTGCATGTCCACTGTATATACCCCATCCCACAAAACAGTTTTTGAGTATAAAAACAACATTTCAAAATTATTTTTATTGAAACTCGCTGGAATACTTTATCTGATGTAGATAAAATACTTTATCTGATGTAGATAAATACTCTGGTATGATTTTGAATAAAATATTAACAATTGACTGAAATACCTATTGAACGAGAATTGTGCATGTCCACTGTATATACCCCATCCCACAAAACAGTTTTTGAGTATAAAAACAACATTTGAAAATTATTTTTATTGAAACTAACTGGAATACTTTATCTGGTGTAGATAAATACTCTAGTGTAATTTTTAAGTAAAATATTAACAATTGATTGAAATACCTATTGAACGAGAATCAAGCATGTCCACTGTATATACCCCATCCCACAAAACAGTTTTTGAGTATAAAAACAACATTTGAAAATTATTCTTATTGAAACTCGCTGGAATACTTTATCTGATGTAGATAAATACTCTAGTGTAATTTTTAAGTAAAATATTAACAATTGATTGAAATACCTATTGAACGAGAATTGTGCATGTCCACTGTATATACCCCATCCCACAAAACAGTTTTTGAGTATAAAAACAACATTTGAAAATTATTCTTATTGAAACTCGCTGGAATACTTTATCTGGTGTAGATAAATACTCTGGTATGATTTTTAATAAAATATTAACAATTGACTGAAATACCTATTGAACGAGAATTGTGCATGTCCACTGTATATACCCCATCCCACAAAACAGTTTTTGAGTATAAAAACAACATTTGAAAATTATTTTTATTGACACTAACTGGAATACTTTAACTGGTGTAGATAAATACTCTAGTGTAATTTTTAAGTAAAATATTAACAATTGATTGAAATACCTATTGAACGAGAATCAAGCATGTCCACTGTATATACCCCATCCCACAAAACAGTTTTTGAGTATAAAAACAACATTTGAAAATTATTCTTATTGAAACTCGCTGGAATACTTTATCTGATGTAGATAAATACTCTAGTGTAATTTTTAAGTAAAATATTAACAATTGATTGAAATACCTATTGAACGAGAATTGTGCATGTCCACTGTATATACCCCATCCCACAAAACAGTTTTTGAGTATAAAAACAACATTTGAAAATTATTCTTATTGAAACTCGCTGGAATACTTTATCTGGTGTAGATAAATACTCTGGTATGATTTTTAAATAAAATATTAACAATTGATTGAAATACCTATTGAACGAGAATTGTGCATGTCCACTGTATATACCCCATCCCACAAAACAGTTTTTGAGTATAAAAGCAAGATTTGAAAATTATTTTTATTGAAACTCGCTGGAATATTTTATCTGATGTAGATAAATACTCTGGTATGATTTTGAAGGAAAATATTAACAATTGATTGAAATACCTATTGAACGAGAATTGTGCATGTCCACTGTATATACCCCATCCCACAAAACAGTTTTTGAGTATAAAAACAACATTTGAAAATTATTTTTATTGACACTAACTGGAATACTTTAACTGGTGTAGATAAATACTCTAGTGTAATTTTTAAGTAAAATATTAACAATTGATTGAAATACCTATTGAACGAGAATCAAGCATGTCCACTGTATATACCCCATCCCACAAAACAGTTTTTGAGTATAAAAACAACATTTGAAAATTATTCTTATTGAAACTCGCTGGAAAACTTTATCTGATGTAGATAAATACTCTAGTGTAATTTTTAAGTAAAATATTAACAATTGATTGAAATACCTATTGAACGAGAATTGTGCATGTCCACTGTATATACCCCATCCCACAAAACAGTTTTTGAGTATAAAAACAACATTTGAAAATTATTCTTATTGAAACTCGCTGGAATACTTTATCTGGTGTAGATAAATACTCTGGTATGATTTTTAAATAAAATATTAACAATTGATTGAAATACCTATTGAACGAGAATTGTGCATGTCCACTGTATATACCCCATCCCACAAAACAGTTTTTGAGTATAAAAGCAAGATTTGAAAATTATTTTTATTGAAACTCGCTGGAATATTTTATCTGATGTAGATAAATACTCTGGTATGATTTTGAAGGAAAATATTAACAATTGATTGAAATACCTATTGAACGAGAATTGTGCATGTCCACTGTATATACCCCATCCCACAAAACAGTTTTTGAGTATAAAAACAACATTTGAAAATTATTTTTATTGAAACTCGCTGGAATACTTTATCTGATGTAGATAAATACTCTAGTGTAATTTTTAAGTAAAATATTAACAATTGATTTAAATACCTATTGAACGAGAATTGTGCATGTCCACTGTATATACCCTATCCCACAAAACAGTTTTTGAGTATAAAAACAACATTTCAAAATTATTTTTATTGAAACTCGCTGGTATACTTTATCTGATGTAGATAAAATACTTTATCTGATGTAAATAAATACTCTGGTATGATTTTGAATAAAATATTAACAATTGACTGAAATACCTATTGAACGAGAATTGTGCATGTCCACTGTATATACCCCATCCCACAAAACAGTTTTTGAGTATAAAAACAACATTTGAAAATTATTTTTATTGAAACTAACTGGAATACTTTATCTGGTGTAGATAAATACTCTAGTGTAATTTTTAAGTAAAATATTAACAATTGATTGAAATACCTATTGAACGAGAATCAAGCATGTCCACTGTATATACCCCATCCCACAAAACAGTTTTTGAGTATAAAAACAACATTTGAAAATTATTCTTATTGAAACTCGCTGGAATACTTTATCTGATGTAGATAAATACTCTAGTGTAATTTTTAAGTAAAATATTAACAATTGATTGAAATACCTATTGAACGAGAATTGTGCATGTCCACTGTATATACCCCATCCCACAAAACAGTTTTTGAGTATAAAAACAACATTTGAAAATTATTCTTATCGAAACTCGCTGGAATACTTTATCTGGTGTAGATAAATACTCTGGTATGATTTTTAATAAAATATTAACAATTGACTGAAATACCTATTGAACGAGAATTGTGCGTGTCCACTGTATATACCCCATCCCACAAAACAGTTTTTGAGTATAAAAACAACATTTGAAAATTATTCTTATTGAAACTCGCTGGAATACTTTATCTGATGTAGATAAATACTCTAGTGTAATTTTTAAGTAAAATATTAACAATTGATTGAAATACCTATTGAACGAGAATTGTGCATGTCCACTGTATATACCCTATCCCACAAAACAGTTTTTGAGTATAAAAACAACATTTCAAAATTATTTTTATTGAAACTCGCTGGAATACTTTATCTGATGTAGATAAATACTCTGGTATGATTTTTAAGTAAAATATTATCAATTGACTGAAATACCTATTGAACGAGAATTGTGCATGTCCACTGTATATACCCTATCCCACAAAACAGTTTTTGAGTATAAAAACAACATTTCAAAATTATTTTTATTGAAACTCGCTGGAATACTTTATCTGATGTAGATAAAATACTTTATCTGATGTAGATAAATACTCTGGTATGATTTTTAAGTAAAATATTATCAATTGACTGAAATACCTATTGAACGAGAATTGTGCATGTCCACTGTATATACCCTATCCCACAAAACAGTTTTTGAGTATAAAAACAACATTTCAAAATTATTTTTATTGAAACTCGCTGGAATACTTTATCTGATGTAGATAAATACTCTGGTATGATTTTTAAGTAAAATATTATCAATTGACTGAAATACCTATTGAACGAGAATTGTGCATGTCCACTGTATATACCCTATCCCACAAAACAGTTTTTGAGTATAAAAACAACATTTCAAAATTATTTTTATTGAAACTCGCTGGAATACTTTATCTGATGTAGATAAAATACTTTATCTGATGTAGATAAATACTCTGGTATGATTTTTAATAAAATATTAACAATTGACTGAAATACCTATTGAACGAGAATTGTGCATGTCCACTGTATATACCCCATCCCACAAAACAGTTTTTGAGTATAAAAACAACATTTGAAAATTATTCTTATTGAAACTCGCTGGAATACTTTATCTGATGTAGATAAATACTCTAGTGTAATTTTTAAGTAAAATATTAACAATTGATTGAAATACCTATTGAACGAGAATTGTGCATGTCCACTGTATATACCCTATCCCACAAAACAGTTTTTGAGTATAAAAACAACATTTCAAAATTATTTTTATTGAAACTCGCTGGAATACTTTATCTGATGTAGATAAAATACTTTATCTGATGTAGATAAATACTCTGGTATGATTTTTAATAAAATATTAACAATTGACTGAAATACCTATTGAACGAGAATTGTGCATGTCCACTGTATATACCCCATCCCACAAAACAGTTTTTGAGTATAAAAACAACATTTGAAAATTATTTTTATTGAAACTAACTGGAATACTTTATCTGGTGTAGATAAATACTCTAGTGTAATTTTTAAGTAAAATATTAACAATTGATTGAAATACCTATTGAACGAGAATCAAGCATGTCCACTGTATATACCCCATCCCACAAAACAGTTTTTGAGTATAAAAACAACATTTGAAAATTATTCTTATTGAAACTCGCTGGAATACTTTATCTGATGTAGATAAATACTCTAGTGTAATTTTTAAGTAAAATATTAACAATTGATTGAAATACCTATTGAACGAGAATTGTGCATGTCCACTGTATATACCCCATCCCACAAAACAGTTTTTGAGTATAAAAACAACATTTGAAAATTATTCTTATTGAAACTCGCTGGAATACTTTATCTGGTGTAGATAAATACTCTGGTATGATTTTTAATAAAATATTAACAATTGACTGAAATACCTATTGAACGAGAATTGTGCATGTCCACTGTATATACCCCATCCCACAAAACAGTTTTTGAGTATAAAAACAACATTTGAAAATTATTTTTATTGACACTAACTGGAATACTTTATCTGGTGTAGATAAATACTCTAGTGTAATTTTTAAGTAAAATATTAACAATTGATTGAAATACCTATTGAACGAGAATCAAGCATGTCCACTGTATATACCCCATCCCACAAAACAGTTTTTGAGTATAAAAACAACATTTGAAAATTATTCTTATTGAAACTCGCTGGAATACTTTATCTGGTGTAGATAAATACTCTGGTATGATTTTTAAATAAAATATTAACAATTGATTGAAATACCTATTGAACGAGAATTGTGCATGTCCACTGTATATACCCCATCCCACAAAACAGTTTTTGAGTATAAAAGCAAGATTTGAAAATTATTTTTATTGAAACTCGCTGGAATATTTTATCTGATGTAGATAAATACTCTGGTATGATTTTGAAGGAAAATATTAACAATTGATTGAAATACCTATTGAGCAGGAATTGTGCATGTCCACTGTATATACCCCATCCCACAAAACAGTTTTTGAGTATAAAAACAACATTTCAAAATTATTTTTATTGAAACTCGCTGGAATACTTTATCTGATGTAGATAAAATACTTTATCTGATGTAGATAAATACTCTGGTATGATTTTTAAGTAAAATATTATCAATTGACTGAAATACCTATTGAACGAGAATTGTGCATGTCCACTGTATATACCCTATCCCACAAAACAGTTTTTGAGTATAAAAACAACATTTCAAAATTATTTTTATTGAAACTCGCTGGAATACTTTATCTGATGTAGATAAATACTCTGGTATGATTTTTAAGTAAAATATTATCAATTGACTGAAATACCTATTGAACGAGAATTGTGCATGTCCACTGTATATACCCTATCCCACAAAACAGTTTTTGAGTATAAAAACAACATTTCAAAATTATTTTTATTGAAACTCGCTGGAATACTTTATCTGATGTAGATAAAATACTTTATCTGATGTAGATAAATACTCTGGTATGATTTTTAATCAAATATTAACAATTGACTGAAATACCTATTGAACGAGAATTGTGCATGTCCAGTGTATATACCCCATCCCACAAAACAGTTTTTGAGTATAAAAACAACATTTGAAAATTATTCTTATTGAAACTCGCTGGAATACTTTATCTGATGTAGATAAATACTCTAGTGTAATTTTTAAGTAAAATATTAACAATTGATTGAAATACCTATTGAACGAGAATTGTGCATGTCCACTGTATATACCCTATCCCACAAAACAGTTTTTGAGTATAAAAACAACATTTCAAAATTATTTTTATTGAAACTCGCTGGAATACTTTATCTGATGTAGATAAAATACTTTATCTGATGTAGATAAATACTCTGGTATGATTTTGAATAAAATATTAACAATTGACTGAAATACCTATTGAACGAGAATTGTGCATGTCCACTGTATATACCCCATCCCACAAAACAGTTTTTGAGTATAAAAACAACATTTGAAAATTATTTTTATTGAAACTAACTGGAATACTTTATCTGGTGTAGATAAATACTCTAGTGTAATTTTTAAGTAAAATATTAACAATTGATTGAAATACCTATTGAACGAGAATCAAGCATGTCCACTGTATATACCCCATCCCACAAAACAGTTTTTGAGTATAAAAACAACATTTGAAAATTATTCTTATTGAAACTCGCTGGAATACTTTATCTGATGTAGATAAATACTCTAGTGTAATTTTTAAGTAAAATATTAACAATTGATTGAAATACCTATTGAACGAGAATTGTGCATGTCCACTGTATATACCCCATCCCACAAAACAGTTTTTGAGTATAAAAACAACATTTGAAAATTATTCTTATTGAAACTCGCTGGAATACTTTATCTGGTGTAGATAAATACTCTGGTATGATTTTTAATAAAATATTAACAATTGACTGAAATACCTATTGAACGAGAATTGTGCATGTCCACTGTATATACCCCATCCCACAAAACAGTTTTTGAGTATAAAAACAACATTTGAAAATTATTTTTATTGACACTAACTGGAATACTTTAACTGGTGTAGATAAATACTCTAGTGTAATTTTTAAGTAAAATATTAACAATTGATTGAAATACCTATTGAACGAGAATCAAGCATGTCCACTGTATATACCCCATCCCACAAAACAGTTTTTGAGTATAAAAACAACATTTGAAAATTATTCTTATTGAAACTCGCTGGAATACTTTATCTGATGTAGATAAATACTCTAGTGTAATTTTTAAGTAAAATATTAACAATTGATTGAAATACCTATTGAACGAGAATTGTGCATGTCCACTGTATATACCCCATCCCACAAAACAGTTTTTGAGTATAAAAACAACATTTGAAAATTATTCTTATTGAAACTCGCTGGAATACTTTATCTGGTGTAGATAAATACTCTGGTATGATTTTTAAATAAAATATTAACAATTGATTGAAATACCTATTGAACGAGAATTGTGCATGTCCACTGTATATACCCCATCCCACAAAACAGTTTTTGAGTATAAAAGCAAGATTTGAAAATTATTTTTATTGAAACTCGCTGGAATATTTTATCTGATGTAGATAAATACTCTGGTATGATTTTGAAGGAAAATATTAACAATTGATTGAAATACCTATTGAACGAGAATTGTGCATGTCCACTGTATATACCCCATCCCACAAAACAGTTTTTGAGTATAAAAACAACATTTGAAAATTATTCTTATTGAAACTCGCTGGAATACTTTATCTGGTGTAGATAAATACTCTTGTATGATTTTTAAATAAAATATTAACAATTGATTGAAATACCTATTGAACGAGAATTGTGCATGTCCACTGTATATACCCCATCCCACAAAACAGTTTTTGAGTATAAAAGCAAGATTTGAAAATTATTTTTATTGAAACTCGCTGGAATATTTTATCTGATGTAGATAAATACTCTGGTATGATTTTGAAGGAAAATATTAACAATTGATTGAAATACCTATTGAGCAGGAATTGTGCATGTCCACTGTATATACCCCATCCCACAAAACAGTTTTTGAGTATAAAAACAACATTTCAAAATTATTTTTATTGAAACTCGCTGGAATACTTTATCTGATGTAGATAAAATACTTTATCTGATGTAGATAAATACTCTGGTATGATTTTTAAGTAAAATATTATCAATTGACTGAAATACCTATTGAACGAGAATTGTGCATGTCCACTGTATATACCCTATCCCACAAAACAGTTTTTGAGTATAAAAACAACATTTCAAAATTATTTTTATTGAAACTCGCTGGAATACTTTATCTGATGTAGATAAATACTCTGGTATGATTTTTAAGTAAAATATTATCAATTGACTGAAATACCTATTGAACGAGAATTGTGCATGTCCACTGTATATACCCTATCCCACAAAACAGTTTTTGAGTATAAAAACAACATTTCAAAATTATTTTTATTGAAACTCGCTGGAATACTTTATCTGATGTAGATAAAATACTTTATCTGATGTAGATAAATACTCTGGTATGATTTTTAATCAAATATTAACAATTGACTGAAATACCTATTGAACGAGAATTGTGCATGTCCACTGTATATACCCCATCCCACAAAACAGTTTTTGAGTATAAAAACAACATTTGAAAATTATTCTTATTGAAACTCGCTGGAATACTTTATCTGATGTAGATAAATACTCTAGTGTAATTTTTAAGTAAAATATTAACAATTGATTGAAATACCTATTGAACGAGAATTGTGCATGTCCACTGTATATACCCTATCCCACAAAACAGTTTTTGAGTATAAAAACAACATTTCAAAATTATTTTTATTGAAACTCGCTGGAATACTTTATCTGATGTAGATAAAATACTTTATCTGATGTAGATAAATACTCTGGTATGATTTTGAATAAAATATTAACAATTGACTGAAATACCTATTGAACGAGAATTGTGCATGTCCACTGTATATACCCCATCCCACAAAACAGTTTTTGAGTATAAAAACAACATTTGAAAATTATTTTTATTGAAACTAACTGGAATACTTTATCTGGTGTAGATAAATACTCTAGTGTAATTTTTAAGTAAAATATTAACAATTGATTGAAATACCTATTGAACGAGAATCAAGCATGTCCACTGTATATACCCCATCCCACAAAACAGTTTTTGAGTATAAAAACAACATTTGAAAATTATTCTTATTGAAACTCGCTGGAATACTTTATCTGATGTAGATAAATACTCTAGTGTAATTTTTAAGTAAAATATTAACAATTGATTGAAATACCTATTGAACGAGAATTGTGCATGTCCACTGTATATACCCCATCCCACAAAACAGTTTTTGAGTATAAAAACAACATTTGAAAATTATTCTTATTGAAACTCGCTGGAATACTTTATCTGGTGTAGATAAATACTCTGGTATGATTTTTAAATAAAATATTAACAATTGATTGAAATACCTATTGAACGAGAATTGTGCATGTCCACTGTATATACCCCATCCCACAAAACAGTTTTTGAGTATAAAAGCAAGATTTGAAAATTATTTTTATTGAAACTCGCTGGAATATTTTATCTGATGTAGATAAATACTCTGGTATGATTTTGAAGGAAAATATTAACAATTGATTGAAATACCTATTGAACGAGAATTGTGCATGTCCACTGTATATACCCCATCCCACAAAACAGTTTTTGAGTATAAAAACAACATTTGAAAATTATTCTTATTGAAACTCGCTGGAATACTTTATCTGGTGTAGATAAATACTCTGGTATGATTTTTAAATAAAATATTAACAATTGATTGAAATACCTATTGAACGAGAATTGTGCATGTCCACTGTATATACCCCATCCCACAAAACAGTTTTTGAGTATAAAAGCAAGATTTGAAAATTATTTTTATTGAAACTCGCTGGAATATTTTATCTGATGTAGATAAATACTCTGGTATGATTTTGAAGGAAAATATTAACAATTGATTGAAATACCTATTGAGCAGGAATTGTGCATGTCCACTGTATATACCCCATCCCACAAAACAGTTTTTGAGTATAAAAACAACATTTCAAAATTATTTTTATTGAAACTCGCTGGAATACTTTATCTGATGTAGATAAAATACTTTATCTGATGTAGATAAATACTCTGGTATGATTTTTAAGTAAAATATTATCAATTGACTGAAATACCTATTGAACGAGAATTGTGCATGTCCACTGTATATACCCTATCCCACAAAACAGTTTTTGAGTATAAAAACAACATTTCAAAATTATTTTTATTGAAACTCGCTGGAATACTTTATCTGATGTAGATAAATACTCTGGTATGATTTTTAAGTAAAATATTATCAATTGACTGAAATACCTATTGAACGAGAATTGTGCATGTCCACTGTATATACCCTATCCCACAAAACAGTTTTTGAGTATAAAAACAACATTTCAAAATTATTTTTATTGAAACTCGCTGGAATACTTTATCTGATGTAGATAAAAT